>NC_069494.1:6441550-6521253 GCF_026875155.1 Cherax quadricarinatus
GGGTTTGGCAGGGCGGCATGGGAAAGTGAGGAACAGCCACTTCCTCTCCTCTCCTCCCCCACCCACAAACACGGGGAGAAGCTCACACTGGACGCAGAAATCACCACAAAACTCACCTCTGGCTTGCTGAAACAGCTGTGCTGAGCTGAACAACAACAGCAACATACAAGTGACGCTGAACACGTGACTTGAGAAACAGCGTGGGGTCACTGGGACGCTGTAGCGTGGGGTCACTGTGACGCCACTCACATTTCTCGGAGAATTTCGATAAATTTCGGCTGGATCCTGCTTGTACCTGTGTCTGGATGCTCAAACGTGCAGACACGACATCAGGATAACTCGTTGAGAGACGGATGCTTCTTGTGTAGGGTGATGAAATGAAGGTGACTTCATACCTCTCCCTCTCTCTCCAGGCAAACACAACTGCTGCAAGCACCGCTGTCACCATTTATAATGATGGTGATTTTGGTAGACTGTAGAGCGGTGTTAATGATATACTTCTTCGGAGGCTTCTTAGTTTATTGACAAGTCGTTGTGGGTTACACAGGCTTGTGTGTTTGTGCCCATGGCCCGGGCAGGGCCATGCCACGAGAGAGAGCTAGGAGTACTTGTGTCTTGATGCCAGGCCGCTGTGTGAGTGAGAGCGAGGCAAGTCTGGGCATACTGAAGTGGCAAGGCCTATAGATGGCAGCACTTGAGTGGCGCGAAATATGAACTAAGCTGGCAGACAGCATGGGCTGTCTGTGCAGACAGTACAGGCTGTCTACAGTCTTACAAGACACACTACAGTCTTGCAAGACACACTACAGTCTTACAAGACACAGTGTAGTCTTACAAGACACACTTGAGTCTTACAAGACACACTACAGTCTTACAAGACACACTACAGTCTTACAAGACACAGTGTAGTCTTACTAGACACACTACAGTCTTACAAGACACACTACAGAATTACAAGACACACTAGAGCCTTACAAGACAAACTACAGTCTTAATAGACACACTACAGTCTTACAAGACACACTACAGTCTTACAAGACACACTACAGTCTTACAAGACACACTACAGTCTTACAAGACACACTTCAGTCTTTTATGACACACTACAGTCTTACAAGACACACTACAGTCTTACAAGACACACTACAGTCTTACAAGACTCACTACAGTCTTGCAAGACACACTATATTCTTACAAGACACCAACATTCTTACAAAAACAAAACTCATTTACGAAAAAACCCCCTAAAATTCTTACAAGACCACTCAGCTTTAAAACAAAACCCCCCCAGTCTTACAAGCCCACACTACAATCTTAAAAGACACACTACAGCCCTTACAAGACACCCAACAGTCTTACAAGGCACACTACCCCTCTTGCAAGACACACTACAGTTTTAAAAGACAAAACTACGGGTCTTAAAGACACTCTGAAACTTACAAGACACACTACAGCTTGCAAGACAAAACTGCAGTCTTGAAAAGACACATTAAAACCTTACAAACACACTACAGTCCTTACAAGCCCACATAAAGTCTTCCAAGACACAGTAAAAGTTTTACAAGACACACAACCCTTAAAAGACCCCCTTTTAAACACTTAAAAGCCCACTTTTAGTCCTTCCCAAGACACAGAAAAGTCTTAAAAGGCCCCCCAAAAAAAAAAAAACTATAGTTTTACAAGACACACTATATCTTACAAGCCCACAAAAAACAGTCTTACAAGACACACAAAATTTTAAAACAAAACACACTACGCTTAACAAGACCCACTACTGTTTTAAACAAGCCCCCCAAAAAAGCCCCCCTTACAACACACACTACAATCTTAAAAAACACCTACAGCTTAAAACACCTACAGCCCTTCCCAAGACACACTACATTTCTTACAAGAAAACACTTCATTCTTAAAAAGACCCATTCAGTTTTTTACAAGACAAAACTACGTTTTGCAAGACACACTAAAATTCCTTGCAAGACACACTACAGCTTAAAAGGGCCACACACAGTTTTAAAAGAAAACACTCCCCGGTCTTACAAGACAAAACTATATCTTACAAACACATACAGTCTTACAAAAAAAAAAACCACTTCAGTCTTTTAAGACACACTACAGTATTCAAGAAAAACAAACCATCTAAAAAGACACACAAGTTTTACAAGACACACTACACTCTTACAAAACATTCGCCTTCAAGACACACTACAGCCCTTACAAGCACACTACCCCTCTTACAAGACACTTTTACCTCATACAAGAAAAAACATTACCCTTACAAGACAACCTACAGTCTTACAAGACACCCTTCACTTTTAAAAGGGCCCACACTGTAGTCTTACAAGCCCACCTAAAAGTCTTCCCAAGACACTTGCAGCTTACAAAAATAAAATACAATCTTCCAAGACACACACAGCCCTTACAAAAACAACTACAGCCCTTTGAAGATACACTACAGTTTTAAAAAGACCCACTAAAGTCTTACAAAACACACTACAGTCTTACAAAAAAACTACATCTTGCAAGACCCCCACTACAGTTTTACAAGACACCTCCCAGCCCTTTACAAGACACACAACAGTTTTAAACAAGAAAAACACAACCGTTTTAACAAGCCCAACACTACAGCCCTTACAAGACCACAAACAGCCCTTACAAGACACACTACAGTCTAAAAAGCCCACCTAAATTTTTTTAAAAAGACACACTACAGTCTTCCCAAGCCCACACTAAGCCCCTTACAAAACCCTAAGTCTTACAAGACACAGTCCCGTCTTACAAATCCCACTAGAGTCTTGCAAGACACCCCTACGCCCTTACAAAACACACTACATCATTACAAGACCACACTACAGTCCTACAAGACACACTACAGCCCTTACAAACCCTATTTTAAAAACAACAAGACAAAAAACAACAGTCTTACAAGCCCACACTACAGTCTTACAAGACACACTACAGTCCTTACAAGACACACTCAGTTTTTACAAGACACACTACAGCCTTTCAAGACACACTACAGTCTTAATAGACAAAACATAGTCTTACAAGCCCACACTCCAGTCTTACAAGAAAACCCCAAAAGCCTTTCAAGACACACTACAGTCTTAATAGACACACTAAAGCCTTAAACAAGACAAAACTAACAGTTTTAAATAGACACACTATAGTCTTAAAAAGACACACTACAGCCCCTACAGAAACTTTATAGCTTACAAGACACACAACAGTCTTACAAGCAAAATACAGTCTTACAAACACATTATATTTTAAACAAAAACAAAACCCTACAGTCTTACAAGAAAACACTCCATCTTACAAAAAAACAGTGTAGTTTTACAAAGACACACAAACCGTCTTACAAGACACACTACAGAATTACAAGACACACTAAAACCCTTTACAAACACATTTCAGTTTTTTTAAGACACCTCAGTCTTACAAGCACACTACAGTTTTTACAAGACACACTACTGCCTTACAATCACACAACAGTCTTACAAGACACACCCCGGGTTTTTAAAAGGGCACACAAACAGCCCTTACAAAAACACACTACAGTCTTACAAGACACACACAGTCCAAAAAGACACACTCCGTTTTCCCAGACACACAAAAGTCTTACAAGACACACAAAGAGCCTTACAAGACACACTTCAGTCTTTTAAGACACACAAAATCTTACAAGACACACTACATTTTTACAAGACACACTACGTTTTTAACAATACACACTACAGTCTTACAAGACCACTCCAGCCCCTTACAAGGAAACACCCAGTTTTAAACAAACAACTCCAGTTTTAAACAAGACACACCAGCCCTTGCAAGACCACTCATTCTTGAAGACACACAAACAGACTTAAAAAGACGCTCAACAGTCTTACAAAACACACTACACCCTTACAAGACACACTAAAGCTACAAGACCCACTAAAGTTTTACAAGACACACAACAGTCTTATAAGACACACTACAGTTTTTACAAGACACACAAACTGTCTTAAAACACACTACATCTTACAAGACACACAAACGGGTCTTATAAGACAAAAACTACAGTCTTACAAACACCACTACGGGCCCTTACAAACCACTACAGCTTAAAAGACACACAACGCTTACAAGATGCACTAGAGTCTTGCAAACACCCTAAAAAGCCCCCCCCCTTTTTTAAGACACACTACAGTTTTAAACAAGACACACTACAGTTTTAAAAAAGACAAAACTACAGCCCTTACAAACACACAACACCCTTTTCAAACACACTACGCCTTTAATAACCACTATAGCCCTTACAAGACCACTACATTTTACAGGACACTTTATAGTCTTACAAGACAAAATTTACAGTTTTAAAAGACACATACAGTTTTTCAAGACACTTTAAATAGCCCTTACAAGACACACAACAAGCCCTTACAAGACACCCCTACAGTCTTAAAAAGACACGGGGTATCTTAGTAGAACACAAAACAGTTTTAAACAAGACACACACAAAATTTAACAAGACACACTAGACCTTACAAGAAAACATTTCAGCCCTTTTTAAACACACAACAGTCTTAAAAGACAGACTACAGTTTTAATAGACACACTAAAGCCCTTACAAGACACACTACAGTCTTAAAGACACACAAGCCCTTTACAAGAAACACTACATTTCTTACAAGACACACTACAGTTTACAAGACACCTTTCGCCCTTTTAAAAGACCCACTCCCGTTTTAAACAAAAACACACTACAGTTTTAAATAGACACCCCCGTTTACAAGACACACAAGAACTTACAAGACACACTAAGTCTTACAAAAAACCCCCACAAACAGTCTTATAAGACACACTACGGGTTTTAACAAGACGAAATTTCATCTTACAAGACACACTACATCTTACAAGACACACTTCACTCAAACAACACAGACTTAGGTTTACAAGACCACTACACTCTTACAAAACACTTTACACTCTTAAAAAGACCCCACTAAAAATCTTACAAGACACCCTTCACTTTTAAAAGGGCACACGAAAGCCCTTACAATCACACTACAGTCTTACAAGACACAGTGCAGACTTACAAGATAAACTACAATCGTACAAGACACACTACAGTCTTACAAGACACACTACAGTCTTACAAGACACACTACAGTCTTACAAGACACACTACAGTCTTGCAAGATACACTACAGTCTTACAAGACACACTACAGTCTTACAAGACACTACAGTCTTACAAGACACACTAGAGTCTTACAAGACACACTATAGTCTTACAAGACACACTACAGTCTTGCAAGACACACTACAGTCTTACAAGCCACACTACAGTCTTACAAGACACACTTCAGTCTTACAAGACACACTGTAGGCTTACAAGACACAGTAGAGTCTTACAAGACACACTGTAGGCTTACAAGACACAGTAGAGTCTTACAAGACACACTGTAGTCTTACAAGGCACACTACTGTCATATAAGACACTCTACAGTCTAACAAGACATACTACAGTCTTACAAGACATACTACAGTCTTACAAGACACACTACAGTCTTACAAGACACACTAGCTTCTTACAAGACACAATACAGTCTTACAAGACACACTGCAGTCTTACAAGACACACTACAGTGTTAATAGACTCACTATAGTCTTACAAGACACACTACAATCTTACAAAACACACTACAGTCTTACAAGACACACTACATTCTTACAAGGCACACTACAGTCTTACAAGACACACTACAGTCTTACAAGACACACTACAGTCTTACATGACACACTATAGTCTTACAAGACACACTACAGTTTTACAAGACACACTACAGTCTTTCAAGACACACTACAGTCTTGCAAGACACACTACAGTCTTTCAAGACACACTACAGTCTTGCAAGACACACTACAGTCTTGCAAGACACTACAGTCTTACAAGACACACTGCAGTCTTACAAGACACACTACTGTGTTAATAGAGTCACTACAGTCTTACAAGACACACTACAGTCTTACAAGACACACTACAGTCTTGCAAGACACACTACAGTCTTGCAAGACACACTACAGACTTAATAGACACACTACAGTCTTACAAGACACACTACAGTCTTACAAGACACACTACAGTCTTACAAGACACACTTCAGTCTTGCAAGACACACTACAGTCTTACAAGACACACTACAGTCTTACAAGACACACTACAGTCTTACAAGACACACTACAGTCTTGCAAGACACACTACAGTCTTGCAAGACACACTACAGACTTAATAGACACACTACAGTCTTACAAGACACTCTACAGTCTTACAAGACACACTGCAGTTTTATAAGACACAATACAGTGTTAATAGACTCACTACAGTCTTACAAGACACACTACAATCTTACAAAACACACTACAGTCTTACAAGACACACTACATTCTTACAAGGCACACTACAGTCTTACAAGACACACTACAGTCTTACAAGACACACTACAGTCTTACATGACACACTATAGTCTTACAAGACACACTACAGTCTTACAAGACACACTACAGTCTTACAAGACACACTACAGTCTTGCAAGACACACTACAGTATTGCAAGACACATTACACTCATACAAGACACTCTACAGTCTTACAAGACACACTTCACTCTTACAAGACACACTGTAGTCTTACAAGACGCACTACAGTCTTCCAAGACACCACTACAGTCTTACAAGGACACTACGTATGACAAGACACACTACAGTCTTGCAGAACACTTCAGTCATTGCAGACAATTACACTCATAACAGACACTCTACAGTCTTAAAGACACACTTCACTCTTACAAGTACACTGTAGTCTTACAAGACGCACTACAGTCTTACAAGACACAGTACAGTCTTACAAGACACACTACAGTCTTACAAGACACACTTCACTCTTACAAGACACACTTCACTCTTACAAGACACACTATAGTCTTACAAGACATAGTACAGTCTTACAAGACACACTCTTGTCTTACAAGACACACCACAGTCTTACAAGACACACTATATACTTACAAGACACACTACAGTCTTACAAGGCACACTACAGTCTTACAAGACACTACTGTCTTACAAGACACACTTACGTCTTACAAGACACACTACAATCTTACAAGACCACTCTACAGTCTCCCCCCCTACAAGACACACTAGAGTATTACAGACACCACTATAGTCTTACAAGTCACACTACAGTCTTACAAGACAAAACTTACAGTCTTACAAGACACAACACAGTCTTTACAAGACTCACTCTACAGTCTTGTCAAGACCAAATACTGTCTTACAAGACACACTTCACTATTACCAAGGCAACTGTAGTTCATACAAGACTCACTACAGTCTTACAAGACACACTACAAGTCTTACAAGACACACTATATTATTACAAGACACACTACAGTCTTACAAGGAGAAACTACAGTCTTACAAGACACACACAGTCTTACAAGACAAACTACAGTCTTACAAGAACGCATTTTCACTCTTACAAGACACACTACAGTCTTACAAGACACACTACACTCTCACAAGACACATTACGCTCTTACAAGACACACTAGAGTCTTACAAGACACTTTCACTCTTACAAGGCACACTGTAGTCTTACAAGTCACACTACAGTCTTACAAGACACAGTGCAGTCTTACAAGATAAACTACAATCTTACAAGACACATACAGTCTTACAAGGACACCACTACAAGTCTTACAAGACACACTACAGTCTTGCAAGATGCAACTAACAGTCTTACAGACACACTACGTCTTACAAGACAAATACAGTCTTACAAGACACACTACAGTCTTAAAAGACACACCTACAGTCTTACAAGAACACTACAGTCTTGCAAGATACACTACAGTCTTAACAAGGACACACTACGTTTACAAGAAACACTACGTCATCAAAGACACACTACAGGTTCTTACAAGACACACTACAGTCTTACAAGACACACTACAGTCTTACAAGGACACACTACAGTCTTACAAGACACACTCCAGTCTTACAAGGACACACTACAAGTCTTACAAGACACACTACAGTATTACAAGACAACACTACAGTCTTACAAAGACCACACAACAGACTTACAAAGACCCACCCCAAAAAACTGGAGCATTACAAGACACATTGAGTGTCTTAATAGACGCACTACAGTCTTAAAGGACACACTACAGTTTATAGACACACTATAGTCTTCTAGACACACTAACAGTCTTACAAGCACACACTGCAGCATACAAGACACATACAGTCTTACAAGACACACTACAATCTTACAAGACACACTACAGTCTTAAAAGACACACTATAGTGTTACAAAGACACACTACAGTCTTACACAGACACACTACAGTTTTACAAGACACCACAAAAAAAACATTCTTACAAGGCACACTACAGTCTTACAAGACACATCTACTGTCTTACAAGACACATACAAGTCTTACAAGACACAACTACAGTCTACAAGACAAACTGCAGTCTTTCAAGACACACTAAAAGTCTATACAAGGACACACTACAGTCTTACAGAACACTACATCTTGCAAAGACACACTACAGTCTTACAAGACACACTACAATCTTGCAAGGACACACTACAGTCTTACAAGACACACTACAGTCTTACAAGACACACTACAATCTTGCAAAGACACACTACGTCTTACAAGCCACACTCAGTCTTAAAAGACACACTGTAGGCTTACGAGACTCAGTAGAGTCTTTACAAGACACACTGCTAGTCTTACAGCACCACTACTGTCATAATAAGACACACTACAGTCTTACAAGACACACTACATTCTTACAAGGACACACTAACAGTCTACAAGACACACTACAATCTTGCAGACACACTACAGTTCTTACAAGCCACACTACAGTCTTAATATACACACTGTAGTCTTACAAGACTCACTACAGTCTTACAAGACACACTACAGTATACATGACACACTATAGTCTTACAAGACACACTACAGTCTTACAAGACACATACAGTCTTACAAGACACCTACAGGTCTTACAAGACACCACTTCAGTCTTGCAAGACCACTGTAGTCTTACAGACACACTAAGTTTTACAAGACACACTACTGTCTTACAATACACACTACAGTCTTACAAGCACCACTTCAGTCATTACAAGATACACTGTAGTTTACAAGACACATATCTAGTCTTACAAGGCTCACACTCCTCTCCATGTCATCTACAATACATACGATGACTACAGTCTTACAGAAGACCACACTCCTGTCTTACAGATCGACTAATTACGCACGTCTTAAAGAACACACTACAGTCTTACAAGACACACCACTATCAGTCCTACAAGACAGCTCAGACATCTGACTCGCGAGTCTACAAATGACACAACATCCAGTCTACAAGACCACAGGCGGTACAGTCTTACAAGAGACTCTCACACTTAGGTAGTCTTACAAGACGCACTCTACAGTCTTAGCGAATGTACGCTACACTACAGTCTTGCTCAAGACACACTTACAGTCTATTTGTCAAGGATCACAACTAGGAACTCAGAGACGATTAAATAGATCAGTTACACTACAGTCTTTGCAAGTACAGCACTACAGGACTTTAATTAGAGCGCGCACTACAGTTAATTCGAATAGAGCAAGACACACATACAGTCATTACAAGACACACGCTAGAAGTGGCCTACAAGACACACTACAGTCTTACAAGACACACTACAGTCTTAAAAGAAACACTACAGTCTTACAAGACACACTACACAGTCATTACGATTAGATCAGCGCTGCGACTAGGGTTTGCTTAACAAGAGACACGACTCTACAGTCTTTATCAGTGAGAGTGAAATGCACTAGAGACTAGAGTCTTGCAAGACACACTACAGTCTTACAAGACACACTACAGTCTTACAAGACACACTACAGTCTTACAAGACACACTACAGTCTTACAAGACACACTACAGCCTTTCAAGACACACTACACCCCCCCCCCCCCCCCCCCCCCCTGTTCTTAACAGACCACACTATAGTCTTACAAGGACACACTACAGTCTTACATGGACCACACTACAGCCTTGGAAGACAGGACTACAGTCGCTTAATAGACATGCTAGCAGTTGTCTTACAAGACACACTACAGTGTGTTTTTACTCAAAGAGTCACAATACGTCTTACTAAGACACCACATGCTAGCAGTTTTACAAGGACACACTACAGTTTAATAGACACACTAACAGGTGTCTATTCTTACAGAGGAGCACGTATAGTCTTGACAGACACCATTATACAGTCTTACAAGACACACTACAGTCTTAGACTAGATACACTACGTGTACGGTCTTACAAGACACCACTCTGTCGTACGAAGACACATATTGGTCTTACAAGACACACTACAGGTCTTACAAGACAACACTATGGTCTTACATGACACACTACAGTCTTACAAGACTCACTACAGTCTTACAAGAGAACAATAAAGTCTTACAAGACACATTATAGTCTTACAAGTCACACGACAGTTTTACAAGACACCAGTCACGGTCTTACAGACACAGTTTAGTCTTACAGACACACTACAGTCTTACAAGACCACACTACAGTTGAGATATTACAAGCAGACACTATAGAGACCTTTCATATGTCAACACTTGAGCCTTACAAGAGGATAACGTACTAGAATCAGTATCGTTGTATGCAAGAATCCTGCTAGCAGAGTCATTACAAGGAGACACAACTAATAAAGTCACATCTGCTCTTATCTAAGACTCGCACTCGATACAGTCTTTTTAAGACACACTTACTTAGTCTTAGACAAGAGACACACTTACAGTCTCTCTACAGTAGAATGATCGTCGGCGCTATTACTAGTTCTGGCATGAAGACACCCTATATTCTTACTCGATCACACTACAGTCTTACAGAAGACACACTACAGTCTATAGGAAGACATACTAACAGACTTACAGTAGACACACTACCAATCTGTACAAGACCACCACTACAGTCTTACAAGACGAACACGTACAGTCTCTTCAAGACACAATACAGTCTTACAAGACCACAGTACAGTCTTTACAAGACACGATACAGGTGTCTTACAAGACACACTACTGTATCCCCTACAAGAAACTCACTTTAGATAGTCATACAAGACACACTACTGTCTTACAAGGCACATACAGTCTTTCAAGACACACTACAGTCTGGCAATGACACACTACAGTATTGCAAGACACATTACACTCACTACAAGTCACTCATCTACAGTCTTACACGACACACTTCACTTTACAAGCACACTGTAGTCTTATCAAGAGCACTACAGTGCTTACAAGACCCACAGTACGTCTTTAAAGTACACCACTACAAGTTTTACAAGGACACACGTCACTTTACAGGACAACCACTATTTCACTCTTACAAGTCACACTTTCACTCTTACAATGACACACTCAGTCTTACAAGAACACTACAGTGCTTGCAAGACACAACTACAGTCTTGCGAGACACACTATACAGACTTAATACACCACACTCAGGTCTTACAAGAACACTACCGTCATATCAAGACACACCATACAGTCTTACAAGCCACTTCAGTCTGCAAGGGACACACTACAGTCTTACAAGACACACTACAGTATACAAGACACACTACAGTCTTACAAGAAACACTACAGGCTTGCCAAGACACACTACAGTCTTGCAAGACCGCACTACAGACTTAATAGACACACTACAGTCTTACGCAAAATAAGCACTCTACAAGTCTTACAGGACATCCACTGCAGTTTTATAAGGACACAATACAGTGTTAATAGACGCTCACTAGACAGTCTTACGGATAGACACACTACAATCTTAGACAAAACACACTCTACATCTTACAAGACCCAACTACATTCTTACAAGGCACACTACAGCTCTTACAAGACACACTTAATCAGTTCTTACAGAAAGACACACTACAGTCTTAAATGACACACTATAGTCTTACAAGGTCACACCTCACAGTCTTACAAGAAAACACTTACAGTCGTTACAAGACACACTACAGTCTTGCAAGACACACCTACAGTATTGCTCAGAGGCACCATTTTACACCATTACAAAGGACTCTCTACAGTCTTACAAGGACACAATCTTCACTTTACAAGACACACTGTATGTCTTATCAAGACGCACTACAGGTCTTGTTTACAAGACCACAGACAGTCTTACAAGAACACACTACAGTCTTACAAGACCACACCTTCACTCTTTACAAGACACACTTCACTCTTCAAGACCACTTAGTACTTACTAGAAGACAAAGTACAGTCTTACAAGACAAGTACAGTCTTTACAAAGACCACCACTATAGTCTTACGCAAGGGAACCACTCCAGTCTTACGACCACTATATACTTACAAGAACACACTACAGTTCTTACATAGGGCCACACTACAGTCTTACATTGACTCACAGATATCTGTGACCCTTACCAAGACAGACACTTCGTTCGCCTTAGAAGACACACTACAATCTTACAAGACACTCTACAGTCTTGCCAAGACAACTAGAAGTCTTACAAGACACACTAAAAAGTTTTTACAAGTACAACCACGTGATGTGGTCTTACAAGAGACACACTAAAGTTTATAAGACGCACTACTGCAGTCTTGTACGCAAGACGTATCACGAAGACTATTCCTATCTAGTCTTACAAGACACTACTACAGTCTTGCAAGATCAAAGTTACTGTCTTAACAAGAACATTTCTACTCTTACAAGACAGACACTTATCAGTCTTACAAGACACACTTCCTATTACAAGATAGGCACACTGTAGTCTTACAAGACTCACTACAGTTTACAAGACACACGTAGACAGTCTTACAAGACCACACTATATATACTACAAAGAGCACATCTATACAGTTGTTACAGAGAAACTACAGTCTTACAAGACCACTACAGTCTTACAGAGAACTACCAGTCTTACAAGACTCACTACAGTCTTCCAAGACCACTTAGTCTTACAAGACACATACAGTCTTACAAGACAAACTATAGTCTTAAAGGACACACTACAGTCTTACAAGACACACTAAAGTCTACAAGACACACTACAGTCTTCCAATGACACACTTACAGTCTTATTAAGGACACACTGGCAGTCTTACAAGACCACTTCAATCTTACAAGAAGACTTGTAGTGTTACAAGACGCACTACACTCTTACAAGACACATTACACTCTTACATGACACACTTACAGTCTTACAAGGCACACTTCACTCTTAGAAAGCACCCAGTAGTCTTACAAGTCACCTACAGTCCTTTACAACACACAGTGCAGTCTGACAAGATAACTACAATCTTACAAGACATCACTACAGTCTTACAAGACACACTACATCTTACAAGACCCACATACATCTTGTGTGAAGACACACTACAGTCTTGCCAAGAACACTACAGTCTTACAAGGACAAGTACCGTTTACAAGACACACTCAGTCTTACAAGACAAAACTACAAGTCTTGCCAGATACACTACAGTCTTACAAGAACACTACAGTCTTACAAGATACACTACAGTCTTACAAGACAAACTACAGTCTTGCAAAGATACATACAGTCTTTACAAGGACACACTTCAGTCTTACAAGACACAGTTCAGTCTTACCAAGACCACTACAGGTCTTACAAGACACACTACAGTCTTGCAAGACTCACTACAGTCTTACAAGGGCACACTACTAGTCTTACAAGGCACACTACCAGTCTTACAAGGACACACTACAGTCTTACAAGACAAACTATAGTCTTACAAGACAAACTACTGGTCTTTACAAGGACACAAAATGACTTACTAAGAACACTACAGTCTTACAAGACACACTACAGTCTTTACAAGACACACACAGTTTTTACAAGACACACTTCAGTCTTTAAGACACACTACAGTATTGCAGACAAACTACCATCTTACAAGACACAACTACAGTCTTACAAGAACACTACAGGTATTTACAAAGAACACTACAGTCTTACAAGGACACACTACAGTCATTACAAGACACACCTCTACAGTCTTGCAAGACACCACTACAGTATTGCAAGACACATTACACTCATACAAGACACTCTACAGTCTTACAAGACACACTTCACTCTTACAAGATTACACTGTAGTCTTTACAAGGACGCCACTACAGTTCTTTACAAGACACAGTACAGTCTACAAGACACCACTCTACAGTCTTACAAACCACATTCACTCTTACAAGACACACTTCTCTCTTACAAGACTCACTATAGTTTACAAGACATTGGACAGTCTTACAAGACACACTCCCCTTTTTTGTCTTACAAGACACAACCACAGCTTACAAGACACACTATATACTTACAGACACACTACAGTCTTAACAAGGCACACTCG
Organism: Cherax quadricarinatus; assembly: GCF_026875155.1. NCBI lineage: Eukaryota > Metazoa > Arthropoda > Malacostraca > Decapoda > Parastacidae > Cherax > Cherax quadricarinatus. The sequence continues at coordinate 6,456,021 of NC_069494.1, forward strand.
TTTACAAGGGACACACTACGTCTTACAAGACACACTACAGTCTTACAGACACCTACAATTCTTAAAGACACTTCTACAGTTCTTACAAGACACACTAGAGTCTTACAAGGACACACATAGTCTTACAAGTCACACTACTCAGTCTTACAAGACAAACTACAGTCTTACAAGACACATACTCAGTTCTTAACAAGACACTCGCTAGACAGGTCTGCAGACACACTACTGTTTACAAGGACACACTTACACTATTTACAAGGCACACTGTAGCTTACAAGACTCACTACAGTCTTACAAGACACACTACAGTCTTACAAAGACACACTATATTACTTACAAGACTGACACTTACAGTCTTACAATCGAGAAATACAGTCTTTACAAGACCACTTACATTCTTACAAGGAACAAACTACAGTCTTACAAGACGCATTTCACTAGCTTAAAGACACACTACAGTCTTACAAGACACCACTTACACTCTCACAAGACACATTACGCTCTTACAAGACACACTAGAGTATTACAAGACACCCTTCACTCTTACAAGGCACATGAACGTCTTACAAGTCACACTACAGTCCTTACAAGACTACAGTGCAGTGTCTTACAGGATAAACTACAATCTTACAAGACACACTACAGTCTTAACAAGACACACTCAGTTTACAAGGAACACACTACAGTCTTGCAAGATGACACGCTGCGTTCTTACAAGACTACACTACAGTCTTACAAGACAAAACTACAGTCTTAAGACACACTACAGTCTTACAAGACAGCACTTTACATCTTACAAGACTCACACACATGTCTTGCAAGATACATACAAGTCTTACAAGACACACTACAGTTTACAAGACACACTACCAGTCTTACAAGACACACTCAGTCTTACCAAGACACTACTACAGTTCTTACAAGACACACTAACAGTCTTACAAGACACACTACTCAGTCTTACAAGACACACTAGTCTTAAGACACACTACAGTCTTACAAGAACCACTACTGTCTTACAATACACACTACAGTCTTACAAGACACACTTCATCTTACAAGAACACTGAGTCTTACAAGACACACTATAGTCTTAAAAGACACACTACGGTCTTACAAGACACACTACAGTCTTACAAGACACACTACAGTCTTACAAGACACAATAAAGTCTTACAAGACACATTATAGTCTTACAAGTCACACTACAGTCTTACAAGACACAGTACAGTCTTACAAGACACAGTGTAGTCTTACTAGACACACTACAGTCTTACAAGACACACTACAGAATTACAAGACACACTAGAGCCTTACAAGACACACTAGAGCTTACAAGACACACTACAGTCTTACAAGACACACTACAGTCTTACAAGACACACTACAGTCTTACAAGACACACTACAGTCTTTTAAGACACACTACAGTCTTACAAGACACACTACAGTCTCACAAGACTCACTACAGTCTTGCAAGACACCTATATTCTTACACGACACACTACAGTCTTACAAGACACACTACAGTCTTTAGAAGACATACTAAACAAGACTTACAAGACACACTACCATCTTACAAGACACACTACAGTCTTACAAGACACACTACAGTCTTACAAGACACACTACAGTCTTACAAGACACACTACAGTCTTACAAGACACACTATAGTCTTACAAGACACACTACAGTCTTACAAGGCACACTACAGTCTTACAAGACACACTACAGTCTTGCAAGACACACTACAGTATTGCAAGACACATTACACTCATACAAGACACTACAGTCTTACAAGACACACTACAGTCTTACAATACACAATACAGTCTTACAAGACACACTGCAGCATTACAAGACACACTACAGTCTTAATAGACACACTACAGTCTTACAAGACGCACTATAGTCTTACAAGACACACTACAGTCTTACAAGACACACTACAGTCTTACAAGACACACTACAGTCTTACAAGACACACTATAGTCTTACAAGACACACTACAGTCCTACAAGACACACTCCAGTCTTACAAGACACACTACAGTCTTACAAGACACACTACAGTCTTACAAGACACACTACAGTCCTACAAGACACACTCCAGTCTTACAAGACACACTCCAGTCTTACAAGACACTCTACAGTTTTGTAAAACTGTAGAGTGTCTTGTAAGACTCTAGTGTGTCTTGCAAGACTGTAGTGTGTCTTGTAAGACTGTAGTGTGTCTTGTAAGACTGTAGTGTGTCTTGTAAGACTGTAGTGTGTGTATTAAGTCTGTAGTGTGTCTTGCAAGAATGTAGTGTGTCTTGTAAGACTGTAGTGTGTCTTATAAGACACACAGCAGCCTTACAAGACATACTACAGTCTTAAAAGACACACAACAGTCTTACAAGACACACTACAGTCTTACAAGACACACTACAGTATTACAAGAGAGTCTTACAAGACACACTACAGTATTACAAGAGAGTCTTACAAGACACACTACAGTCTTACAAGACACACTACAGTCTTACAAGACACGCTACAGACCTACAAGAAACACTACAGTCTTACAAGACACACTACAGTCTTACAAGACACACTACAGTCTTACAAGACACACTACAGTCTTACAAGACACACTGTAGTCTTACAAGACATACTGTAGTCTTACAAGACACACTGGAGTCTTGCAAGACACACTACAGTCTTACAAGACACACTACAGTCTTACAAGACACACTACAGAATTACAGGACACACTACAGTCTTACAAGACACACTACAGTCTTACAAGACACACTACAGTCTTACAAGACACACTACAGTCTTACAAGACACACTACAGTCTTACAAGACACAATGTAGTCTTACAAGACACACTACAGTCTTACAAGACACACTACAGTCTTACAAGACACACTACAGTCTTACAAGACACACTACAGTCTTACAAGACACACAAGAGACTTACAAGACACACTATAGTCTTACAAGACACACTATAGGCTTACAAGACACACTACAGTCTTACAAGATACACTACAGTCTTGCAAGATGCACTACACTCTTACAAGACACATTACACTCTTACAAGACACACTACAGTCTTACAAGATACACTACAGTCTTGCAAGATGCACTTCACTCTTACAAGACACATTACACTCTTACAAGACAAACTACAGTCTTACAAGACACATTTCACTCTTACAAGACACACTACAGTCTTACAAGACACACTACAGTCTTACAAGACACACTACAGTCTTACAAGACGCACTACAGTCTTACAAGACACACTACAGTCTTACAAGACATACTACAGACTTACAAGACACACTGCCATCTTACAAGACACACTACAGTCTTCCAAGACACACTACAGTCTTACAAGGCACTCTACAATCTTGCAAGACACACTACAGTCTTACAAGACACACTACAGTCTTACAAGACACACTACAGTCTTACAAGACACACTACAGTCTTACAAGACACACTACAGTCTTACAAGACACACTACAGTCTTGCAATACGCAGTACAGTCTTACCAGAAACATTACACTCTTACAAGACACACTTCAGTCTTACAAGACACACTACAGTCTTACAAGACACACTATAGTCTTACAAGACACACTATAGGGTTACAAGACACACTGCAGTCTTATAAGACACACTACAGTTTTACAAGACACACTACAGTCTTACAAGACTCACTACAGCCTTACAAGACACACTACAGTCTTATAAGACACACTACAGCCTTACAAAACACACTACAGTCTTAATAGACATACTATAGTCTTACAAGACACTCTATAGTCTAACAAGACACACTACAGTCTTACAAGACACACTACAGTCTGTTAGTAGAGCACTGAGGAGTCTGCGGTAGTAGTGCACTGAGGAGTTTTTGTTAGTAGTGCACTGAGAAGTCTGTGTCAGTAGTGCATTGAGGAGTCTGTGTTAGTAGTGCACTGAGGAATCAATGCTAGTGGTGCACTGAGGAGTCTGTGTTAGTAGTGCACTGAGGAGTCTGAGTTAGTAGTGCACTGAGGTATCTGTGTTAGTAGTGCACTGAGAAGTCTGTGTCAGTAGTGCATTGAGGAGTCTGTGTTAGTTCTGCACTGAGGAGTCAATCTTAGTGGTGCACTGAGGAGTCTGTGATAGTAGTGCACTGAGGAGTCAGTGTTAGTAGTGCACTAAGGAGTCAATGTTACTGGTGCACTGAGGAGTTAGTGTTAGTAGTACTCTGAGGAGTCTGTCTTAGTAGTGTACTGATGAGTCTGTGGAACTAGGGAAATGGGGAAAGGTAAACGTAGTAGGCACAAAGGGGTCAATGTTAATAGTCCCACTTAGAAGTCTGTGTTGGGTAGTGCATTAGGAGTCAATTTTAGTGGTGCACTGAGGGTCTGTGTTAGCATTTGCTTGAGAAGTTGGTTTAGTTGTGCACGGGGAAAAGTATATTTAAAAGGGAGCACTGAGGGGGTCAGTGTTAGGGGTCCCTGAGGTGCAGTGTTAGTAGTGCATAAGGAGTCAATGTTAGGGGGCCCCACTAAGGGGACTTTTATTGTAGTGCACTGAGGTTTCGTTTTTAGTGGTGCATGAGAGTCTAGGGAAAAGTATGCATTTGGGAGTCGGGGTTAGTTTAGTGATGGGGGAGTCTGTGTAGTAGTGAACTGAGGAGCAGTTTTAGTGGTCCCACTGAAGAGTCTAGGGAAAAGGAATTGATGAGGAGTCTGTTTTTGTAGTGACTGAGGAGTCTGTGCAAATTAGGGCACTGAAGGTACTGTTAGTTGAAAACAATTCGGGAGTCTGTTTTAGTAATATACTGAGGGGGGTCTGTGTTATTTGTGCACTGGGGGGAGTCTGGGTTAGACTGAAATGAGGAGTCAATTTTTTGGGTGCACTGGGGGGTCTGTGTTAAAGTGCACTGAGGATTCAATGTTAGTGGGAGAAAGGGGGGGGGAAGTCTGCGTTGTAGAGCACTGAGGAGTCAATGTTAGTGGAGCTTTGGGGAAATCTGTGATAGCGTGAAATGAGGAGTTGTTAGCAGTGCACTGAGGAGTCTGTGTTATATTTGCACTGAGGAGCTGTTTTTGGGTAGAGCACGAGGAGTCTGTGTTAGTGTGCAATGAATAAAAACCAATTTTAGGGGGTGCATGTGGAGTTTGTGTTATTTGGCCCTGAGGGGGCAGTGTTAGTATGCATGAGGAGTCATTGTTATTTGTGCACTGGGAGTCAGGTTAGTGTGCAAAAGGAGTCAATGTTACTGGTGCATTTAGGATTTCAGTGTTAGTATTTACTCTGGGAGTCAATGTTAGTGCTACATTGAGGAGTTTTTGGGAAATTTAGGGGCACGGGGAGTCTGTGTTAGAAGAGAAAGTGAGGAGTTTGTGTAAGTAGTGATGAGGAGGTCACTTTTAAATTTGTGCATTGGGGAAAGTCTGTGTTATTTTTTGCACGGGGAGCGGGGGGTGTTAGTAGTGCATGGGGGAGTCTGGTTAGTAGACCACTAAGGACCCAAATGATAGTGGTGCCTTTGGGGGCCTGTTTTTAGTAGTTCAATGAAAAAATCAGTGTTGTAGTCCCACTGGGGTAGTCGTGTTGTAATCCCTGATGAGTAAATTTTTTTGGGGGTGCATTTAGGAGTCTATGGACAAATTTGCACTGAGGATTTCTGTTTTTGTAGTGCATGAGGGTTTCATTTGTTAATAGGCATGGGGAAAGTCTTGCTAGTACTGCACTAAGGATTCAATGTTACCCGTGCCTGGGGGCCCTGTGTTAGCAGTGCAATGAAAATTTCAGGGGTTATTTGTGCACTGGGAGTAAAGTTTTTAGTTGTGCACTGAGAGTCTCTATTGGTAGTGCATTCAGAGTAAATTTTAGTTGTGCACAAAGGGGAGTCTGTTTTAAATTGTGCAAGGGGGAGTAAATTTGATAGTTGGGGCATTTGTGAGTTGTGTTGTAGTGCATGAGGAGTCAATGTTATTTAGTGAAACTGAGGAATCTGTTTTGGGGTTATTTGACTATAGAGTCAAGGGTTAGTATTTCATGAGGATAAATGAAGTGGGGGCATGAGGGGGTTGTTTTAGTAGTGCATGGGGGAAATCAATGTTTGATTGCATTTGAGGGTCTTTGAAAATTTTTGCCTGGGGGAGTCAGTGTTAGTAGGCACTGGGGAAAGTCAATGTTAGGGGTTTGCATTTAGGGGGTCCGTGTTGGGCGTGCATGAGGAGTTTTTGGGTGTTATTTGGGGTTTGAGGAGTCACTGTTAGTGGGGGCATGAGGAATCTGTATTGGTAGTGCCCCCTTATGGAGTAAATTGTTGGGTTGTGCAATGAGGAGGTCAATATTAGTAGTGCATGGGGAGTCTGTGTTATTAGTGCACGAGTAGTCTTTTTGTTAGTAGTCCCACTGAGGAGTCATGTTAGTTGTGCCACGGGAGGGGTCAATTTTTGTGGTGCACAGAGGGTCTGTGAAAGTAGTGCATGAGGAGTTTTGTAAATAGTAGTGAACTGAGGTTTCAAGGGTTAGTAGTGCACTGAGGGGGTTTTGCGTTTAAAAGGCACGGGAGAAGAAAATGTTAGGGGGGCCCTGGGGGGAGTCTGTAAATAGTGAGCACTGGGAGTCTGCGTTAGTGGGAGCTTTAAAGGAGTCTGGAAAGGTAGTGAAATGGGGGTTTGTGTTTAGGCACTGAGGAGTCTGTGTTTGTAGTAATTAAAGGGGAGCCCTTTTGTTAGTTGTGCATTAAAGGGGGTCGGTGTTATTTAGTGCATGAGGGTCTGTTTTAGTAGTGCACTAAGGGTCGGGTTTTAGTTTTTGCACTGGGGAAATTTCAATGTTAGGGGTTTGCAAAAGAGGATTTTTGTGTTAGCAGTGCATTGAGGAGTTGTTTTTGTGTGTACTGAGGAGTCTTGATAAAAGTGCACTGACGAGTCAATGTTAGTTGTGCACTGAGCAGTCAATGTTAGTAGTCCCTGAGGAGTCAATGGTAGTGGTGCATGTTTGAGTTGTGTAAGTGTCCCACTGGGGGGTCTGTTTTTGTAGTGCACTGATGAGTTTTGTGTTAGAAAAGCACTGAGGGGTCTGTGTTAGTAGTGCACGAGGAGTCTGTTTTAGTAGTTCAATGAGGAGTCAATGTTAGTTGTAAATTTGGGGGATTTTGTGTTATTTGTGCACTGAGAAGCCCAGTGTTATTAGTGCACTGAGGAGTTGTTTTAGTAGTCCCACTAAGGTTTTCGTGGTAGTGGGGCATTGAGGAGTCTGTGTTAGTATTTTCACTGAGGAGTCAGTGTTATTTTGCATAAGGACCCAATGTTAGTCCCTCCACTGAGGAGTCTGTGTTTGAAATGCACTAAAGGGGTCTGTTTTTAATTTAGTTTAAATAAATGAGTCTGGGAAAATAGTGCACTGAGGAGTAAACGTTGTAGTGCAAAAGGGAAAGTCAATTTTAAATAGTGATTAAAAAGTCTTTTTGCGTGCTTTGGGGGAGTCTGTGTTGTGGTGCATTGTGAGTCAATTTTGGGGGTGCACTGGGGGAGTCTGTGTTAGCAGTGCATTGAGGAGTCTGTTTTTAGTGGTGCACTGAGGAGTCTAGGGAAAGTGTCCCACTAAGGAGTCAGTGTTAGTAGTCACTGGGGAGAAAAGTGTTAGTAGTGCATAAGGAGTCAATTTTACTGGTGCATGAGGAGATGTATTAGGTTGACTGAGGATTTGTGTATTAGAGCATTTGATGGTCTGCGTTAGTAGTGAATGAGGAGCATGAAAAGGAGTGCACGAAGAGTCACTGTTAGTTGCAAATTGAGGAGTCTGTGTTGTAATGAAACTGAGGGGTCTGTGTTAGTAGTGCACGAGGAGTCTTGGAAGTTTGCACTGAGGAGTCTGTGTTATTTGTCCCTGAGGAGTCTATGCTAGTAGTGCACTAAAGAGTCACTGTTAGGTGACTTTGAGGGTTGGTTTTTAATGAAATTTGAGGAGTCTGTGTTAGTAGTGCATGAGGATTTGGGTGTTAGTATGCATGAGGGGGTCAATTTTTTTTGGTTTGCAGGGAGCGGTCTGTGTTGGGAAGTGAAACTGAGGATTCAAGGTTAGTGGGAGCACGAGGAGTCAATGTTAGTGGAGCTTTGGAGGAATCTGTGAAAGCGTGCACTGAGGGTTATTTAGAGTGCATGGGGAGTTGGGGTTATTTAGTGCACGGGAGGAGTCTGGTTAGTAGGGGCCTGAGGAGTCTGGTTAGTAGTGCACTGATGGTCTGTGTTATTTAGTCCCACTGAAAGCCCAATTTTAGTGGTGCACGGGAGGAGTCTCTTTTTGTAGTGGACTGGGAGCCCACTGTTGTTTTTGCACTGAGGAGTTTGGGGTTAGTAGTGCATGAAAAGTCAGTGTTATTTGTGCACTAAAGGGAGCTGTGTTAGTAGTGCATTTGATGAGTCTGTTTTAGAGTGAAACTGAAAACTTTTTTAAATGGTTGCACTGAGGGTCTCTTTTAGTAGTGGATGGGGAAAGTCACTGTTTTTGTGCACTGGGATTTTTGGGGTTAGTTTTTGCATGAGAAGTCAGTTTTTATTTGTGCACGGGAGAAGTCGGGGGTTAGTAGTTCCTGAGGAGTCAGGGGTTATTTGTGCATGGGAATAAATTTTAAGTGGTTCAGAGGGTTTTGTTTTTGTAATGACCTGAGGGTCTTTTTTGTAGTGTATGATAAAGTCTGTGATGGTAGTGCATGAGGAGTCAAGGTTATTTAGTGCACTGAGGAGAAATTGTTAATAGTGCATTTTAGAAGTCTGGTTAGTTGTGCACTGAGGGGTAATTTTTAGTGGTGCATGGGAGTAAATTTTTTTAAGTGGGCATGAGGGGGTCTGCGTTAGTAGTGCACTGAGGAGTCATTTTTTTAGTAGTGCAGTGAGGAGAAAATGTTAGGGGTGCATGAGGGGGTCTTTGGAAGTAGTGCACTGAAGAGTCGGGGGTTAGTAGGCACTGAGGGGGGTCGTGTTAGAAAGGCTTTAAGGAGTAAATGTTACTGGTGCACTGGGAGCGTGTTAGTGGGTAAAACTGAGGAGTCAGTGTTAGCAGTACTTGGGAGTAAAAGTTTGTTTTACCTGGGGAGTAAATGTAAGTGGTGCATTTCTGCAGTCTGTCAAGTAGTGCGTGAGGGGTTGTTAGTAGTGCCCCTGAGGGTTGTGTTAGAAATTGCACGGGAGGGGTCTGGATAGTATTTGCACTGAGGATTTCAAGGGAAAAGAAGTGCAATGAGGATTCTGTGTTAGTACTGCACTGAGGTGCCAATGTTAGCAGTGCACTGAGGAGTCAGTGTTAGTAGTGCACAAAGAAGACAATGTCAGTGGTGGCTGAGGAGTCTGTGTCAGTAGTGCACTTAGGAGTCAATGTTAGTGGTGCATTGAGGAATCTGCGTTAGCAGTGCACTGAGGAGTCTTTGTTAGTAGTGCACTGAGAAGTCTGTGTCAGTAGTGCACTGAGGAGTCTGTGTTAATAGTGCACTGAGGAGTCAATGCTAGTGGTGCACTGAGGAGTCTGTGTTAGTATTGCACTGAGGAGTCAGTGTTAGTAGTGCACTAAGGAGTCAATGTTACTGGTGCACTAAGGAGTCTGTGTTAGTAGTGCACTGAGGATTCTGTGTTAGAAGTGCACTGAGGAGTCTGTGTTATTAGTGCACTGAGGAGTCTGTGTTAGTAGTGAACTGAGGAGTCAGTGTTAGTAGTACTCTGAGGAGTCAATGTTAGTGGTAAACTGAGGAGTCTATGGAAGTAGTGCACTGAGGAGTCTGTGTTAGTAGTGCAGTGAGGAGTCTGTGTTAGTAGTGCACTGAGGAGTCTGTGCTAGTAGTGCACTGAAGAGTCACTGTTAGTTGTGCACTGAGGAGTCTGTGCTAGTAGTGCACTGAGGAGTCAGTGTTAGTAGTGCACTGAGGAGTCTGTGTTAGAAGTGCACTAAGGAGTCAATGTTAGTGGTGCCTGTGGATCCTGTGTTAGAAGTGCAATGAGAAGTCAGTGTTAGTAGTGCTCTGAGTCAATGTAAGTGGTGCACTGAGGAGTCTGTGTTAATAGTGCATTGAGGAGTCTATGATAGTAGTGCACTCAGGAGTCTTTAATAGTTCTGTACTGAGGAGTCAATGTTAGTGGTGCACAAAGCAGTCAATGTTAGTAGTGCGCTGAGGAGTCTGTGTTAGTAGTGCACTGAGTAGTCAATGTTAGTGGTGCACTCTGGAGTCTCTCAGTAATGCAGTCTGTGTTAGTACTGCACTGAGGAGTCAATGTTTGTGGTGCACGGAGGAGTCTGTGTTAGAAGTGCACTGAGAAGTCTGTGTTAGTAGTGCACTGAGGAGACAATATAAGAAGTGCACTGTGGATTCTGTGTTAGTACTGCACTGAGGTGCAAATGTTAGTGGTGCACTGAGGAGTCTGTGTTAGTAGTGCACTGAGGAGTCTGTGTTAGTAGTGCACTGAGGATTCAGTGTTAGTAGTACACTGAGGAGTCAATGTTAGTGGTGCACTGAAGAGTCTGTGTTAGTAGAGCACTGAGGAGTCAATGCTAGTGGTGCACTGAGGAGACTTGTGTTTAGTAGTGCACTGATGAGTCTGTGTTGGTAGTGCACTGGGAGTCCCAATTTTAGTTGTGCACGGAGGAGCTGTGTTTAGTAGTGCATTGATGAGTCTGTGTTAAGTAGAGCACTGAGGAGTCAGTTTTGGTAGTGCACTGAGGATCTATGGAAGTAGTCACTGAAAGTCAGTGTTAGTAGTGCACTGAGGAAATCAGTGTTAGTAGTGCCTGGGATCGTGTAAGTAGTACACTGAGGATTCAATGTAAGTGTGCATCGTGAAGGAGTCTGTGTAAGTAGGTGAACTGAGGAGTCTTGTGTTAGTATGGCACTGAAAGAGTCAGTGTAAGTAGTGCCACTCAGGAGTCAATGTTTAGTGGTTGCACTGAGGTCAGTGTATAGTAGTGCACTGAGAGTCTGTGTTAGTATGGCACTGAGGATTACATGTAAGTATATTTAGTAGGGCACTGAGGATTTCTGTTTTTATTTTGTGCACTAAAGGTTTTTAATTTAGTAGTGCATGAGGGGCAATGTTTTTGTGGTGAAAAAGCAGTTAAATTGAAAAGTAGTTCCCCTGACGGTTTTGGTTAGTTTTGCTTTGAGGGGGTTGTTTTTGTAGTGCGCTGAGGGGTTTTGTGTTAAAAGTTCTCTGAGGAGTCTGTGTTAGTATTGCAGGGAGGAGTCTGTTTTTGTATTGCACTGAGGGTCTGTGATAGTAGTGCACTGAGAAGTAATTTGTAAGAAATGCCCCTGGGGAAAATCTGGTTAGTTTGCACTGAGGGGGGAAAAATGTTAGTGGTGCACTGAGGATTCTTTTTTTTGAAGTGCACTGGGGAGTCTGTGTTAATAGTGCACTGGGGATTCATTTTTGAAATTTAAAATTGGGGGAGTAAAAGTTAGTGGTGCCTGGGGGAGTCTATGGAAAGTAGTGCAGGGTTTTAGTCTGTGTTATTTAGAGCATTGAGGGGGGTTCAGTGTCAGTAGTCCCAATGAGGACCCAATTTTTGGGGGTTTGGCCCTGAGGAGTCAGGGAAGTAGTGCATGAGGAGTCATGTTTAGTAGTGCACTAAGGAGTAAATTGTTAGTGGTGCGCTGGGAGTCTGTGTCAGTATGCACTGATGAGTTGTGTTAGTAGTCATGGGTTTGCCCTGTTTTAGTAGTGCACTGAGTAGGCTGTGATATTTTGTGCACTGGGGGAATCTTTTGTTTAAGTAGCCCCACTGGGGAGTCAATCCCTATTTGGTTTGCTTTGAGGGTCTGTGAGGAGCGTTTGTTAGTTCTGCACTGAGGAGTCAAATCTTAGTGGTGCACTGGGGGAGTCTTTTGTTATAGTGCCTGAGGTTTTCCGTGTTAGTAGTGCAATGAGGGATCAATTTTAAAAGTGGTGCACTGGGTTTTCAGTGTTAGTTAGTGGCCCAATTTGGGGGAGTCTGTGTTTTTTGTGAACTGGGAGTTTTTTGTTAATATTTGCTTTTGGGAGTTTTGTTTGGTTAGTCCTCTATTGGGTCTCTGATAGTACTGCACGGGAAAAAAGGCCCCCAAAGTTTAGTGGTCCCAAAAAGCAGTCAATGTTAGCAGTGAATTTTAAGGATTTTCTTTGTTGTTTTGCACTGAAGAGTAAATTTGTTAGGGGTTTTGCACTGGGGGTTTCTGTCTCATAGTGCAGTGAGGAGTCTGTTGTGTGCATTTTAAAAGTTAAATTTTGTAGTCCCCTGGGGAAAGTTTTGTTTTTTGGAGTGCTTGGGAGTCAATGTTTGTGGTGAATGAGGGGCCTTGTTAAAAGTGCACTGAGGTATTGGGGATAGTAGTCCCATGAGGAGCTGTGTTAGTTCTGCACTGGGAGGGCAATGTTAGTAGAGAAATGAGGGTCAGTTTTTAATAGACCCACTGAGGATTTTCGTTACATGCACTGGGAGTCAATGTTAGGGGTTTGCATTGGGGGTCTGTGTTAGCTGAGACTGAGGAGTCTTTCTTGTATTGACTGAGTGTTGGTCGTAGGCGCTGGGGAGCCCTCTGTTAGTAGTGCACTAGGAGTCTCTGTTGTAGTGCACAAAGGGATCTGTTTTTATTTAGTGCAGGAGGAGTCTGTTTTTAGTAGTGCACTGGGAGTCTGGGGTACTGCACTGAGGAAAAGTCAATGTTAGGGGTGCCCCTGAGAAAGTCATGTTAAAAGTGCACTTGGGGAGTCAATGTTAGTGGTGCACTTTGGAGTGTGTTTTTAGTAGTGCAGTGAGGAGTTGTTAGTAGGTTTGAGGAGTCTGTGTTAGTAGTGCCTGAGGAGTCTTTTAATATTTTTGTGTACTGAGGGTCGGGTGTTATTTAGTGTACTGGGGAAAATTTCTGTGTTATTAGTGCATGAAAAAGTCACTGTTGTTATGCACTGGGGGTTTTTGTGTTATTTGTGCACTGGAGAGTCAGGGGTTAGTGGGTGCATGAGGCCCTTCTGTGTTAGTAGTGCATGGGGAAATTCTGTTTTTGTAGTGCACTGAGGAGTCAATTTTAGCGGTTGCACTGGCATTAAATTTGTTAGTAGTGCAGTGAGGAGTCAGTGTTAGTAGTGCACTGAGGAGTCTGTTAAAAACAGTGCACTAAAGGGGGAAAAGTGTTTTTTGTGCACTGAGGATTTCTGTTTTTGTAGTGACTAGGTTTCAATGTTAGGGGTTTGCACTGTGCAGTCTTCTGTTAGTAGGGCAATGGGGAATTTTTCCCGGGGGGTTGGGTAGTGCACTGGGGGGCCCCAGTGTTATTTGGGAAACTGAGGAGCCCAATGTTAGTCAGGCACTGAGGAGTTTGTTTTAAATTTAGGAAATTGGGAAATTTTGTGATATTTTAAAAAAAACCCCAAAGGATCTGTGTATTGCCTGAGGAGTAAATTCTTAGTGGTGCACAAAGCAGTCAATTTTAAAGTAGTGCACTGGGAGTTTTTGGGTTGGGTAGTGCGTTTGAAAAAGTCAATGTTAGTGGTGCACTGTGGAGTTGCCTCCGTAGTGCGGTGGGATTTGGAGTTAGTATTTGAAATGAGGAGTCTATGTTTGTGGTAACTGAGGAGTTGTGTAAGAATTTGCCTGAGGAAATCTTTTGTTAGTATGCACTGGGAGTTTTTGTTACTATTGCACTAGGAGTCTGTGTTGTAGTGCACTGAGGAGTCAATGTAAAAAGGGTTGCAATGAGGAGTCAATGTTGTGGGGGCCACTGAGTAGTCTGTTTTAGTAGAGCACTGAGGAGTCAGTGTTAGTAGTACACAGGGAGCTTTTTTTAGTGGTGCATGAGAAGTCTTGGAAGTAGGCACGGGAGTCTCAGTTAGTAGTGCACTAAAGGGCCCATTTGTTAGTGTGCACTAAGCCCAAATTTTTAGTGGGCCCGCTGAGGGTCTGTGTCGTGGGTGCATTTGGTGGTCTGTGTTATTTGTGCCTAAAGGGGTGTCAGTTTTAGTAGAGCCCCTGGGAGTTTGCGTTAGTAGTGCCTGGGGGGGGGGTCATTTTTTAGTGTTGCTTTGGAAAATATCTGTGTTAGTTTTCCCATAAGGAGTCTTTGTTTGTGTGAAATGAGGGTGTCTGTGTTAGTAGTGCATGAGGAGTAAATCAAAGTGGTGCACTAAAGGAGTCGTGTTAGTATTTTACAGTAAAGGAGTCTGTGATAGTAGTTTGTACTTTTGGGGGGGGGTTTGTGTTAGTAGTGCACTGGGAGCTGTGATAGTGGGTGTACTGAGGAGTCTGTGTTAGTGTGCCCCTTGAGGAGTAGTGTTAGTAGTAAACGAGGAGTCAATGTTATTTAGTGCGGAGGGGGTTTTTGTTAGTAGAGCACTGAGGAGCCTGTGTTAGTAGGGGGAACTGAGAAGTAATGTTATTTGGTGCATGAGGAGTCAATGAAAAACTGGTGCGGAGGAGTCTATGTTAGTAGGCACTGAGGACCCTTGTTAGTGTCACTGAGGATCGTGTTAGTAGTGATGGGAGTTGCGTTGTAGTGCACCAAGGGTAATTTTAGTGGTGAATAGGAGTCTGGTTTAGTCACTGAGGAGTAAGTGTTAGTGTGCATGAGGAGTCTGTCATTTGTGCACTGTGAGTCAAGTTATGGGCACTGGGGAGTTGTTTTGTAGTGCACTGAGGAGTCTGTGTTGTAGTGCACTGAGGAGTCAACGTTAGTAGTGCACTGGGAATCTGCGTTAGTAGTGCATGAGAAAAAAAGTTAGGGTGCTGAGGAGTCTGTGATTTAGTGGACTGAGGAGTCTGTGTTAGTGGTGCACTTAGGAGTTGTGCTAGTAGTGCGTGAGGAGTTGTGTTGTATTTCCCTGAATATTCGTGAAAATTGTGTTCAGGGTCAACGTTAGTGTGCATGAGGAATAATGTTAGGGGTGCAAAGAGGAGTCTGTGTTAGTAGTGCACTGGGAGTCTGTGTTAGTAGTGCATGAGGAGTTGTGTTAGTAGTGCATGGGAGTCTGGTTAGTGTGCTGATGAGTAGTGTTAGAGTATCTGGGAGTCAATGTTGTGGTCATGGGGAATTGTGGAAGTAGGCATGAGGGTCTGTGTTGTAGTGGTGATGATTTATTTTAGAATTGCACTGGGGTCTTTTTGTAGTGCCTGAGGGCCCATTTATTTTTGCACTAAGGAGTTGTGTTGTAGTGCATGAGGGTCAGTTTAGTAGTGCATGAGGAGTCTGTGTTAGTAGTGTACTAAAGAGTAAATGTTAGGGGCCCTTGAGGAGTCTGTTTTGTATTGCACTGGGAGTCAGTGTTAGTTGTGCATGAGGAGTCAATGTCGTGGTCCCTGGGAGTCTTTTTAGGTGCATTGAGGGTCTGTGTTAGTAGTCCTGAGGGTTAAGTCAGTAATGCATGAGGAGTGAATGTTGGGGTGCACTTGGGGAGTCTGTTTTTTGTGTGCACTGAGGATCTGTGTTAATTGGCATGGGGAAAGTCTGTGTTAGTGTGCATTGGGGATTCGTGATGTGCCTGAGGCGTAATGTTAGTAGTGACTTAGGAGTCATGTTATGGTGAATGGGGGTTTGGATTTTGTGTGCTCTGACGGTTATGTTATTTGTAAAAGTGAAGTCAGTGTTAGTTGTGCTGAGGAGTCCTGTTATTTTGTGCACTGAGGGTTTGAGTAGTGATGAGGGTCTGTGTTAGTAGTGCACTGAGGAGTTTTTAGTTGTGACGAGGAGTCTCGTTGTAGTCCCTGTGGAGTAAAAGTGTTAGTAGTGCCTGAGGAGTCTGTTTTTAGTAGTGCATAATTAGTCAATGCTGTGCTGCCTCTGGAGCCGTTTTATGGGGCCCTGAGGGTCGTTTTAGTAGTACACTGAGAAATCAAGTTAGTGGTGCATGAGGAGTCTAGGAATTTGTGCCTGACGAGTTTGTTAGTAGTGAGTGAGGAGTCAGTGTTGTAGTGCACTGAGGAGTCTCTGTTAGTTGTGCACTGAGGATCTCTGTTAGTTGTGACTGGGAGTTGTTGTGTGCACTGGGAGTCTGTGTTAGTGTGCACTGAGGAGTCTTGTTGTTGTGAAAATGGGGGTTCTTGTTAGTAGTGCATGTGGAGTCAGGTGTTTAGTAGTGCCTGAGGAGTCTGTGTTGTGTGCACAATTATCAATGCTAGTGCTGCTCTGGAGCCTGTGTTAATAGTGCGCGGGGTCGTTTTAGTAGTGCATGAGGGTCTTCGGATAGAGTGGGGGAAAATGGGGGAAAAATGGGTAATGAAATTTCCCTATTTTAAAACGTCATTGAGTAGGCCCAATCACCACCCCCCCCACTCATGCATTTATTAACCCTATTTTGAAAACTACACAGTGTTTTAGCCTCATAACTGTATCGGGAGTTTTTCGTCTCATCCTGTTGCCCATTTTGTTGCCCAAAATAAAGAATTTGATTTTTTTACTTAGATTTTAGTAAGGTTTTGTGGGTTTCCCCACCTGACGTTAAAGAAAGTGGCAGCTCATGGCATTGGGGAAAAAGTGCTCTGTGGATGGGTTCTTTCATAAAGGAAGCAAAGGGCCCATAAAGGGGGTTAAGTCGAGTGGGGATTTTAAAAAAGTGGGTTCCCAGGGATAGTCGGGGGCCCCGTTTTTTTGTTTATAATTATTCAATGATCTTAATGAGGGAATTACAGTGTATGAGCAAAATTTGCCGTGAACAAGTGGTAGGTAATTGATTCAAAAAGTAGATGTTTGGGAACTTCAGGACGTTTTAAAAAAAACTTATTCTTGGTAGAAAAAGTGGGAGATGCAGTTCAATGAGTAAAAGCAATGTTTTGAAGCTTGGGGTGCCCTAACCCCAGTACTTAAAATTAAAAGATGTAGAAAATTAGCCCTACAGATTGCAAAAAGGGCTTGGGGGTTATGGTGAGCAGCAACCTTTAAACCAAGACAGCAAGCCTAAGCGTACGTAATAAGGCAAAAAAGTTTTGGGATTTATATCAAGAAGTGTAAGCACGAAGTCAGAGGTCATATGAGTTTATACTCATTAGTAAGGCCTCATAGATTAGCAGTATTCTGGGCTCCGTATTACAAAATGGACATAAATTCCTTTGAAAACATTGCGTTTGGATGACTAAATTTTAAAACATAGCACAGAAATCTTCCTTATGAAGAAAGATTGAAGCTTTAAAATTAAATTTACTTTTTAGACGAAGAATGAGGGGAGACCCGATCGAAGTGTACAGTGGAAAAATAGGTATTAATAAAGGGGTATTAATAAGGGCTTTGAGGATGGGTTTTCCAAGAGAAACCGCAGTAATGGATTTAAATTTGATAAGTTTTGATTTAGAAAGGAATAGGAAAATATTTGGGTTTGGAAAAGGGTAGTTGTGAGTGGAACAGTCTCTAGTTGGGTTATTTAGGTGGGACTTTGGGTTTTTTAAAAAATTTGGGTTTGGGTAAGTAATGAGTGGGAGGGGTTTGGATTGAGAGGGACTTGCACATCGGAGTTGTTTTTTGGGTGGCATTTAAAATTTTTGGGTTTGGGCAAAGTTTTTTAGTGGGATGAAATTTTAAAAAGGCCTGCCTAGTTGGGCCAGCAGGCCCCCTGAGTGTTCCCTTTTTTATGTTCTTATGTTTATCCAAATCTATTACCAAACCCAAAGTTTCCATATCCTTCATGAATATGATTTTTTCCCCCTTTAAAAACCCTTGTGCGAGTCCTTTCTTGGCTGGGAAAATTTTTGCCCTCTTAAAACCCCCTTTTTTTATTCCCGTTTTCCATTTAACACCTCGATTATATCCCCCAATTTTGCACCTTTTTGAGGAGTGCAGATTCAGGGCCTTCAGTCCCGAATCTGGGAAGATTTCGTTTCATGGGATCAACTTTGTCTCCCCCCTCTGAACGTTTTCCAGGGGCATTTAATCCATTTTTGTATACGGGACCGAAATTTGGGAAAGTCTAAATGAGGCCTAGAAGGATTATAGGTTGAAGAAAAACCCGGGACTTCTATTATTTATACTTCTACATATGAAGCTAAGAAAACTGTTGTTTATTGCGAAAACTAATGCATGTTTTTTTGGTTTTAGTTATGAACCGAACTCCCAAATTCTTTTCGCAATCAGTAGAATTAATTTCTTTTTTGTTAGGACGTCGCAGGCTTATTTTCCTGTTCATCATATAGAAAATTTTCAATTTGTCTTATTAAATGCTCTGCCACTTCTCGACCCTTGCATAGTGTATTAAATCATCCCGGGGTCTTTTGTGTCCCCATTAGAATGAAACGGATGGCTATTTTTCCCGTCATCAGCAAATTTACTTAAGTCGCTGTTTATTCCCTCATCTACGTCATTTATGTAAATTGTGAACAACAACGGGCCCAACACTGACCCCTGCTGAACCCCGCTTGTGACGTGCCCCCATTCTGATTTCTCCCCATTTATGCAAATTCTCTGCTGCCTATTTGTCAGCCATGCCTCAAACCAGGAAAAAAATTCTCCTCCTATTCCGTGTGCCTTAAGTTTCCTCAATAGCCTCTGATGTGGAACTCTATCGAAAGCCTTACTGAAGTCTATATACACAATATCATTTCATTACCATGATCTACCTCCTCAAAAACCTCAGAGAAAAAAGTTAGTAAATTCGTAAGACAGGAACGCCCCTTTGTAAAACCGTGTTGAGATTCATTAATCAATCTGTGCCTATCAAGATGGAATTGATTCGGCAATTATTGATTCCATATACTTTCCCACAATGGAGGTAAGGCTTATTGGTCAATAGTTCGAAGCTAAGGACCTGTCACCTGCCTTGTAAATAGGTATTACATTTGCCATTTTCCACTTATCAGGCACAATGCTAGTTTGTAGTGATATGTTAAAAAGATTAGTCAAAGGTATGCTAAGTTCCTCTTTACATTCCTTTAACACCCTTGCAAACAGTTCATCAGGACCTGGAGATTTGTTAGGTTTCAGTTTTTCTATTTGTCTGAGGACCATGTCACTAGTTTCCGCAATCGTGCATAGTTTACTATCGTCCTGTTCTACATAATCTATTATTTCAGGAATATTGCTAGTATTTTCCTGGGTAAAAACTGAGAGGAACTAAGTATTGAAAATTTCACACATATCTTTATCACTGTCAGTGATGTGACCTAGGTTACTCTTAAGTGGGCCTATCTTATCCTTAATCTTACTTCTGTATACCTGAAAAAACCCTTTTGGGTTAGTCATCGAATCCCTTGAGACCCTAGCCTCATAATCCCTTTTTGCTTTTCTTATTCTTTTCTTTATTTCTCTCTTTAACTGAATATATTGATTTCTTAACTGCCCATCTCCTCTTTTGATACGCCTATATATGCCTCTCTTTTGACCAATGAGATGTTTTAATCTATTGTTCAACCATTTGTGATCATTTTTGTTAGATCTAATTTCCCTACTCGGAACAAAAGTTGTCTGGGCACCTAAAACTATGCTCTAAAAAACGTCATATTGGCAACTAAGATCACCTATCTGACCCATAGTCAGGACATCCCAATTTAGCCCAACCAGGTAATTTTTCAGTCCCGTGAAGTCGACCAAGCGAAAATCTGAGACAGATTTGATTGCAGTTACCTGGGTAATTCCATGATATATTGAAACTAAGTGATTTGTGGTCACTTTCCCCAAGCTCACCATTAACCTCAAGATTATTAATTAGTGACTCTTTGTTGGCAAGAACCAAGTCAAGCAGTTTGTTTCCTCTTGTTGGTTATGTCACAAACTGTTCTAAAAAGCAATCCTGAAAGTCACTAGACTCAATCCTTCCTGAAAGTCACTAGACTCAAGATTTCCTGTCATATTGTTCCAATCAATTTGTCTAAAGTTAAAGTCTATTAACACAACATTTTCATATCTAGATGCCTTATAAATTTCGTCCCATAACAGCATACTGCCCTCCCTATCAAGGTTTTGGGGCATATAAATCACACCCAAAATCAATTTGTCACGACCATAGAGAAACTGTAGCCAAACAAATTCTGTGTTCGATGTTTCTAATCTTATATCATGTCTAAGACAACAATTAAAATTTTCGCTGACATATATATGACCACACCACGACCCTTCCTGCTGACCCTATCAGTGTGGAATAGTTTATAACCCTGTATGTTGCATACAGAAGGCATTTCTCAATCTTTCTGGTTGAACCAGGTCTCTGTTATACCCACACTTGTAAGTAATCTTAGCTCATCTATCTTATTCTTAGACTCCTACTATTTGTATAGTAAACCTTAAGGGAGTTAGTCACTCGTTGCCCTCTACTATTTCTCTTTGTTTGTTGATCAATTGATTTGCCATTACTAGCAACTTTATGTTGTCTTTTAAACATATCCCTGAGGTATCCCGGTAATACCTCCTGTTTTTAACCCTACTACTGCAGCCTGATTGTTTCCCACAAACACCCATACCTCTATAATCTATCAGTTTAAATTCCTAGACAAGTCATCAATTACCCTCTCAATCGAATTGGCTAATGGAACCACTCCATCCCCAGAGAGATGAACCCCATCCATTGCATACATATCACATTTACCAAAGAATAGGTCCCAGTTATCAATGAATGGGATTGCAAGTTCTTTGCAGTACCTGTCTAGCCAGCAGTTTATACCAATTGCCCTAGGCATCCATTCATTGCCCACTCCCTTTCTAGGCAAGATGCTACATATGACTGGGATCCCTCACTTAGACCTAACTACTTCTATGGCTGACCTGCACTTATCCAGCAGCACCTGTCTCCTGCACTTGATCATAATAATGCAATTAAATGGTATATTGTACCTATAAGATGAAGAATTAGACACATGTGCAACATCTGGTTATCTTTACACACATGTTGCATATGTTTAAGTCATAAAAATAATGAATACATAATTAATTTTTTTGAATTTCAGTTAAAGTCCCAGATTTTCGTTCGGCCGATTATGAAGGAATTAGTGAACATGTGTCTAGCCTTGACTGGGGATAATGTGTGTAGGATTCGAACCTGCTCACTCTGTATCACAGTACGCAGTACTTTAGCCACACAGGCAGATCACAGAATATGTATCAGCTCCTAAACGAAGCTAGACTATAACTCCCATATCCCGGAGCACCTGACTCATAAGTTATTACTATTATCATTATTACATTTATAAAGCAATAAACCCGTATGAGTCATACAACGTCTTGGAAATGTGAGGTAATTTAATTTGTTTAAATACATAGGCGGATGGTTTCAGTTCTCTGCATCGAAGACTATTCACCAGTATCAAAGACCATTCACCAGTATCAAAGACCATTCACCAGTATCAAAGACCATTCACCAGCATCAAAGGCCATTCACCAGCATCAAAGACCATTCACCAGTATCAAAGACCATTCACCAGCATCAAAGACCTTTCACTAGAATCAAAGACCATTCACCAGTATCAAAGACCATTCACCAGCATCAAAGACCATTCACTAGCATCAAAGACCATTCACCATGCCAAAGACCCTTCACCAGCATCAAATATCCATTCACCAGCAAAAGACCATTCACCAGCATCAAAGACCCTTCACCAGCACAAAGACCATTCACCACATCAAAGCTTCACCATATCAAACCATTCCCATATCAAAGACCATTCACCAGCATCAAAACCATTCACTAGCATCAAAGACCATTCCCCAGCATCAAAGACCTTTCACTAGCATCAAAGACCATTCACCAGTATCAAAGACCATTCACCAGTATCAAAGACCATTCACCAGCATCAAAGACCTTCATCAGAATCAAAGACCCTTCACCAGCATCGAAGACATTCACATGATCAAAGACCTTCACCAGCATCAAAGACCCTTCACAAACAAATACCATTGAAGGCATTCAAAGAACATGCAGACATCATAAGCATTTAACAAAGTCAGTATCCCCTTCACAAGTATTCAAAACATTCACCAGTGTAAGACCTTTACAGATTTAAAGACATTACCAAGTATCAAATTCAGTCTACCTTTTTTTTACATAAACCATTTCAGCAATAAACAAGGTATCATTATAAAAGTCATACCGCACTCTAAACAATCCGAATGCAAGTCAAATTGTGAACATCAAGACCATTCCCTGGAAAGACACTCAAAACATTCACAGTAGAAGAACTTCACTTGTAAACCAGACACTAGTCCAAGTGCGAGTACATAAATAAACACTGTATCGGGAAAAAGATTCAAAGGGAAAAGACCATTAATCCCCAACCCGTCAGCATATCAAAGAATTCTTGAAGGATTTTAAAACCCGATCAGGACATTCAGTAAGCCAGTTAACAGTATTTGTGAACAGCAGTACTTCCTTTTTTCTGGTGCGACGCAGTTTTTTAAAACAGTACTCCCTAATTTTCCTTGTTAGTTTTACAATAATCTGTTAACTAGGACATTATCCTGGAAGGCGATGTACAAACGTGGACACTGTACTCGTACCTGAATCAAGGTAGATGGGTATAGTACTGTATACCGCTGAGTCCGGACAGAGTACCAAATAATGGGGAACAATCCAACAACCGAGGAAGAGAGGTTACAGATGATGGCAGTTCGACTCCTTTGGGCCATGGCCTAGTGGCAAGCTCGCTTACACACTGAGGGCCCGGCGATTCCCGGAGTGCAAACATTGACACTTTGGAAAACCCGTTTCCGGGTGACCTAGCAACAAATAGGGACCTTGGGTAGTCTACTCCGGTTGAGGGCCACCGGGGCAAGATAAGGCCCATTGGAATAAGTACATCCTCGATGACACTGACTCTTGGGTAACCGGGTGGCTAACCCTCCGGTTAAAATCCGACGAATCATTATCTAACGGAACTAATGTGGCACGACTTTTTGTACAAGACCGAGATTTATGTGTTTCCTTTTGTGGGCTCTGACAGTGGGAGACCGACGGGTTGTTAAAAAAATAATAGCTTGAAACCATTCATTAACACTTTCAGACGACTTTTAAGCACTTGTAATTTCAATAAACTTTTTTAAATACGGTATTAATATACAAAAATTTTCACAGGCTGAGACCAGAAGTTTTCCACCTATGTCTAACTGGTCAAGATGATTTATATGTGAGAGGAATCAAGGCGGCCAAGACAACTCTCACACATATCTGTGTCTCCATGTGTTGAAGACCAGTTAACAACCCTCGCTTGTGTTGATCATGTGTTAACTCTGCAGTGTTAACTCTGCAGTGTTAACTCTGCAGTGTTAACTCTCCTGTGTTAACTCTGCAGTACTCACCTATTTGTGGTTGCAGGGGTCGAGTCTTAGCTCCTGGCCCCGCCTCTTCACCGGTTGCTACTGGGCCCTCTCTCTCTCCCGCTCCATGAGCTTTATCAAACCTCGTCCTTAAAACTGTGTATGGTTCCTGCCTCCACTACGTCATTTTCTAGGCTATTCCACTGCCTTACAACTCTATGACTGAAGAAATACTTCCTAATATCTCTCTGACTCATTTGTGTCTTCAACTTCCAATTGTGGCCTCTTGTTTCTGTGTCCCCTCCCTGGAACATCCTGTCTTTGTCCACCTTGTCTATTCCACGCAGTATTTTATATGTCGTTATCATGTCTCCCCCTGACCCTCCTGTCCTCTAGTGTCGTCAGGCCGATTTCCCTTAATCTTTCTTCATAGGACATTCCCCTTAGCTCTGGAACTAACCTTGTGGCAAACCTTTGTACTTTCTCTAGTTTCTTGACGTGCTTTATCAAGTGCAGGTTCCAAACAGGTGCTGCATACTCCAGTATGGGCCTGACATACACGGTGTACAGTGTCTTGAACGATTCCTTACTAAGGTATCGGAATGCTGTTCTCAGGTTTGCCAGGCGCCCATATGCTGCAGCAGTTATCTGATGTGTGCTTCCGGAGACATGCTCGGTGTTATACTCACCCCAAGATCTTTCTCCTGAGTGAGGTTTGCAGTCTTTGGCCACCTAGCCTATACATCTGTCTGTGGTCTTCTGTGCCCTTTCCCTATCTTCATGACTTTGCATTGGCAGGATTAAATTCGAGAAGCCATTTGCTGGACCAGGTGTCCAGGTCTGTACCAGGTCTCTTTGAAGTCCTGCCTGGTCCTCATCAGATTTAATTCTCCTCATTAACTTCACATCATCTGCAAACAGGGACACTTCTGAGTCTAACCCTTCCATCATGTCGTTAACATATACCAAAAAATAGCACTGGTCCTAGGACCGACCCCTGTGGGACCCCGCTCGTCACAGGTGCCCACTGTGATACATCATTACGTACCATGACTCGTTGTTGCCTCCCTGTCAGGATTCTCTGATCCATTGCAGTGTCCTTCCTGTTATATGCGCCTGATGCTCTAGCTTCTGCACTAATCTCTTGTGAGGAACTGTGTCAAAGGCCTTCTTGCAGTCCAAGAAGATGCAATCAACCACCCCTCTCTCTCGTGTCTTACTTCTGTTATTTATCATAAAACTCCAGAAGGTTTTGTGACACAGGATTTGCCTTCCGTGAATCCGTGCTGGTTGGCATTTATACTCTTGTTCAGTTCCAGGTGCTCCACCACTCTCCTCCTGATAATCTTCTCCATAATTTTGCGTACTATACACGTCAATGACACAGGTCTATAGTTTAGTGCCTCTTTTCTGTCTCCTTTTTTAAAAATGGGAACTACATTTGCCGTCTTCCATACCTCAGGTAGTTGCCCAGTTTCCAGGGACGTGTTGAAGATTGTGGTAAGTGGCACGCACAACATATCTGCTCCCTCTCTAAGGACCCACGAGGAGATGTTGTCCGGTTCCATTGCCTTTGAGGTATCGATGTCCCTTTGCAGTTTCTTCACCTCCTCCTCATCTGTATGTATGTCGTCCAACACTTTGTTGGTGTATTCCTTGCTGGTGTCCCCATCTGGTCTGTCCCCCCAGAGTCCTTCCTGTCTCTACTGTAAATACTTCTTTAATATCTCGTGTTGAGCTCCTCACATACCTCTTGATCGTTTCTTGTGAGTTCTCCACCTTCTTTCCTCAGCCTTATCACCTGGTCCTTGACTGTTGTCTTCCTCCTAATGTGGCTATACAGCAGTTTCGGGTCTGATTTGACTTTCGATGCTATGTCGTTTTCATACTGTCGCTGGCCTCCCTCCTTATCTGTGCATACTCGTTTCTGGCTCTTCTACTAATCTCCTGTTTTCCTGGGTCCTATGCCTCCTGTACCTTTTCCATTCTCTGTTGCACTTAGTTTTTGCCTCCCTACAACCTTCGGGTAAACCAAGGACTCGTTTTGGTCTTCCTATTATTTCTGTTTCCTTGGGAACAAAACTTTCCTCTGCCTCCTTGCACTTTGTTGCCACATATTCCATCATCTCGTTTACTGATTTTCCTACCATTTCTCTGTCCCACTGAACCTCCTGCAGGAAGTTTTTCATACCTGTGTAGTCCCCCCTTTTATAATTTGGCCTGTCCCCTTCAGTTCCTGTTACCTTCTCCACTTGTAACTCTACTACATAATCAAAACTCAGAATCACGTGATCGCTAGCTCCAAGGGGCCTCTCGTAAGTGATGTCTTCAATGTCTGAACTGCTCAGGGTGAACACAAGATCCAGTCTTGCTGGCTCATCCTCCCCTCTCTCTCTGGTTGTGTCCCTGACATGTTGATGCATGAGGTTTTCAAGTACCACATCCATCATCTTGGCTCTCCATGTTTCGGGACCCCCAAGTGGCTCCAGGTTTTCACAGTCGATCTCCCTGTGGTTGAAATCGCCCATTACCAGTAACTTTGCTCTGCTCGAGTGAGCTCTTCTTGCCACCTCAGCCAGTGTGTCCACCATCACCCTGTTGTTTTCTTCGTACTCCTCTCTTGGCCTCCTGCAGTTCTGTGGTGGGTTATACATCACTCCAATGACTACTTTATGTTCTCCGGACTGAATTGTACCTACAATGTAGTCTCTTTCTCCAATCATGTCCATGCCTTCCATTTCCTCAAATCCCCATCGGTGTTTTATGAGCAGTGCAACCCCTCCTCCCCCTCTACTCCTTCTATCTTTCCTCAGGATCTGATATCCCGTTGGGAAGATTGTGTCTGTTATTGTCTCAGCGAGTTTTGTTTCTGTGACTGCTATGATGTCTGGGGATTTTTCACTGATTCTTTCGTTCCACTCCTCATGTTTATTCATTATTCCATCCGCGTTTGTGTACCAAACTTTCAGTTTCTTTTCTATCATTGTGGTCATGCAAGAATATTGGGGTTGGGGGAGCGAGAGCCTTGGTGGGGGCCTATATGGGGCTGTGGTGTTGGTGGGGTTTGTGATGATGAGGGTGGGGTCAGAATGCTCATAAGGGACAGCTGTTGGGGTGAGGTTTTTGATATGGGGGTTGGTGGCAGAGGGAACAGTGAGTGGGTTGTAGTATAGGTTGCTCAGTTGCGTTGGGAATGTCGCGGTTGGAGTCTTTTGGTGGGAGATTCTGTGGGGTGTGTTTGCCCTTCCTCCTGTGTCTGGGTCCTGCTCATTTTCGTCATTGCCTCTCGTTCCTCCTTGCGTCTCTGTACCCTCTCTTTCAGTGTAGTCCTTTCTTCTTGTGTTCTGCCGCAGTCGAGGTATACTCTCTGGTACCCCTGTTTGTCCCTCAGTCTTGCTTTCTCTTGCAAAATCCTGGTTCGAACTGATTCTTCCTTGAAAGTTACTCTGACAGGCCGTATCCTTCCACTCGCAAACCACCCAATTCTCTGAAAATTTGTCACCTGGGTCATATCTCCCTCACCTATTGTTTTCATGATGCCTTCAATCATTTTTTTCTCCTCCTGTTTTTATTTCTTCAAAGTTGTCCCCCTTGGCTTCTTGGAGCCCGTACACAAAAACTGACCTCGCCCTTTCCTCCTCCCACTGAGTCTCCATCTGCTTCCTCTGAGGCATTTTATTTCCTTCCATTGACATGTTCTTGCCTTCAGTCCCTGTCATATCTGAAACTTCTATTCTCAGTGAACTGTCTTTCATGACCAGCTGTCCCTTGCTACTGCAGTTGGCTGTTAGAATCTCTGCATATAGCATACGTTCATTGTCTTCGGACCTGTCATTTGATCTTAGTGTGCTCCTCGTCTTTTCCCTGGCCCCACGTGGGTCTGATAGGGCCTTCGTGTACGTCATGTCTCCGTTGTTGCTTACCGTCCCCTTGTCTGCGCCTGACATTGAATTTCCTGATGTCACATCTGAATTGTCATTTGTCTCTCTAATCTGTTTCAGGCTTTGCAGTTTCTCTTCTAAGCACTGTATCCTAGCTTCTGCTGCTAAGACCTGTACTTCCCACTTCCTACACTCTTCAGCTATCCGCTCCTCCATTTTCTTACCAAGCTCTACTATCTTCCTTCCCCACTCTTCCTCCCTTTTTTGGAGCTCTAGCTCCCAGTCTTTCCTCCCTGGTTCGTCTACCAGATCTCTGGTTTTCCGTGCTCTAGGGCCACCCATTTTTTTTTTTTTTTTTTTTTTTTTTTACCACAGACAGAAGGCTAGAGGAGGGAGAGGGTGCGAGGGAGAGAGAGAAAGGGTAGAAAGAGGGAGAAAGAGGAGAGAGAAAGGGTAGAAAGAGGGAGAGAGAGGAGAGAGTATGGGGGTGAGGGATAAGACCAAGGGGGAGAGAGAGAGAAATGTGAGGGGGAGAGAAAGGGTAGAGAGAGGGAGAAAGAGAGGGAGAGGGAGAGAGAGAGGGAGAAAGGAGGGTGATAGAAAAGGCTATGAGAGAGAGAAATGGAGAGATGGAGAGAGAAGCCTATAGAGAGAGAGGAGGGTGAGATAGGGTTATGGGAGAGAGAGAGAGAGAGAGAGAGAGAGAGAGAGAGAGAGAGAGAGAGAGAGAGAGAGAGAGAGAAAGAAAGAGTAGGGGGAAGGGGAGGGAAAAAGGCTATGAGAGAGAGAAACGCGAGGGAGGGGGAGGGAAAGATAGGAGGGAGTAGGGAGTGAAGGCAAGAGTGGGGGAGGGGAAAGGTCTGTGGGGGAGGGAAAGGTGTGTGGGGGGGTGAGGGGACGCGGTCAAATTCCAAGGATCAGCTGTGTGTACTCACCTAGTTGTGGTTTCAGGGGTCGAGACTCAGCTGCTGTCCCCGAGTGTATGTGTGTGTGCGTGTGTGTGTGTGAGCACGTCAGTTGTTTATATGTCCCAGAAATACAATTCACCTCTGTGTATCCGTAATACTAATAAGATACCATTAACACTGAGAGTAATTCTAATAATTATAATACTAGCGTGTGTTAACAAGTCATTCTTCCACCCAGTTATGTACTACCTTTTACTACATGTGTACCCAATACTTGCTTCTCAGATTGTACTGTCTTTGTGTCCTAAAACATTATCTCTCGAAACTGTTGTCAGGGCTGTAGTCCCATTATCCACGACTTAATCCTCCTGCCTATTCCTTGCTCCTACAAATTTTATCTTCCTACTACTGCTAGGTGTTGTGTGTATGATAATTGCTCTGGAGCAGGGTTTGTGATAGCCAGCTACCAGTGATCGTAGGGCCGGCTCTACCACTCAAAACTTCCCGCCAACCACAAACAGGTGATTTATACGTTACTCCTCAGAGGGGACGTCCATCCAGATGCCTAATGTACGATGCTCGCTGTACGATGCTCGCTGTACGATGACTCGTGCACCTCGCCCTTCCGCCGCTGACTTCTTCAGCTATTCTTTTCTCGTTGCCCTTTTGAGTCCTCATTTACCACACTTATCACTTGTATACTGCTACTTTTATAATTTACACTTCACTTTTGGTAAGTACACTTCTTATTTGTGATGACACCCAACCTGTTATGGCAGCACTACTTCCTCAGGCCTACTGCTGCCACCACCTCTGCTTATACATATTTATGTATATATATATATATATATATATATATATATATTATATATATATATATATATATATATATATATATATATATATATATATATACCCTTTCTGGCTAGCTTGTTCACGCTGTGTGCTACATCACAGTTTGTCGTTAGCCAACCTCTCTTAATTTTTTTTTATCTTTTCTCTTTAGTCACTCGCTTTGTACTTTGTATATTTGTAACAATGTGGCAACAAGTGCCAACTAGGCCTCAACGAACTGGCACTTTGAAATTTTGTTGTATAATTTCAAGCTTTCTCTCGCCTTTACTTTATTTATTTTTGCTAATACTTTGGTTATCACTTGTAGGGTTGTTCACTGACGTTGTCACTAACACTGGTTGCTTCTAGCTGCTAAAACACGTAAAAGCACTAAGATTCTCGGAGCCTGGCGCTTGTGACCCACTACACTACGTGTGTGTGTGTGTGTTAACTCTGCTGTGTTAACTCTGCTGTGTTAACTCTGCTGTGTTAACTCTGCTGTGTTAACTCTGCTACAATATTGGTAAATAAGTCACAATGAAATTTTTACAAATAAAGACTGAACTGCAATTTTATTTATTTAATTAGATTCCATTGCTTGTGCACACGTATGTACTCACGCACGCCTGAGCACACACATGTACTCACGCACGCCTGAGCACACACATGTACTCACGCACGCCTGAGCACACACATGTACTCACGCACGCCTGAGCACACACATGTACTCACGCACGCCTGAGCACACACATGTACTCACGCACGCCTGAGCACACACATGTACTCACGCACGCCTGAGCACACACATGTACTCACGCACGCCTGTGCACACGCATTTACTCACGCACGCCTGTGCACACGCATGTACTCACGCACGCCTGTGCACACGCATGTACTCACGCACGCCTGAGCACATGTACGTCCCAAGCACAGGACATAGATGTGTTCTACAATGAATGTTCAAGAGAGGGAATTATAATGAAGAAACAAGTGAACATTATTACAGTCAAAACAAGGAATGACGGACATTTATGTCTGAATAAATCTGGGAGAACACAAAGAGTGAATAACGAAAAGGGAGAGTGAGGAAGACACAGATAACTGGCCAGAGAATGAAACAACTGAAGACAACTATGATTATTTTTAATATTATCATTATAATAATTATTATAATTATTATAATTTTTATTATTTTGATTGATGGGAAAATGGGAGATAATCAGGTTTCATCAAAGGGAAAGATAGCTCTAGTTCTTTGGATGAAGAGTCCTTATTTGGCATTTACCAAGAGGGGTTCCAGGGGTCAACACCCCCGCGGCCAGGTCCGTGGCCAGGCCTCATGGTGGATCAAGGCTTGATCAACCAGTCTGTTATTACTGACCGCACGTAAACCGATGTACGAACCACAGCCTGGCTGATCAGGTACTGACATTAGGTGTCTGTCCAGTGCCGTCTTGAAGACAGTCAGGGGTCTATTGGTAAGCTCCCTCAGTAGCGTCGTTAGTGTTGGTGCCACCCAGGGTGGCATCTTTGGTGTCACCCCATGAAATCCTAGGTCGGGGGGATGGGGGAGTAATCTTCAGTTACGTCACTAATGCATGACCAGTTACGTCACTACTGCATGGCCAGTTACATCACTAATGCATGAACAGTTAAGTCACTACTTGTAGACAGCATGTACTGTCTGCACAGACAGTCATGCTGTCTGCCAGCTTAGTTCATATTTCGCGCCACTCAGGTGCTGCCCTCTGGGCCTGTCCAAGTCTGTGGGATGCTTGGCCCACACTCTCAGACTCTTCCAGCGGCCTGGCAGCTAGACAGAAGGCCTACTAGCTTTCTCGTTGGATGGCTCTCCCGGGCCATGGGCACAACACACATGCCTGTGTACCCACCACGACTTAACAATAAAGTAAGAAGCATCCGAAGACATTTATCATTCACACGCCCACTACCAGAATCACCAAACAAACGGGTTATAGATGGTGGGAAGCGGTGGTCGCAGCAGTTGTGTTTGCCCGGAGAGAGGAAGGAAGAGGTATGAAATCATCTTCACTTCATCACCCCTTGCAAGAAGCATCCGTCTCTCAACGAGTTATCCTGATGTCGTGTCTGCACGTTTGAGCATCCAGACACAGGTACAAGCAGGATCCAGCCGAAATTTGCCGAATTTCTTCGAGAATTGTAAGTGGCGACCCAGTGACCCCACGCTACAGCGTCCAACGCTGTTTCTCAAGTCACGTGTTCAGCATCACTTGTATGTTCTGCTGTTGTTGTTCAGCTCAGCACAGCTGTTTCAGCATGCCAGAGGTGAGTTTTGTGGTGATTTCTGCGTCCAGTGTGAGTTTCTCCACGTGTTTGTGAGAGGAGGAAGTGGCCGTTCCTTGCCTCGCCCTGCTGTACTCTCACACCTCACCAGCCTACCATACATCACTCACCATTGCCCACTCCCTCTGTTGTGTTTTCTGCTGTTTTCCATGTGAATTCATTGCCAGAGCTGTGTATCTGAGTGCCTGAGGCCACTCGAAGCTACGTGGATCGGCATGCCATGTAGATCAGCAAGCCACGTGGATCCCGACGCCAGGTGGATCTACAAGCCATGTGAGTTACCAGATGTCCTAGGCCACATGCTGTGGTCTGCTGCCTGCATCACATTGACGTCACCGACGATGCTGCCCGACTTCATGACGTCACGATGTCTGCCTGACGTCACCTCAAGATATCTGCTGACGTCACAGTGCTGCTGACGTCACCTCGCGACATCACATGATGTCACATCGAGTGTTTTTAGTAATTATTTCAATATTGTCAAGAAGATTGAGAGAAGATATATGTCGTGTGTTAATTAATTCCTCTCAGTCAGTGTTCTCACATGTTAGTGTACTGCATGTACCACGGGTGTGTGTAGTTTCTGTGTGTCCAGTGAGGTCTGAGCCAGACCTGAGTAGCACCACTGTGCTAAGTCACCCGATGTGACCAGTGCGTTTGACAGTTGTTATTCATCAGCTCTTAGCCCGAGCCCCCTTGTACAGAAGCCTCTTATGCTCGCCACTCATAGATGTTCTGCAGAATCGTACCTGCTACGATTCCCATCGAGATTTGTTTCACTTCACCTCCAGACCTTCAGAGTGCAGTTATATTGTAGAGAAACAAATCTGGACACTCTTAGACTAACCTCTGCCATAACTCCAACTGCCGAGAGAATGGCACTCATCAAGCCACAGTTAGCCCTGTCGGCAGGTGCTGTGTCAGCCTCGTGTCACAAGCTTCAGTGAGCAGCCTGCACAAAGAATATGTCACTTTGACTGCTAGCTCTCTCACTGCAGTCTGGTGAATGATGTTACGACTCCCAGATGTTTCGCCCAGTCGTCTCTGCCACGACTTGCTCAACAACTCGCTCCACGCTCGCCGGCAGCGACAGCCCAGCGACAATACCAGTCGAGAAGTGTCCTACCGAGTCGCTTGCCAGAAGTCCTGCCCAGTTGCCGAGTTTTGTCGACGCCTCCCTCGAAGGCACCAGCATGTCGTGCAGCAGGTTGGAGACCGTACCCTGTTACGTCACAGCTCAGCCGCAGCGATGTGTCCTGTGTTGCAGTATCTGTCCAGACTCAGGAAGGCATGCAGTGATGCCCTTCGACGCTCACTGCCTATGACCACGATATTTAGCACACCCCACATGTTTTTTTCTTCCCTCCCTGTAGGAAGTTTTTTTTCCATGTCCATATGCATATACATGTTTTTATTTTGTGTTCTGTGCCTTGTTCCTACAAGATAGAGACCGACTTTCTTTTACCACCAGTATTGTCGCGAGGTAGGAGGCCGAGCAAATGTAGACAGCCTGTACTGTCTGCAAAGTCATGCTGTCTGCCAGCTTAATTCATATGTCGCGCGACACAGATGCTGCCCTCTGGGCCTGTCCAAGTCCGTGGGATGCTTTGCCCACACACTCAGACTCTCACAGCGGCCTGGCAGCAAGACAGAAGGCTTACTAGCTCTCTCGTGGGATGGCCCTCCCGGGCCATGGGCACAACACACAAGCCTGTGTACTCACCACGACTTAACAATAAAGTAAGAAACATCTGAAGACGTTTATCATTCACACGCCAGCTATCAGAATCACCAAACAAACGGGTTATATACGGCATGACAAGTTACGTCACTGGTGCATGACCATTTACGTCACTACTGCAAGACAAGTTACGTCACTACTGCATTAGCAGGTACGTCACTACTGCATGACCAGTTACGTCACTACTGCATGACCAGTTACGTCACTACTGCATGACCAATTACGTCACTACTGCATGACCAGTTACGTCACTACTGCATGACCAGTTACGTCACTACTGCATGACCAGTTACGTCAGTACTGCATGACCAGTTACGTCACTACTGCATGACCAGTTACGTCACTACTGCATGACCAGTTACGTCACTACTGCATGACCAGTTACGACACTACTGCATGACCAGTTATGTCACTACTGCATGACCAGTTACGTCACTACTGCATGACCAGTTACGTCACTACTGCATGACCAGTTACGACACTACTGCATGACCAGTTATGTCACTACTGCATGACCAATTACGTCACTACTGCATGACCAGTTACGTCACTACTGCATGACCAGTTACGACACTACTGCATGACCAGTTACGTCACTACTGCATGACCAGTTATGTCACTACTGCATGACCAGTTACGTCACTACTGCATGACCAGTTACGACACTACTGCATGACCAGTTACGTCACTACTGCATGACCAGTTACGTCACCACTGCATGTCCAGTTACGTCACTACTGCATGATCAGTTACGTCACCACTACATGACCAGTTACGTCACTACTGCATGACCAGTTACGTCACCACTACATGACCAGTTACGTCACCACTGCATGACCAGTTACGTCACCACTGCATGACCAGTTACGTCACCACTACATGACCAGTTACGTCACTACTGCATGACCAGTTACGTCACTACTGCATGACAAATAACTAATGTTTAACAATAAGAACGTTTATGGGCCATAAACTGAACAGGAGAAAACTTCTCAACTTTATTAATGATAAAATAAATAATGGAAGTAATATTGAGGAAACAAACTTAAATATCACTTTGAGTACAACAACACATCCTACATTATTATTGAGTACAACAACACATCCAACATTATTATTGAGTACAACAACACATCCAACATTATTATTGAGTACAACAACACATCCTACATAATTATTGAGTACAACAACACATCCTACATTATTATTGAGTACAACAACACATCCAACATTATTATTATTGAGTACAACAACACATCCAACATTATTATTGAGTACAACAACACATCCAACATTATTATTGAGTACAACAACACATCCTACATTATTATTATTGAGTACAACAACACATCCTACATTATTATTGAGTACAACAACACATCCTACATTATTATTGAGTACAACAACACATCCAACATTATTATTGAGTACAACAACACATCCTACATTATTATTGAGTACAACAACACATCCAACATTATTATTGAGTACAACAACACATCCAACATTATTATTATTGAGTACAACAACACATCCAACATTATTATTATTGAGTACAACAACACATCCAACATTATTATTATTGAGTACAACAACACATCCGACATTATTATTATTGAGTACAACAACACATCCAACATTATTATTGAGTACAACAACACATCCAACATTATTATTGAGTACAACAACACATCCAACATTATTATTATTGAGTACAACAACACATCCAACATTATTATTGAGTACAACAACACATCCAACATTATTATTGAGTACAACAACACATCCTACATTATTACTGAGTACAACAACACATCCTACATTATTATTATTGAGTACAACAACACATCCAACATTATTATTATTGAGTACAACAACACATCCTACATTATTATTGAGTACAACAACACATCCAACATTATTATTATTGAGTACAACAACACATCCTACATTATTATTATTGAGTACAACAACACATCCAACATTATTATTGAGTACAACAACACATCCTACATTATTATTATTGAGTACAACAACACATCCTACATTATTATTATTGAGTACAACAACACATCCAACATTATTATTGAGTACAACAACACATCCTACATTATTATTGAGTACAACAACACATCCTACATTATTATTGAGTACAACAACACATCCTACATTATTATTATTGAGTACAACAACACATCCTACATTATTATTGAGTAAAACAACACATCCTACATTATTATTGAGTACAACAACACATCCTACATTATTATTGAGTACAACAACACATCCTACATTATTATTATTGAGTACAACAACACATCCAACATTATTATTATTGAGTACAACAACACATCCTACATTATTATTATTGAGTACAACAACACATCCAACATTATTATTATTGAGTACAACAACACATCCTACATTATTATTGAGTACAACAACACATCCAACATTATTATTGAGTACAACAACACATCCAACATTATTAGTGAGTACAACAACACATCCTACATTATTATTATTGAGTACAACAACACATCCAACATTATTATTGAGTACAACAACACATCCAACATTATTATTGAGTACAACAACACATCCTACATTATTATTATTGAGTACAACAACACATCCAACATTATTATTGAGTACAACAACACATCCAACATTATTATTGAGTACAACAACACATCCAACATTATTATTGAGTACAACAACACATCCAACATTATTATTGAGTACAACAACACATCCTACATTATTATTATTGAGTACAACAACACATCCAACATTATTATTATTGAGTACAACAACACATCCTACATTATTATTATTGAGTACAACAACACATCCTACATTATTATTATTGAGTACAACAACACATCCTACATTATTATTGAGTACAACAACACATCCTACATTATTATTATTGAGTACAACAACACATCCTACATTATTATTGAGTACAACAACACATCCTACATTATTATTATTGAGTACAACAACACATCCAACATTATTATTGAGTACAACAACACATCCTACATTATTATTATTGAGTACAACAACACATCCAACATTATTATTGAGTACAACAACATATCCAACATTATTATTGAGTACAACAACACATCCTACATTATTATTATTGAGTACAACAACACATCCTACATTATTATTGAGTACAACAACACATCCTACATTATTATTATTGAGTACAACAACACATCCAACATTATTATTGAGTACAACAACACATCCAACATTATTATTGAGTACAACAACACATCCTACATTATTATTATTGAGTACAACAACACATCCAACATTATTATTGAGTACAACAACACATCCAACATTATTATTGAGTACAACAACACATCCTACATTATTATTATTGAGTACAACAACACATCCAACATTATTATTGAGTACAACAACACATCCTACATTATTATTGAGTACAACAACACATCCAACATTATTATTGAGTACAACAACACATCCTACATTATTATTATTGAGTACAACAACACATCCAACATTATTATTGAGTACAACAACACATCCAACATTATTATTATTGAGTACAACAACACATCCAACATTATTATTATTGAGTACAACAACACATCCAACATTATTATTGAGTACAACAACACATCCTACATTATTATTATTGAGTACAACAACACATCCAACATTATTATTGAGTACAACAACACATCCTACATTATTATTGAGTACAACAACACATCCAACATTATTATTGAGTACAACAACACATCCAACATTATTATTGAGTACAACAACACATCCTACATTATTATTATTGAGTACAACAACACATCCTACATTATTATTGAGTACAACAACACATCCTACATTATTATTATTGAGTACAACAACACATCCAACATTATTATTGAGTACAACAACACATCCAACATTATTATTGAGTACAACAACACATCCTACATTATTATTATTGAGTACAACAACACATCCAACATTATTATTGAGTACAACAACACATCCTACATTAATATTGAGTACAACAACACATCCTACATTATTATTGAGTACAACAACACATCCAACATTATTATTGAGTACAACAACACATCCTACATTATTATTGAGTACAACAACACATCCAACACTATTATTGAGTACAACAACACATCCTACATTATTATTATTGAGTACAACAACACATCCTACATTATTATTGAGTACAACAACACATCCAACATTATTATTGAGTACAACAACACATCCAACATTATTATTGAGTACAACAACACATCCTACATTAATATTGAGTACAACAACACATCCTACATTATTATTGAGTACAACAACACATCCTACATTATTATTGAGTACAACAACACATCCTACATTATTATTATTGAGTACAACAACACATCCTACATTATTATTATTGAGTACAACAACACATCCTACATTATTATTGAGTACAACAACACATCCAACATTATTATTGAGTACAACAACACATCCTACATTAATATTGAGTACAACAACACATCCTACATTATTATTGAGTACAACAACACATCCAACATTATTATTGAGTACAACAACACATCCTACATTATTATTATTGAGTACAACAACACATCCTACATTATTATTGAGTACAACAACACATCCAACATTATTATTGAGTACAACAACACATCCTACATTATTATTATTGAGTACAACAACACATCCTACATTATTATTGAGTACAACAACACATCCTACATTATTATTGAGTACAACAACACATCCTACATTATTATTATTGTGTACAACAACACATCCTACATTATTATTGAGTACAACAACACATCCAACATTATTATTGAGTACAACAACACATCCTACATTATTATTGAGTACAACAACACATCCAACATTATTAGTGAGTACAACAACACATCCTACATTATTATTATTGAGTACAACAACACATCCTACATTATTATTATTGAGTACAACAACACATCCTACATTATTATTATTGAGTACAACAACACATCCAACATTATTATTATTGAGTACAACAACACATCCTACATTATTATTATTGAGTACAACAAACACATCCTACATTATTATTGAGTACAACAAACATCCTACATTATTATTATTGAGTACAACAACACATCCTACATTATTATTATTGAGTACAACAACACATCCAACATTATTATTATTGAGTACAACAACACATCCTACATTATTATTATTGAGTACAACAACACATCCTACATTATTATTGAGTACAACAACACATCCAACATTTATTATTGAGTACAACAACACATCCAACATTATTATTGAGTACAACAACACATCCAACATTATTATTGAGTACAACAACACATCCAACATTATTATTGAGTACAACAACACATCCTACATTTATTATTGAGTACAACAACACATCCAACATTATTATTGAGTACAACAACACATCCAACATTATTATTGAGTACAACAACACATCCTACATTATTATTGAGTACAACAACACATCCTACATTATTACTGAGTACAACAACACATCCTACATTTATTATTGAGTACAACAACACATCCAACATTATTATTGAGTACAACAACACATCCTACATTATTACTGAGTACAACAACACATCCAACATTATTATTGAGTACAACAACACATCCTACATTATTATTGAGTACAACAACACATCCTACATTATTATTGAGTACAACAACACATCCTACATTTATTATTGAGTACAACAACACATCCAACATTATTATTGAGTACAGCAACACATCCTACATTATTATTGAGTACAACAACACATCCTACATTTATTATTGAGTAAAACAACACATCCTACATTTATTATTGAGTACAACAACACATCCTACATTATTACTGAGTACAACAACACATCCTACATTTATTATTGAGTACAGAAACACATCCTACATTTATTATTATTCAACAATGAAGAAACTTGAAAAATAAAGAAAAACATTTTAATATCAGAGAAACACATCTCAGTGAATCTGATCTTACATTTGAGTCTGAGTACAGGTAACATCTCAGTGAATCTGATCTTACATTTGACTCTGAGTACAGGTAACATCTCAGTGAATCTGATCTTACATTTGACTCTGAGTACAGGTAACATCTCAGTGAATCTGATCTTACATTTGACTCTGAGTACAGGTAACATCTCAGTGAATCTGATCTTACATTTGACTCTGAGTACAGGTAACATCTCATTGAATCTGATCTTACATTTGACTTTGAGTACAGGTAACATCTCAGTGAATCTGATCTTACATTTGACTTTGAGTACAGGTAACATCTCAGTGAATCTGATCTTACATTTGACTTTGAGTACAGGTAACATCTCAGTGAATCTGATCTTACATTTGACTTTGAGTACAGGTAACATCTCATTGAATCTGATCTTACATTTGACTCTGAGTACAGGTAACATCTCAGTGAATCTGATCTTACATTTGACTTTCAGTACAGGTAACATCTCAGTGAATCTGATCTTACATTTGACTTTGAGTACAGGTAACATCTCAGTGAATCTGATCTTACATTTGACCTTGAGTACAGGTAACATCTCAGTGAATCTGATCTTACATTCCCTTGCCTTCAATCCTGCAAAATCATCTATCACATAAAAATCAATGCTGTCAACTGACATATTTTCTATGGATAACATTGTTAAGTCAAAGATTCTGGATTGACACATTTTGGACCGTAAATAGTTGTTAATCAGCTTCAACTTATAGATACAACTTTCACAAGAAGCCACAGAAACACATATAGTAAGGAACAACCTCAGGCAAAGTGTCAGAGTTGCAAGAGATTCAATGAATTCAATTAAATTCAATTCAAATTCAAAGTTTATTCTCTATAAGGATTACAATGCTGATTTTACAGAATTTGTGTATTGTGTGGTTTACATGTAGTAAAATAATAATTACAGAGTGTACCACTAGAACACCTAGCATGGCTAGGCATTTCGGGCGAACTTAGCTTAAATCTTAAATTTAAAATATTACAAAGTATGAGGTAAGTTGGTATTATGGCTAAGTGATTAAGTACTTGTTTGTGAGTTTAGCAATGTGAATGCTTTTGTTTTGGCACAATACATAGTTTCAGTATTGGAGTATCACAAGCCAACTTATGACTAGTTAGGATTCATTATTTTAAGATTGAGATTGATATTTCTTTTTATGGTCAAATGGGTGAGTGAGTGTGTGAACCACCAGGTGGTATTCGTGTAATTAGTTGACAGGGTGTATCAGGGAGATAAGATGTTTTCTAACGGTAGTTTTGAAGGTGATGAATGTGTCTGCAGTTCCTGAGTTCTCAGGTAGGGTGTTACAGATTTTAGAGCCTTTGACATACATTGAATTTTTTAAAGGTTTAGTCGGACATGGGGAATGCTATGGAGATGTTTGTGTCTGGTGTTATGCCTGTGGGTTCTGTCACAAATATCAAGAAAGCATTTTAGGTCAAGGTTAATATTGGAATTTAAGGTCCTGTAGATGTAGATTGTACAGTAGTAAGTGTGGATGTACTGAACAGGGAGTAAGCTTAGATCTATGAAAAGTGGGGGGGGGGGTGTTGCCAGGGATGGGATATAGTGATTATTCTTACTGTGGCTTTTTGTTGGGTTATTATTGGCTTTAGGTGTGTTGCTGCAGTTGATCCCCAAGCACAAATAGCATAGGTGAGATATGGATAAATAAGTGAGTGGTATAGTGTGAGAAGGGCATTTTGCAGTATCGTATCTTGGAGAGGATCCCAACTGTTTTGGATACTTTTTTGGTTATGTGTTGGATATGGGTGCTGAAATTCAGGTTGTTGTCGAGGTATAGGCCTAGGAATTTGCCTTCTATCTCTGGCAATTCGAGTGTTGTCGATCTTAATGTTAATTTGCACAACTCCTGCTCTGCTACCAAACATAATGTAGTAGGTTTTGGCATTGTTAAGCGTTAGTTTATTGGCTGTCATCCAAGTCGATATTTTGATCAGCTCCTCGTTAACAATGGTGTTGAGGGTGGCAAGATTAGGGTGAGAGATGACATAAGTCGTGTCGTCAGCAAAGAGAATGGGGTTCAGGTGTTGGGATACGTTTGGAAGATCATTGATGTATATGAGAAAGAGCAGGGGTCCAAGGACACTTCCCTGCGGAACTCCACTATCAAGTGGCTGTGTTGTTGATGCTGTGTCTTTAATGGTGACATACTGATACCTATTAGTAAGGTAAGATTTGAAATATGCAAGCGCATGGCCTCTTATA
Source organism: Cherax quadricarinatus (assembly GCF_026875155.1). Classification (NCBI taxonomy): domain Eukaryota; kingdom Metazoa; phylum Arthropoda; class Malacostraca; order Decapoda; family Parastacidae; genus Cherax; species Cherax quadricarinatus. The sequence goes on from NC_069494.1 coordinate 6,497,220, forward strand.
CCATAATGGTCAAGTTTGTGGAGTAGGATGCCATGGTCTACTGTGTCAAAAGCTTTTCTTAGGTCAATAAAAATTCCTAGTGGATATTCCTTATTTTCCAATGCTGTGTAAAGCAGATCTAGGATTTTTATGATTGCATCATTAGTGCTTTTATTTTTCCTGAATCCAAATTGGCAGGGGTTGAGTATGTTTTGTGCCATTATAAATGAATATAGTCTCCTGTGCACGAGTTTCTCAAAGATTTTGGATAGCAATGGTAAGTTTGATATTGGCCAGTGTTTGTTAAAATCGGTAGGGTCACCACCTTGATGTATTGCTGTAACCCTTGCCATCTTGAGTAGTTTCGGGAAGGTGCTAGTTTCTAGTGACCTGTTAAAAAGTAATGAAATAGCATGTGAAAGGACATGGGCCGCTCGCTTGTACAATAATGGTGGGACATGAGACAGATTCCCTGAGTTATTTTTAAGTGACTTTATAATCTCGATGACTTCCGTGGGCTCAGTTGGTGCAAGATAGAAGGAATTTGGGAAATTCCCATCTAGGTAGTCCTCGGCATGGGCATTGGTATGTGGGATTTTACTGGCGAGATTAGATCCTATGGTTGAGAAGAAGTCGTTTATCTTGTTAACTGTGTCATTGAGATGCAGTGGTGCTTCATTAGGTTTAGTTAGGACAATATTCTTCTTTTTTTTCAGTTTGTGGGTCCCTAGAATCTGAGAGAGTATTTTCCAGGTCTTTTTTATATCTCCTCTTGTGCCAGTGAATCTACTGGAGTAGTATAGTTGTTTGGCTTTCTTTATTACTTTGGTGAGAACTGATAAATACTGTTTAAGAATATATTTATGTATTAAGCCCTGTCTATATTGCTTTTCATATTGGTGTTTCTTATCAATGGATTTCAGAATGCTGCTGGTTAGCCATGGGCAACCAAGCCGTTTGTTTGTGATCTGTTTCGTTTTTATAGGACAATGTTTGTTGTATAGTCTAAGTAATTTGTTAAGAAAAATGTCTGTCCAGTCATTAATACCATTGGCCTTGGAGAATTCTGTAGGCCAGTCAACAGTCTCTAGGTCAGCTGTGAACTTCCTTACTGAGACCTCGTCATGGAGTCTAAATGAAACTTTGTTGTATTCAAGTGGTGGTTTACTGATGTTTGTCAAGAGGAAGGTAGGGTAGTGGTCTGTAGTGCTATCTGTGATTATCCCTGATTTAAGGGGGGCTAGTATATTGGTCCATATGTGGTCTATTATGGTTGCACTTGTCTCAGTGAGCCTGGTTGGTTTAGTTATTGTCGGTATGAGAAGTGTGTTTTTCATATTGTTGATGAAATCAGTTACAGTCTGATCATCTAGTAGGCCAAGGTTGATGTTGAAGTCTCCAGCTAAGAGAAGGTGGTGCTTATTCATTTGTCTGTTTGTTATTAGTGCCTTTAATTTCTCATTGAAATTTGGGATGTTTGTGTGGGGTATCCTGTAAATGGCACAGATTGTTATAGGAGTCTTAAGGTTTTTTACAGTAAAATTAACAAAAATATATTCCCCATATTCATCACTAAAGCAAGTGGCGCTAATACAAGATAATTGGTTAGAGTAATAGATTGCAATACCACCCCCACTTGGTATGGTCTGCAGTTGTGGATTGCTGTGTATCCTGGTAGAGGGTAGATATCTATTGTGTCCTGCTTAAGCCAGGTCTCAGTAAGAATAATGCAGGAGAAAGGTGTCTTTAGTGATTCAAGGAGTGCCAGGAGGTCATCATAGTGTTTGCTTAAGGACCTGATGTTGTAGTTAAGTACTGACAGACTTTTAGCATTGTTTAGGATAGTGCTGGCTTGTGATGCTGTGTAATAAAGGCAGTTACTTTCCAATAGGTTTTGATTGGGTGTCAGATTATGGAAGTTTAGATCAGGGTTAACGTGATCAATCATCTTCTAGGTTTAAATTATGGTTATTTATATCCTGAGTTTGTGTGTTGAGTTTTAGTACTGATATCTGTGGTGGTGGGAAGTTTGGACAAATATATAGCTCAAACATTTTGGCCATATAGAGTATAGTCACTAATACACATAATGAAGTTGATGTTGTCTATGTGTTGTGCTGGAATGAACTAAAGTACAACTAGGTATAAACTTATAATATAAAAATACAAATTAAAAAATAGCATTTAGGTCTAACATAATGACTTTGGTATAGTCTATGTATTGAGCTAGAATGAGCTATAGTACAACTAGGTTTAATCTAATAATATAAAAATACAAATTAAAAATAGCACCAGTCTCTCACTAGTAATTGCACTAAGGTCTAATATAATGAATTTGGTATTGACTATGTATTGTGAACATACACAGCGTGCCAGCGTGTCAGCGTGCCTCGTTGTGCTCCTGGTTTTCTCGTGTTTTCACGGTCGCTCTTACGTGCTAGAACTTTAATTTGTGTCATCAATCCTATACGATACATCCCTCTAGCGCCTGGAACCAATCTTGGGCGGAAAACATTATATACTGAGTCAAAAAAGGAGAATTAGTGTGCACTGCATAGCAGAGTTTACTGCCAGAGGGGAATCATAGGCCTGTGTCCCGTGTGGAAAAAAATAATAATATTTGAACTTTTCATGTCAGAGGAAAGAAAGTCTCCCTGATATCATTGAGTATACATAGTGTATATTGTATACTACAGTGCTCCCTAGTATATTGATGATAAAGGCTAAAGTGTCATTTGAAAACAGGTGAATTAGTAAATGAAGTGATAACCTATAGAGGAAGGTGGCCAGAATTCGCCAGAAACATACCACAGGTCAGCTGTTTTTAATAATCTTCCTGGCCTGCTAGTGTACTCGCATATAATTCTAGTGATACCCATGAAATAGCAGAATACAGTGTTGTAGTAGCAACTAACCAGTATTAAAATGGTACTTTAGTGGAGTGGAGTGACTTTCATTAGTTTTCTTTTTTCTTCTTTTCTTGAAATACGAGAACGTTACTTGTGAATTTCATATAACCTGTAGTTACAGCGTCGCAATATACACAACGAGAAGCAATTATTACTACAGAAAAAGCGTCCTTTCCTCCAAAATTTGCACCAGACAACAATAAGTGGATAATATAGCATTTTATTGCGGTGGGAGACGGAAAAAAAAAAAAAAAATAGAAAAGCCAGATACAGCTATTGATAAACAAGGAGGTGACCGGTTCGTCATTGTAGAGCTGCCAGATATCACTGGCTCTTCAACACGCAATTATACTTTTGTATCAGACAAATCACATATTACTCGGGTAGTAATAATTTTCCAGTAGATTCCTTCAAGTGTTAGCTCAAATCACCGACCAATATGTTTATAAATAAGTGGACCCACTGATCAGAGGCAGATCGACTGGTCTCGGACCCCTGACTGGTCCGAACCCTGACTGGTCCGAACCCGGGACTGGTTTCAAACAGTTTCGTTGGACAATAAAGCAGACTGTAAATGGATGGGGTTGTCGGCTCCCTTATAAACACAAACATTAAAAATCAGGAACGTGTGACGTAAGCTGTCCAATTATAAAAAGAGGTTAGAAACGAAATTACAAATATCTAGAGCTTCATTTAAGGTTATTAAATATAATATTCATGAGGTTGCTAGTTAGAATTGCAGTAAATCAACCATTCAAATCATTATGAAGCTGAGTGTAGTCCTGTGGTGCAGTCAAACAAACGGGCTTCACATGGATAAATTGTCATTTTTGTGGAGATTTTGGTGTCCACTGCCCTTGTGCAGATATCCCAGAACCTAGCTACAAGCAGTATTAAAACAGAGAAGTGTTTCTGGGTATGCCAAAATGATGAAAATCTGTGACTAAACTCACAAGGTCATTAAAAGAGGACAACATCAAAGCTGCTTTCATAGAAAACACTGGAATCTTTCTACAACAGATGGGAACATAAAAAGTCTGGGCTGAATGGTAGCCCTTTGATACTGGCCATGTAGTCCACAAACATGTAAGGCTGGGTGATGGGTCCTGGAGACAGTAATAGTAAATCTTGGAGGTGTCTGTCCTGGGAGACAGTAATTGTGAAGCTGGAATGCTGTCCTGGAGACAGAAAATGGTTAAGCTGAATACTGTCCTGGGAGACAGTAATGGAGAAGTGGAGATTTTGTCCAGGTAGTCGGGAATTATCGCTGGAAGGAATACATATACATGACCTCATAAGGGGACAGGAGCCATAGTAGGGAAACAAGTGTAGTCAAAGATAATATAAAACCAAGTATGCAAACTAGAAATTACAAGCAGAAATAGCAAACAAGTAGGAAGCCAATAGCAATATGGAGGATAAATTAACCAAAAACAACTTGTGGGAGCTCCATTGTTTGGTGCCTAGGGAGGATAGAATAGACAGGGAAACATGCACCAACAGGGAATACAGTCCAGAAAACCCAAGGCAAGCGAAACCAAGCCTGTATGCACATACCTATGCACGTGGCATCTGCATGGCATGGGAAATCTGGAAAAACAGATGGGACGTGCAACCTATGACCACCCAGAAAAATGCCATCCCATTATGACAACAGGAAATGCAAACTCCCTTCCTGTAAGCCTTTTTCACCCTGAAATGTGTACCTCTTCAGTACAGTAAAGAAGTGCTATAATAACTTAAATTGCCAGGCATAACCATCAAAAAGGGGACAAAAAGATACAAAACATCCAGGCCATGGGAAAACCTGGGTATCCACAGGCCACTCAAGAGGTAGAGGTTTTTTTAGTGCCAGGAAGGAATCAAAAAACTGGCAGGAAAGCAGAAATCGTACACCAAATGCAGTCATTCGGAGTGGAACTCACAGACGATGGCCTCCACCCAAACCAACAAGAAATCAGATACCTATGCCGGAAAAAAAATCCCCCCCCAGTACCAACATACACCAGTCCAATAACATCTCTTTGCAAATATACAGGGCTAAAGCCACACAACAAACAACAAAATACCTTTCCATTAGTCCGTGGACTGCTGCAGAAGGCAAAGGCAATGTTTCGCGGCTTTCACGAACCCCACATAAAGTATCACTTGGACAATGAAATATGGATTCCCAGGTTTAACAACCAATACAGAATTTGACAGGAGTGAACAGGCAAAAGGGGGGGGGTTGGCCTGTATACATTGCAGAGTCACTTGTTTTTGCACAAACTGCTTAATGCCTCAAAGACGTAGTGGAAGTTTTAGCAGAAAGGTCGAGAACCAAAACCTAGTCATAGTGGTAGTCTACAAGCCTCCCTCCGGATGCAACATCCCAGCAATATCCAGGAACAGACTGTTAAAATTGACACACTGTCTGGAAAATCTTCCATCTCCTGCACCCAACAGCTTGCCCTGGGAGATTTCAACATAAGGCAGCCTAAATGGAGAATATATAAAATAAGTATTGTTGCCAGTAATAACACCAGAGGCAGCTCTGATGAAAACTCACACTCACAACGAGCTTTTAAAATCTCCTGCACAAAATTCAATTTAAACCACAAATAATAGAGCTTACTAGACTGAGAAATACCTAGACCTCATTACACTAACAATGATGATCTGATAAGAATGTCACCATATCAAAAACAATATCTCATATCACAACATAATTGAGGTTCAGCCATGTATGCGAGGAGCCCCAAGAACCGACAAAATGAGACTAGTCCACGAGGAGCATTCACCATATCCAAACTTCAAAGAACAAAAACATAAAGTGGGACCAAGTAAACCAAGTCCTAACCGATAAAAGTGGGAAGATATACTAAGGCAACACAGACCCAAACTTATGCCTAAACAGATTAACTCGGTGCACTCTCGATGTATGCACAAGCTTATTCCTCTATGAGAAAAAGGAGGAGTAGATGTAAAATAGATAGAGACACGCGCTCCCTTTTACGGCGACGGAAAGAATAACAGAGCGGCTAAAAGAGGTCAATTTATCTGAATGCTCAGGAGACACTGGTCAGAGAAATATCAAGCTTCGAACTTAAGCTAAAATAAACCTTAGGAGTCAGAATCGCGGGAAGAACTAAAAGCTATAAATGAAATCGAAAGAAACCCAAAGTATTTCTTCTCCTATGCCAAATCAAAATCGAGAGAAACGCCCATTATTGGGCCCCCTACTTAAACAAGATGGGTCCTACACAGATGACAGCAAGGAAAAGAAGTGAGCTACTCAAGTCCCAATATGACTCAGTTTTTTAGCAAGCTCGCTAACCCAGACTGAGAGTCGAAGATCAAAATGAATTTTTATGAGGATGCCACAAAATTTGATTAACACAAGCCTATCCGAAGTTATCCCTGACGCCAAATTACTTCGAAACAGGCGATAAATGACATGCCCATGCACTCCTGCTCCAGGCCAGACTCAAGGAACTCTGTGTTCATCAAGAACAGCAAGAAAGCCCCTATCACGAGCCTTTTTCCATCCTATGGAATGGAGCATGGACACGGGGTCGTCCCTCATTACTAAAATCAACAAATAGCCCCTCACCACAAAGGGGCAGTAAAGCAACAGCAAAGAACTACAGACCAATAGCACTAACATCCCATATCAAAAAAATCTTTGAAAGGGTCCTAAGAAGCAAGATCACACCCATCTAAACCACCATCATTACACACCCAGGCAACATGGGTTTAGAACCAGCGCTCCTTTCTGTCTCAACTACTGGATCACTACGACAAGGTCCCCTAAACGCACAAGAAGACAAATAGAATGCAGATGTAATATATACAGACTTTGCAAAAGCCTTCGACCAAGTAGATGACCATGTGCGTCATAGCGCACAAAATAGCGGCGCTAAATGAATAACAGGAAAAGTCGGTCGATGATCTATAATTTCCCCACTAACAGAACCCCAGAGAGTAAGTCGTTCAACAGAGTAAAGTCCGAGGCAGCAACGGTGAAAAGCTCTAGTTCCACAAGGCACAGTACTAGCTCCCACTGTTCCCTCATCCTCATATCCGAATAGACAAGGATGTCAGCCACAGCACCGTGTCTTCCTTTGCAGATGACACCCGAATCTGCATGACAGTTGTCTTCCATTGATACACTTGTCAAAAGGCTCCAGGCGGACATCAACCAAAAATCTTTCAGTGGTGCTGCGAAAACAATATGAATTCAACGATGAAGAAATTTCAATTACTCAGATATGGTAAACATGAGGAAATTACATCTTCATCGAGAGTACAAAACTAATTCTGGCCACAAATAGAGCGAAACACAACGTCCCAAAGACCTGGGAGTGATTATGTCGAGGATCTCACTTCGAAGGACCATAACATTGTATCAATCCGCATCTGCTGAAAAAATGACAGATGGATAATGAGAACCTTCAAAACTATGGGGCCAAGCCCCATGATGACACTCCTTCAGGTCACAGTCTATCTAGCTGGAATATTGCTGCAACTCTAACAGCACCTTTCAAGGCAAGGTGAAATTGCCGACCTAGAAAATTACAGAGAACTTTCCACGGCGCGCATAACGTAGATAAAACACCTCAATTACTGGGAGCGCTTGAGGTTTCTTCTAAACCTGTATTCCCTGGAACGCAGGAGAAGATACATGATTATATACACCTGGAAAATCCTAGAGACAGTACCGAACTTGCACACGAAAAACACTCACTACGAAAGCAAAAGACTTGGCAAGAACGATGCACCATCCCCCCAATGAAAAGCAGGGGTGTCACTAGCACGTATAAGAGACCATACAATAAGTGTCCAGGGCCAGAAAGACTGTTCAACTGCCCTCCCCAGCACACATAAGGGGGATTACCAACAACCCCCTGGCAGTCTTCAAGCTGGCACTGGAAAAAACAAAAAACAAAAGCACCTAAAGTCAGTTCCTGATCAGCCGGGCTGTGGCTCGTACGTTGGTTTGCGTGCAGCCAGCAGCAACAGCCTGGTTGATCAGGCGCTGATCCACCAGGAGGCCTGGTCACAGACCGGGCCGCGGGGGCGTTAAACCCCCAAAAACACTCTCCAGGTAAACCCAGGAGCTAGAATGAGCTATTCAGCTATGTTAGTCCAGCCAATGTAGTCCAGTGCTTAACTTTCTCAAGATCAACATCAGCAGCTTGCAGGTGCTGCCTTAGGGGGCTGTATAGCAATTTTCGGCGCGCTCTCAAAAAAGATCGAAAAAATTATGGAAATTGAGTTATTTATACCGAAAAATAGCTTAACCCTTTGGCAACACAATGGTACCAGAATGAATGTTCTACGACGTTTCTACAAGAAATTATAGACATTTATATCAGGTATGGTGACGGCGATGTGGGTAGCGAGTCTGCTCACAGCCTATATATTTTTTGGAATTTTTTCCTTTTTTTTTTTATCGCTTTTTCTTGCATTTGGCATCATAAAACGGTAGGCGGAGATTATCCGTAGACTTTGAGCCTACCAGGCCTATCACCGCTCCAGAGAGTGCCAGGAGAAATTACTTCATTATTACGCTTATATCAGCTTATATATCAACTCTACGGCTTATTTATCTATCAGAATTGATCTAATATGATATAATAAACGCTATAAATAACATACAAACATGTTATATACTTCAGACTGAATAAAATAGGCCATAATATGCCGAGAGACCATCGGGAATATTTCGATATAAATGAGTGAAACCTCTCATGTTGTATTCTTTGGTCTCTGAGTAAGAGAAAACGGTGTTTTGAAGAGGATAACTGCACTAGAACATCAGTTTACTAAGAAATACACCCAAACAAACGCGATTTTCGCGATTTTTTTTTTTTTTGAGACGGTGGGCCGGCCGGCGCTCCCGGCCGATATCTCGGAAGTAACTTATTCACTTTACGGTACCTACTCTGCCTTTATTACTTAATTAAATGTAATAATAGTCACAGAAATTGTAGAATAATGATTTCTCTAATTTGCAATCATTCATTTTTGAAATATTCCAAATACTTTGGGAGTTATGTGGGAGTAAAGGGCAGATTTTTGCAACATTCCAAGAACTAACAAACTTATTTTTTTGTGAAATAAAGATAAGTTATTTAGACGAAAGGTAATAATTACAAATTCGTATACACATTGTTCTCTCGGCACCAAGTGTCCAAACAACCTTACATCGTCCCATATAGGACTACCATCCTGCCCAAGGGCATTTTCAGTAAATCAGTCCTTTTTCAGTCTTTTCTCAATTGTTGTTTGAAGTATATTTTTGATAAATGTTTTTTACAAAGAGTGAAAATACTTTGTCTTGTGCACTAAAACTGGAGGAAATCGGACGGTAAACAAAAAAGCAACATTTAATGCTGATACAGCCTCCTTCAAATTCAAATTCAAAGTTTATTCTCTATAAGGATTACAATGCTGAGTTTACAGAATTTGGTTATTGTGTGGTTTACATGTAGTAAAATAATAATTACAGAGTGTACCACTAGAACACCTAGCATGGCTAGGTATTTCAGGCAGACTTAAATTAAATCTTAAGTTTAAAAAATTACAAAATTATGAGGTAAGTTGGTATTATGGCTAAGTGACTAAATACTAGTTTGTGAGTTTACCAAGTGAATGCTTTTGTTTTGGCACAATACATAGTTTCAATATTGGAGTATCACAAGCCAACTTATGACTAGTTAAGATTCATTATTTTGAGATTGAGATGATATTTCTGTTTATGGTCAAATGGGTGAGTGAGTGTAAGTGTGAACCACCAGGTGGTATTCATATTATTAGTTGACAGGGTGTATCAGGGAGATAAGATGTTTTCTGATGGTAGTTTTGAAGGTGATGAATGTGTCTGCAGTTTTAGAATTTTCAGGTAGGGTGTTCCAGATTTTAGGGCCTTTGACATACATTGAATTTTTGTAAAGGTTTAGTCGGACACGGGGAATGTCGTAGAGATGTTTGTGTCTGGTGTTATGCCTGTGGGTTCTGTCGCAACTATCAAGAAAGCGTTTTAGGTCAAGGTTAATATTGGAATTTAAGGTCCTGTAGATGTAGATTGCACAGTAGTAAGTGTGGATGTACTGAACAGGGAGTAAGTTTAGATCTATGAAGAGTGGGGGGGGGGGGTGTTGCCAAGGATGGGATTTAGTGATTATTCTTACTGTGGCTTTTTGTTGGGTTATTATTGGCTTTAGGTGTGTTGCTGCAGTTGAACCCCAAGCACAGATAGCATAGGTGAGGAATGGATATATAAGTGAATGGTATAGTGTGAGAAGGGCAGTTTTGCGGCACGTAGTATCGTATCTTGGAGAGGATCCCAACCGTTTTGGATACTTTTTTGGTTATGTGTTGGATATGGGTGCTGAAGTTCAGGTTGTTGTCGAGGTATAGGCCAAGGAATTTGCCCTCATTATGCCTGGCAATTAGAGTGTTGTCGATCTTAATGTTAATTTGCGCATCTCCTGCTCTGCACCAAACATAATGTAGTAGGTTTTGTCAGTGTTAAGCATAAGTTTATTGGCTGTCATCCAAGTCAATATTTTGATCAGCTCCTCGTTAACAATGATGTTGAGGGTGGCAAGATTAGGGTGAGTGATGACGTAAGTCGTGTCGTCAGCAAAGAGAATGGGTTCAGGTGTTGAGATACGTTTGGAAGATCATTGATGTATATGAGGAAGAGCAGGGGACCAAGGACACTTCCCTGCGGAACTCCAGTATCAAGTGGCTGTGTTGGTGATGCTGTGTCTTTAATGGTGACATACTGATACCTATTAGTAAGGTAAGATTTGAAATATGCAAGCGCATGGCCTCTTAGTCTTGGTATTTCAAGCATGAGCTAATTCTTGTATATTTAATTATAGAAGACTGTGAGTCGTGAAGCATCACCTCCCATTCTTCTTCAGTAGCTTGTTTACCTGGAGAGAGTTCCGGGGGTCAACGCCCCCGCGGCCCGGTCTGTGACCAGGCCTCATGGTGGATCAGGGCCTGATCAACCAGGCTGTTACTGCTGGCTGCACACAATCCAACGTACGAGCCACAGCCCGGCTGGTCAAGACTCGTCGTTTAAATAACCACTAACATGGCTGCCATATCCATGATTGTTTATGATCACATCTCGAGTTCATTATGACAACGATCACTGCACTCCAACATCGCCATCTTGTTTTCTTCCTGTAGAGTGAGTCAGGAATCTCTTGTCTGCTCCTCTGTCATCATTATGACAACGATCACTGCACTCCAACATCGCCATCTTGTTTTCTTCCTGTAGCGTGAGTCAGGAATCTCTTGTCTGCTCCTCTGTCATCATTATGACAACGATCACTGCACTCCAACATCGCCATCTTGTTTTCTTCCTGTAGAGTGAGTCAGGAATCTCTTGTCTGCTCCTCTGTCATCATTATGACAACGATCACTGCATTCCAACATCGCCATCTTGTTTTCTTCCTGTAGCGTGAGTCAGGGATCTCTTGTCTGCTCCTCTGTCATCATTATGACAACGATCACTACACTCCAACATCGCCATCTTGTTTTCTTCCTGTAGCGTGAGTCAGGGATCTCTTGTCTGCTCCTCTGTCATCATTATGACAACGATCACTGCACTCCAACATCGCCATCTTGTTTTCTTCCTGTAGCGTGAGTCAGGAATCTCTTGTCTGCTCCTCTGTCATCATTTTCTTTAACCTGATTCTTCTCTCTACCTGAAATCTATCTTCCTCACATTACAAAAGTGCTGTTGTATTGAATTCTCTACTATGTGATCTCGCCCTACATACGAAAATAATCTCAGTGCCTCTAACTTCACCACCTCAGCCCGGCTGGTCAGATATCAGCTTTAGGTGCCAGTCCAGTGCCTTCTTGAAGACACTGACAGGTATGTAGTGTAGGGTAGTGAGAATTTTTACCCTCAGTGCCAAGTGAGGGAAGGAAGTAAACATTTAGACATAACTGACTGGCATTAACACCAGCTACTGCTAGACGTATAACTAGTGAAGTCACGGTCTTAACTATACTGACAGTAACTGACCATCATGTTAACTGCACCACCATCATGTTAACTGCACCACCATCATGTTAACTGCACCACCATCATGTTAACTGCACCACCATCATATTAACTGCACCACCATCATATCAACAGCACCACCATCATATTAACTGCACCACCATCATATCACAGCAATACCATCATATCAACTGCACCACCATCATATCAACTGCACCACCATCATATCAACTGCACCACCATTATATCAACTGCACCACCATCATATCAAGTGCACCACCATCATATCGACAGCACCACCATTATATCAACTGCACCACCATCATATCAACTGCACCACCATTATATCAACTGCACCACCATTTTATCAACTGCACCACCATCATATCAACTGCACCACCAACATATCAACTGCACCACCAACATATCAACTGCACCACCATCATATCAACTGCACCACCAACATATCAACTGCACCACCATCATATCAACTGCACCACCATCATGTTAACTGCACCACCATCATATCAACTGCACCACCATCATATCAACTGCACCACCAACATATCAACTGCACCACCATCATATCAACAGCAATACCATCATATCAACGGCACCACCATCATGTTAACTGCACCACCATCATATCAACTGCACCACCATCATATCAACTGCACCACCAACATATCAACTGCACCACCATCATATCAACAGCACCACCATCATATCAACTGCACCACCATCATATCAACAGCACCACCATCATATCAACTGCACCACCATCATATCAACAGCACCACCATCATATCAACTGCACCACCATCATATCAACAGCACCACCATCATATCAACTGCACCACCATCATATCAACAGCACCACCATCATATCAACTGCACCACCATCATATCAACTGCACCACCATCATATCAACAGCACCGCCATCATATCAACAGCACCACCATCGTATCAACAGCACTGCCATGATATCAACAGCACCAGTGTTAATGGGAGTGTAACACAGGATAATCTGCTAAATCTACAAAACAAACACCAAGGAAACTGTCAAGTTATAGCGGCGGTTCCTTCCCTCAGTGCCAAGTGCGGGAAGGTTCCTTCCCTCAGTGCCAAGTGCGGGAAGGTTCCTTCCCTCAGTGCCAAGTGCGGGAAGGTTCCTTCCCTCAGTGCCAAGTGCGGGAAGGTTCCTTCCCTCAGTGCCAAGTGCGGGAAGGTTCCTTCCCTCAGTGCCAAGTGCGGGAAGGTTCCTTCCCTCAGTGCCAAGTGCGGGAAGGTTCCTTCCCTCAGTGCCAAGTGCGGGAAGGAAGTGGATTAGTTAAATAGCCAAGGATTTTTTTTCAATAGCTGACTTTGATATTAACTGGCCAGTGTACATTAGGAGAAAACATAGAAGAAAACACCGAATGTAACAACAAAACTCGAAGGAATCTTTCATGGTGCAGTGGCCGTTTTTCCCTCAGTGCTTTTAAAAATATCTGAAACATTAACTTTACGACGACCAGTCAACAACACGACGCAGCCTCCGCTAAATGGCACTGATGAGGCTTTGGGCGGATAACGCCATTGATTATTTTTTTTTATCCTGACAGGATGGAAATGAGTTAAGAGTGTAATAGGTAAATCTGGTCAGTGAAGTGAGGAGTGAAAGGGGTCTCTGAAGGGAACAAGTGAGGAGTGAAACGGGTCTCTGAAGTAAGGGGACAAGTGAGGATTGAAAGGGTCTCTGATGTAAGGGGACAAGTGAGGAGTGAAAGGGTCTCTGAAGTAAGGGGACAAGTGAGGAGTGAAAGGGGTCTCTGAAGTAAGGGGACAAGTGAGGAGTGAAAGGGGTCTCTGAAGTAAGGGGACAAGTGAGGAGTGAAAAGGGTCTCTGAAGTAAGGGAACAAGTGAGGAGTGAAAGGGGTCTCTGAAGTAAGGAACAAGTGAGGAGTGAAAGGGGTCTCTGAAGTAAGGGGACAAGTGAGGAGTGAAAAGGGTCTCTGAAGTAAGGGAAACAAGTGAGGAGTGAAAGGGGTCTCTGAAGTAAGGGAACAAGTGAGGAGTGAAAGGGGTCTCTGAAGTAAGGGAACAAGTGAGGAGCAAAAGGGATCTCTGAAGTAGGGGATACATGAGGGGTGAAGGGGGTTTGTAAAGTAAAGGGAATAACTGAAAGAGGTTTGTGGAATAAGATAACAAGAAATTTACTAGTAGCTACTTTGCCATTGCTAGGTGACTAACAGCGGTCAGTGGTTTCTTAACAAAAAAAAATTGTAAAGTGATAGTGTAGAGTGAAGATGGTTGGCATTAGAGGGATACAGGCTGCCATAATTATTTTTCTCCTTATCCTGCAGTTCTCTGAAGAAAGAAATCGGTCATGGGGACTGGTAAAGACGAAAGGGGTGACAGCACGATGGTCAGTGAAAGACCAACAGTTGCCATCCTACCAGAAATTTAAATGTCACTATCACCACAAGGTCTAGCAACACCGCATATCCAAACAAAAACAATGGTGCACAGCTTTTATTGTGGCGCTATTAAGTGACGATATCCATACTAATCCAGGACCTCAAATTATGGTACAGGTGAAAAACAGACAGATAAGTGATGGTGATAATGACAGTCTAGCAGCTAGGAATGATAACCTTAACTCTGTATGTAATGCACAGACAGGTCAATGTGAGACAAAAGAGCCATTCTTATTATCTCAAACACCACCAGACATATGTATACACTGTACTAAGGTTCGAAAGAAGAACAGTAAAGTTACCTTATGCATACACAAATAACCCGCACATAAAAGAGAGAAGCTTACGACGACGTTTCGGTCCGACTTGGACCATTGACAAGTCACACTAACAGAGGTGGAGCAGGACGGCTATATATAGGCAGGAAAAGGTGGAGGTAGTAGTAGTATAGTATATAGCCGTAGTATAGTATAGTAGTAGTAGTATATTGCCGTCCTGCTCCACCTCTGTTAGTGTGACTTTGTCAATGGTCCAAGTCGGACCGAAACGTCGTCGTAAGCTTCTCTCTTTTATGTGCGGGTTATTTGTGTATCGTTAAAGTCACGGTATTGTGCCTTTTGTTATTTACCTTATGCAAATTGTGTAAGGGATGGGTTCATAATGGATGTGTGTTCTATTATGGTAATGATACCAGATTTCATTTTGTGTGAACAAATGCACTTTGGCACAGTTAGCAATGATGACATTGATTTACCTAATTTTAATACAAATGATCCATTGCTATATACTGATGATTATAATTGTTTTATGAAAACAAGCCTTCACTTTATTCATGTCAATGCAAGATCTCTTCTTCTAAATTAAGATTTTAGCTAACAAAACTAGAGTTGCATTACCAGTGTCGTCACTAATGCATGAGCAGCTACGTCACTACTGCATGAGCAGTTACGTCACTACTGCATTACCAGTTGCGTCACTACTGCATGAGCAGTTACGTCGCTACTGCATGGGCAGTTACGTCACTACTGCATGACCTGTTACGTCACTACTGCATGATAAGTTACGTCACCCCTGCATGACCAGTTACATCGCCACTGCATGAACAGTTACGACACTACTGCATTAGCAGTTACGTCACTTCTACATGGCCAGTTACGTCACTGCTTCATGTCCACTTACGTCGCTACTGCATGATCAGTTGCGTCACTACTGCATGACCAGGTATGTTACTACAACATTACCGGTTACGTCACTACTGCATTAACAGTTACGTCACTACCGCATGAGCAGTTACGTCAGTACTGCATGAGCAGTTACGTCAGTACTGCATGAGCAGTTACGTCACTACCGCATGACCAGTTAAATCACTACTGCATTACCAGTTATGTCACTACTGTATTACCAGTTACCTCACTACTGCAAGAGCAGTTACATCACTACTGCATGAGCAGTTACGTCACTGCTGCATGAGCAGTTACGTCACTACTGCATGACCAGTTACGTCACCACTGCATGACCAGTTACGTCACTACTGCATGACCAGTTACGTCACCACTGCATGACCAGTTACGTCACTACTGCATGTCCAGTTACGTCACTACTGCATGACCAGTTACGTCACTACTGCATGACCAGTTACGTCACTACTGCATGACCAGTTACGTCACTACTGCATGACCAGTTACGTCACTACTGCATGACCAGTTAGGTCACAACTGCATGACCAGTTATGTCACCACTGCATGACCAGTTACGTCACTACTGCATGATCAGTTACGTCACTACTGCATGACCAGTTACGTCACTACTGCATGACCAGTTACATCACTACTGCATGACCAGTTACGTCACTACTGCATGACCAGTTACGTCACTACTGCATGACCAGTTACGTCACTTCTTCATGTCCAGTTACGTCACTACTGCGTGACCAGTTACGTCACTACTGCATGACCAGTTACGTCACTACTGCATGACCAGTTACTTCACTACTGCATGACCAGTTACGTCACTACTGCATGACCAGTTATGTCACCACTGCATGACCAGTTACGTCACTACTGCATGACCAGTTACATCACTACTGCATGACCAGTTACGTCACTACTGCATGACCAGTTACATCACTACTGCATGACCAGTTACGTCACTTCTTCATGTCCAGTTACGTCACTACTGCGTGACCAGTTACGTCACTACTGCATGACCAGTTACGTCACTACTGCATGACAAGTTACGTCACTACTGCATGACCAGTTACGTCACTACTGATGACCAGTTAGTCACTACTGCATGACCAGTTACGTCACTACTGCATGACCAGTTACGTCACTACTGCGTGACCAGTTACGTCACTACTGCATGACCAATTACGTCACTACTGCATGATCAGTTACGTCACTACTGCATGACCAGTTTACGACACAAACTGCATGATCAGTTACGTCATACTGCATGACCAGTTACGTCACTACTGCAATGCCCAGTTACGTCATTTATTTGCATGACAGTTACGACACTACTGCATGATCAGTTACGTCACTACTGCATTGACCAGTTACGTCACTACTGCATGACCAGTTACGACACTACGCATGACCAGTTACGTCACTACTGCATGACCAGTTAACGTCACTACTGCATGACCAGTTACGATACTACTGCATGATCAGTTACGTCACTACTGCATGATCAGTTACGTCACTATGCATGATCAGTTACGTCACTACTGCATGACCAGTTACGTCCTTATGCAGACCATTTACGTCACTACTGCATGACCAGTTACGTCACTACCTGCATGACCAGTTAGGGTACCACTGCATGACCAGTTACGTCCACACTGATGAACCAGTTACCTCACCACTACATGACCAGTTACGTCACTACTGCATGACCGTTACGTCACCACTGCATGACCAGTTACGTCACCCCCCTTGCATGACCAGTTATGTCCCCACTACATGACCAGTTACGTCATATTGCATGACCAGTTACGTCACTATGCATGACCAGTTACGTCACTACTGCATGACAAATAATTTAATGTTTAACAATAAGAACGTTTATGGGCCATAAACTGAACAGGAGAAAACTTCTCAACTTTATTAATGATAAAAAAAATAATGGAAGTAATATTGAGGAAACAAACTTAAATATCACTTTGAGTACAACAAACATCCTACTTTTATTATTGAGTACAACAACACATCCAAAACATTATTTTTGAGTACAACAACAAAATCCAACATTATTATTGAGTACAACAACACATCCAACATTATTATTGAGTACAACAACACATCCAACATTATTATTGAGTACAACTTTTCCTACAATTATTATTGAGTACAACAAACACATCTACATTTTTATTGAGTACAACAACACATCCAACATTATTATTATTGAGTACAACAACACATCCTACATTATTATTGAGTACAACAACCATCCAACATTATTATTGAGTACAACAACACATCCTACATTATTATTGAGTACAAAAAACACATCCTACATTATTATTATTGAGTACAACAACCATCTACATTATTATTGAGTACAACAACAATCCAACATTATTATTGAGTACAACAACATCCTACATTATTATGGGGTACAACAACACATCCTACATTTATTATTGAGTAAAACAACACATCAACCCATATTATTATTATTGAGTACAACAACACATCCTACATTATTATTGAGTACAACAACACATCCACATTATTACTGAGTACAACAACACATCCTACATTATTATTGATTTACAACAACACATCCAACATTATTATTGAGTACAACAACACATCCAACATTATTATTGAGTACAACAACACATCCTACATTATTATTGAGTACAACAACACATCCTACATTATTTTTGAGTACAACAAACACATCCTACATTTTTATTGAGTACAACAAAACATCCTACATTATTATTATTGAGTACAAAAACATCCAACATTATTATTGAGTACAACAACACATCCAACATTATTATTGAGTACAACAACACATCCTACATTATTATTGAGTACAACAACACATCCTACATTATTATTGAGTACAACAACACTTCCAACATTATTATTGAGTACAACACATCCTACATTATTATTGAGTACAACAACACATCCTACATTATTATTGAGTACAACAAACACATCAACATTATTATTATTGAGTACAACAAACATCCAACATTATTATTGAGTACAACACATCCTACATTATTATTGAGTACAACAACACATCCTACATTATTATTGAGTACAACAACACATCCTACATTATTATTGAGTACAACAACACATCCTACATTATTATTGAGTACAACAACACATCCTACATTATTATTGAGTACAACAACACATCCTACATTATTATTATTGAGTACAACAACACCACCCTACATTATTATTGATTTACAACAACACATCCAACATTATTATTGAGTAAACACATCCTACATTATTATTGAGTACAACAACACATCCAACATTATTATTATTGAGTACAACAACACATCCTACATTTATTATTGAGTACAACAACACATCCAACATTATTATTGAGTACAACAACACATCCTACATTATTATTATTGAGTACAACAACACATCCAACATTATTATTATTGAGTACAACAACACATCCTAAAATTATTATTGATACAACAAACACATCCAACATTATTATTGAGTACAACAAACACCTACATTATTATTATTGAGTACAAAACACATCCAACATTATTATTATTGAGTACAACAACACATCCTACATTTATTATTGAGTACAACAACACATCCAACATTTTTATTGAGTACAACAACACATCCTACATTTATTATTGAGTACAACAACACATCCAACATTATTATTATTGAGTACAACAACACATCCTACATTTATTATTGAGTACAACAACACATCCAACATTATTATTATTGAGTACAACAACACATCCTACATTTATTATGAGTTACAACAACACATCCAACATTATTATTATTGAGTACAACAAACATCCTACATTTATTATTGAGTACACAACACATCCAACATTATTATTGAGTACAACAACACATCCTACATTATTATTATTGAGTACAACAACACATCCTACATTTATTATTGAGTACAACAACACATCCAACATTTATTATTGAGTACAACAACACATCCTACATTATTATTGAGTACAACAACACATCCTACATTTATTATTGAGTACAACAACACATCCAACATTATTATTAGTAAACAACACATCCAAACTTTTATTATTGAGTACAACAACAAAATCCTACATTATTATTGGTACAACAAACACTCCTACATTATTATTATTGAGTACAACAACACATCCAACATTATTATTGAGTACAACAACACATCAACATTATTATTGAGTACAACAACACATCCAACATTATTATTGAGTACAACAACACATCCAACATTATTATTGAGTACAACAACACATCCAACTTTTATTATTGAGTACAACAAAAACATCCTACTTTTATTATTGAGTACAACAACACATCCTAATTTATTATTGAGTACAACAACACATCCAACATTATTATTGAGTACAAACAACACATCCAACATTATTATTGAGTACAACAACACATCCTACATTATTATTGAGTACAACAACACATCCTACAATTATTATTATTGAGTACAAACAACACATCCAACATTATTATTGAGTACAACAACACATCCAACATTATTATTGAGTACAACAACACATTCCTACATTATTATTGAGTACAACAACACATCCTACATTTATTATTGAGTACAACAACACATCCAACATTATTATTGAGTACAACAACACATCCAACATTATTATTGAGTACAACAACACATCCTACATTATTATTGAGTACAACAACACATCCTACATTATTATTGAGTACAACAATACATCCTACATTTATTATTGAGTACAAACAACACATCCTACATTTATTATTGAGTACAAAAAACACATCCTACATTTTTATTATTGATTTACAACAACACATCCTACATTTATTATTGAGTACAACAACACATCCTACATTTATTATTGAGTACAACAACACATCCTACATTTATTATTGAGTACAACAACACACCCAACATTATTATTGAGTACAACAACACATCCTACATTTATTATTGAGTACAACAACACATCCTACATTTATTATTGAGTACAATAACACATGCGACATTTATTATTGAGTACAACAACACACCCAACATTATTATTGAGTACAACAACACATCCTACATTATTATTGGGAGTACAACAATACATCCTACATTTATTATTGAGTACAACAACACATCCTACATTTATTATTGAGTACAACAACACATCCTACATTTATTATTGAGTAAAAACAACACACCCTACATTTATTATTGAGTACAACAACACATCCTACATTTATTATTGAGTACAACAACACACCCAACATTATTATTGAGTACAACAACACATCCTACATTATTATTGAGTACAACAACACATCCTACATTTATTATTGAGTACAACAACACATCCTACATTTATTATTGAGTACAACAACACATCCTACATTATTATTGAGTACAACAACACATCCTACATTTATTATTGAGCTACAACAACACACCCAACATTATTATTGAGTAAAAACAACACATCCTACATTATTATTGAGTACAACAAAACATCCTACATTATTATTGAGTACAACACATCCTACATTTATTATTGAGTACAACAACCACCCAACATTATTATTGAGTACAACAACAACATCTACATTATTATTGAGTACAACAACACACCCAACATTATTATTGAGTACAGCAAAAAATCCAACTTATTATTGAGTACAGCAACACACCCAACATTATTATTGAGTACAGCAACACATCCTACATTATTATTGAGTACAGCAACACATCCAACATTATTATTGAGTACAGCAACACATCCTACATTATTATTGAGTACAGCAACACATCCAACATTATTATTGAGTACAACAACACACCCAACATTATTATTGAGTACAACAACACATCCTACATTATATTGGTACAGAAAACACACCCAACATTATTACTGAGTACAACAACACATCCAACATTATTATTGAGTACAGCAACACATCCTACATTTTTATTATTAAACAATGAAAAAAACTTGAGAAATAAAGAAAATCATTTTAACATCAGAGAAACACATCTCAGTGAATCTGATCTTACATTTGACTTTGAGTACAGGTAACATCTCAGTGAATCTGATCTTACATTTGACTTTGAGTACAGGTAACATTCAGTGAATCTGATCTTACATTTGACTTTGAGTACAGGTAACTCTCAGTGAATCTGATTCTTACATTTGACTTTGAGTACAGGTAACATCTCAGTGAATCTGATCTTACATTTGACTTTGAGTACAGGTAACTGTCAGTGAATCTGATCTTACATTTGACTTTGAGTACAGGTAAAATGTCAGTGAATCTGATCTTACATTTGACTTTGAGTACAGGTAACATCTCAGTGAATCTGATCTTACATTTGACCTTGAGTACAGGTAACATCTCAGTGAATCTGATCTTACTTTCCCCTTGCCTTCAATCCTGCAAAATCATCTATCACTTAAAAATCAATGCTGTCAACTGACATATTTTCTATGGTTTAACATTGTTAAGTCAAAGATTCTGGATTGACACATTGGACTGTAAATAGTTGTTAATCAGCTTCAACTTGTAGAGACAACTTTCACAAGAAGCCACAGAAACACATATAGAAAGGGAACAACCTCAGGCAAAGTGTCAGAGTTGAAAGAGATTTCAATGAATTCAATTAAATTCAATTCAAATTCAAAGTTTATTCTCTATAAGGATTAAAATGCTGATTTTACAGAATTTGGGTATTGTGTGGTTAACAAGTAGTAAAATAATAATTACAGAGTGTACCACTAGAACACCTAGCATGGCTAGGCATTTCGGGCAAACTTAGTTTAAATCTCAATTTAAACATTACAAAAGTATGAGGTAAGTTGGTATTATGGCTAAGTGCTAAGTACTAGTTTGTGAGTTTAGCAATGTGAAGGGCTTTTTTTTTGGCACAATACATATTTCAGTATTGGAGTATCACAAGCCAACTTAGGCTAGTTAGGATTCATATTTTAAGATTGAGATTGATATTTCTTTTTATGGTCAAAGGGGTGAGTGTGTGAACACAGTGGTATTCGTGAAATTTTAGTTGACAGGGGTATCAGGGAGAAAAGATGTTTTTCTAACGGTAGTTTTGAAGGTGATGAATTTTGTCTGCAGTTCTAGAGTTCTCAGGTGGGGTGTTACAGATTTTGGGGCTTTTGTGGAGAAATTTTCTCCAGGAGGGGGGTATCGCCCCCTTCAGCCCCTTCAGCCCTCTCAGCCCTGAGGGGCCACTAGAAGGGGCGAGCATCTTGTTTGCTGCTAGAGTGGAGTAATTGATCACAGATGCTATGCCACGTAAGTCAAGTGACCTCTGTTTCCTTGCAGCGGTGTTTGCAACGTGTATTTTTATAAGAGACAGTACATTCTTATTTTAGCAGACAATTTAAAGGAAAATCCTGCTCCCACTTTATTACCTTAGTAAAAATAGTGTACTTTGTTGTTTCTGCTTAAGACAGCAAGAAACAAACATTCTGCTTTGCTTCATCGAGGAGGTGACAAGGATGCAAGGTACTAGGTCAGCGTTTTTTTTGTGTGTATGGGCAGTGAAGGCATTGGAGCGGTGGTGACGGGCGCCAGACTACTTTTGACTCTAGAGAGAGTCACACTGACGCAGGATAACCAACAAAGAACATGATCTGTGCGTTAGTGTGAATAAAGTGTCTCGCAAAACACGATAAACATAAGAGAGTGTGATCAGCTTCTCTTGTGATACATTGTGAACAATAAAAGACAAATCTTGTTGAAAATAGTTACCAGTGTGCGTTTCCTAGACAATGGAAGACTGGACATCCCAAGGACACTTCAGCTTCTATCAAGTCACGATTCTGTTCGAAGGTGTTGAGAACACCATAGCTCACGTTACAAAGAGCAAGGTATGTTACGAATTTCTTGTAGATCGGGGGATTGCGCAATCTTGAGTCACAAGGAGTTTGTAATCAACTATAATCGGCAGTAAGGTGTGGACTTTTGAGTCCAAACAAGTAAGTATTTGTCAGCCATACATCGAATGAAATATGCTGACATAACACCCCTAGGGGTAATTTATACTTACAAATTGTATCTTTTTGACAGCCCACTGTTGTGATGGTTTCGACAGCTCTAGACCTCGTCTGCGGGGACGGCTGTGTAGACGATTTGCTGTCTTTATCAGCTAAGTGTTCATTATATAATTATATCTTAGCTGGTAAGGCCAAATTCTCACAGAGCTTTGGTCGTGCTCGAACCGGATAAAGACCACACTGTGGTCCAAATATGTTGTACTACAGTGTACAAATAACCTATGAGCCAAGGTCCTTCGAAAAAATATGTAAAACTAGTGTTTTTCAATATAAATCATAAAAGGTCCCTCCCAAATCAATCAAGAGAATGGGCAGCCCCAAAAGAAAACGGGCCTACCACGGAACCCAAAGAAAACGGGAGCTGGGTG
>NC_069494.1:6521753-6562579 GCF_026875155.1 Cherax quadricarinatus
AGACCCCTACTGTTTCAAGAGCCCTGGGTGTCTTCAAGACCCCTGGCTTCTTAAAAACCTTGGCCGTCTTAAAGCCCCCGGTTGTCCCCAAAGACACCTGGCTGTCTTCAAACCCCTGATGTCTTCAAGACCCCTGGCTGCCCCCTTGGCCGCTGGCGTCTCCAAGCCCCCCTAAAGTTTCAAGACCCCTGATGTCTTCAAGCCCGGCGTTTTTAGGACCGCGGCTGTTTTTCAAGACCCCTGTCTGTCTTCAAGACCTCTGGCTGTCTTAAAGACCCTGCTGTCTTAAATTTACCCCGGTTTTTTTCAAAACTCCGACGTCTTCAAGACCCCTACTTTTCAAGCCCCCTGGCTGTTTTCCAAGACCCCTGGCTGTTTTCAAGACCTCTGGCCTCTTAAAGACCCCTGGCTGTCTTCAAGACACCTGACTGCATTTAAAGACCCCTGGCGTTTTCAAGCCCCCTGGCGGGTTTCAAACCCCTGCTGTCTTCAAGATCCCAGGGTCTTCAAGATCCTGGCAGTCTTAAAGCCCCCGGCTGTTTCAAGACCTCTGACGTCTTCAAGACCCCGGGCTGTTTTCAAGCCCCGATGTTTTCAAGACCCCTGCTGTTTTAAAAGACCCCTGGCCGTCTTCAAGACTCCTGACGTTTTCGCCCCCTGGCTGCCCCTTAAAGCCCCCCTGGCTGTCTTCAAGACCCCGACTGTCTTCAAGACCCCTGACAGTCTTCATGACCCCTGGCTGTCTTCAAGAGACCTCTGCTGTCTTCATGATCCCCTGACTGTCTTCAAAGACCACCTGGGCTGTCTTTAAGGACCCCTGAACTGTTCTACAAGGACATCTGGCTGTCATTCAAGACCCCTGCAGTCTTCAAGACTCCTGTGATGTCTTCAAGACCCCCTGGATGTCTTCAAGACTGGTTGTTTTTGTCAGTACCCATGGCTGTCATCCCGCCCATGGATAGTCCCTTCAAGGAAGCCGGGTTGTTTTCAGAATCGCCTGGGCTTGGGTCTGTTGCGTGGGACCTGGTCTGTGTCCTTGAAGACTCCTTTGGCTGTCGTAAAGAAGAGATAGCCAAGCTGGTCATTGGTCTTCCATGACCCCTAGGCTGTGTGCTTCAGAGGACGAGGATCATGGTTGTGCTAAAGAGACCCTGACTGTCTTCAAGAACCCCTGGCTGTCTAAAGAAGACCCTGGCTGTTACAAGACCCCTGACTGTCTTCAAGACTCTGGCTGTCTTCAAGACCCCTGGCTGTCTCAAGACCCCTGGCTGTCTTCAAGACCCTGACTGTCTTAAGACTCATGTCAGTCTTTCAAAGCCCCTGGCTGTCTTCAAGATCCAAGGATGTCTTCAAGGATCCGCTGGCTGTGCTTTCAGAATCCTGGCTTGTTCTAAAGAGCCTCTGGCTGTCGATTCTAGACTTCTGGCTGTCTAAGAAGACACTGGCTGTCTTCGAGACCCTGTCTGTCTTCAAGTCCGCTGGGTTTTGTTACAAGACCCCTTGACTGTCTTCAAGATCCCTGGCTGTCTAGTATGAAAGAAGACCCGCTGGCTGTCTTCAAGACTCCTGACTGTCTTCAAGACCCCTGGTGTCTTTAAGACCCTGGCTGTCTTCAGACTGACATGTCTACACGTGCCCTGGCTTGTGTCTTAAAGACCCCTGGCTGTCTTCAAAAACCTGTGGCCGTCGTGCATGACCCCATGGTTGTTCTCCAAGACGCCTGGCTGTCTTCAAGAACGCTTGACTGGCTTAGGACCCCTGGGCTGTCTTCCCCCAAGGGACCCCCCTGACTGTCTTCTAGACACCTGACTGTCTGCTCAAGGCCCCTGGCATGTCAGTCATGTTCCTGGCTGTCTTCAAGACCTCTGGCAGTGTCTACAAGACCCTGGGTCGTCTTTCAAGAAACCTGTCCTTGTCTTCAAGACCCTCCTCTGGCTGTCTTCAAGACCCTGGCTGTTCAAAACCCTGGGCTGTCTTCGAAGATCCCAGGATGTCTTCAAGTATCCCTGCGTGGTTCTTCCCAAGACCCCCTGGGCGCTGTCTTGCAAGACTCTTCTGACTGTCCTTCAGAAGACCCATCTGTTAGTCTGTCTTGTGATGACCATGAAGAGTCTTCAAGACCCTGGCTTGTCTTCAAGTCCTGGCTCTGTATTCAAGACCCCCTGGCTTGTCTTCGACGACCCCTAATTGTCTAGACAAGTCCCGCTGACTGTCTTCAAGACCCACTGGCTGTCTAAAAGACACACTGTCTGTTACTTCAAAGACCCCTGGCCGTGTTCTTCATGTACCCCTGGCTGTCTTCGCAAAACCCCTGGCGTCTTCTTAGAATCCCAGGATGTCATTCAAGGTCCCTGCTGTTTCAAGACCCCGGGCTGTGTCTCGCAAGACCCTGGCTGTCTTCAAGACCCCTGACTGTCTTCAAGAACCCCTGGCTGTCTTTAGGACCCCCTGCTGTCTTCAAGACCCTGTCTGTCTTCAAGGATCTTGGCTGTCCATCCCAAGAACCCTGACTTCTTTCTATTACCCCTGTTTCTTCAAATAGACTCCTGACTGTCTTCATAGACCTTCTCCTCTGACTGTCTTCAAGACCCCTGGCTGTCTCAAGATCCCGGCTGTCTTCAAGACCTCTGGCCCCGTCCTTCAAGATCCGTGGCTTTTCAGATGTCCTTGGCCGTCTTTCTAAGACCCCTGGCTGTCTTCAGACACCTTGACTGTCTTTCAAGACCCTGGCTGTCTTCAAAGACCCCTGGCTGTCTTCAAAACCCTGGAAATCTTCTAGAATCCCGGTTGTCTTCAATACCACTGACGGTTTTCAAGACCTGCTGTTCTTAAAAGACTCCTGTCGGTCTTCAAGACCCCTGGCTGTCTTCTAAGCCCTGGCTGTCTAAAAGACAGCTGACTGTCTTCAAGACCCCTGGCTGTCTTCAAGAACCCCTGGCTTTTGTCTTCAATAACCATGGCTGTCTTCAAGTTCCCAAGGATTGGTCTTCAAGATCCCTGGCTGTCTTCAGGACCCTGGCTGGCTTCAAAGAACCTTGGATCTGTCTTCAGAAGACCCCTGGACTGTCTTCATAGACCCTGGCCTGTCTTTATACCCCTGGCAGGTCTTCAGGACCCCTCAGTCTGTCTTCAAGACTCAGGATGTCTTCAAGACCCCTGACTGTCCTTCATACTCCATGGCTTTACTTCTCAAGAATTCATGACTGTACTTCAAGACCCTGACTGTCTTCAAGACCCTGCTGTCTTCTAAGTATCCTGGCAGGTCTTCAAGACCTCTGGCCGTCTTCCAAGTTATCCCTGGCATGTCTTCAAGTAGACCTCTGGCCGTCTTCCAGACCCCGGCGGTCTTCAAGACAACTGACTGTCTTTCAAGACCCCTGGCTGTCTTCATAGACCCCTGGCTGTCTTCAAAACCCTGGGGGAAGTCTCAAGGGGGGTGCCCGCGTCGAGGATGTCTTCAAGACCATTGACTGCTTTCATGACCTCCTGGCTGTCTGCGAAGATTCCTTACTGGTCGTCTCAAGGACCTGGCTGTCGTTCGCAAGAACACGGCTGTCTTCAAGACCCTGACTGTCTTCAAGACCCCTGGCTGTTTCATAGTACCCCTGGTGCCTTTCAAGACCCCTGACTGTCTTCAAGACCCTCTGACTAGTCTCAAGACCCCTGGCTGTTTTAAGACCCCTGACTTTCTACAAGACCCCTGGCTGTTCTTCAGGCCCCCTGGTGTCTTAAGGACCGCCCTGGATGTCTTCAAAGACCCCTGGATGTCTTCGAAGACCTCTGGTTGTCGTCATACCATGGTCTGTCTTCTAAGACCCCAGGTTGTCTTCAAGGGCCCCTGGCTGTCTTCAAGATCCTGGCTGTCTGTAAGGACCCCTGGACTGTCTACAAGACCCCTGGCTGTCTGTTCAAGACCCCTGGCTGTCTTCAAGGACCCCTTGCTGTTCTTCAGGAACCCCTGGTTGTCTTCAAGGACCCGGGGATGTCTTCCAAGGACCCCTGGTGGTCTTCAGTACCCATTGGCTGTCTTCATGACCATGTTGTCTTCAAGGCCCCTGGCTGTCTTCAAGAATCCTGGCTGTCTTCCAAGACCCCTGGCTGTCATGTCAAGACTCTGGCTGTCTAAGAAAGACGCACTGGCTGTCTTCAAGACCCTGCTGTCTTCAAGGACCCCTGGTTGTTAAAGACCCTGACTGTCTTCATGACCCCTGGCTGTTAAAAGACCCTGGCTGTCTTCAGATCCTGATGTCTTCAAGAACCACTGGCTGATCATTTAAGACCCTGGCTGTCTTCAAGACCCCTGACTGTCTTCAGGCCTGCTGTCTTCAAGACCCCCTGGCTGTTATTTCAAAACCTTGGCCGGTCTTCAGACCCTGGTTGTCTTCCAAGACACCTGGCTGTCTTCAAGACCCCTGACTGTCGCAAGACCCCTGGCTGTCTTCAGACCTTTGGCTGTCTTAAAACCCCTGGCTGTCTTCAAGGACCTGGCCGCTTCAAGACCCCTGGTTGTCTCAAGACACCTCGGTTGTCTTCAAGAGCCCCCTGACTGTCTGCAAGACCCCTGCCGTCTTCAAGACCTCCCTGACTGTCTAAAGACCCCTGGCTGTCTTTAGGACCCTGGCGTCTTCAAGACCCCTGGCGGTCTTCATGACCTGGCTGTCTAAAAGAACAAGATGGCGTCTTCAAAGACCCCTGGCTGTCTTCATGTCCCTGGTTGTCTACAAGACCCCTGGCTGTCTTCCAAGATCCCTGGCGTCTTAAAGACCCCTGGCTGTCATTAAGGACCTCCAGAATGTCTTCAAGACCCTTGGCTGTCTTCAGGTACCCTGGCTGTCTTCAAGACCCTTGGCTGTCTCTTTCAAGACCCTGTACAGTCTTCAATTACCCCTGGATTCTTCAAGACCCTGGCTTTGTCTTCAATGACCCTGACTGTCTTCAAGTCCCCTGGCTGTCTTCAAGACCCCTGCTGTCTTCAAACCTCTGCGTCTTCAAGTAACTCGCTGGTTGTCTTCAAGAACCTGGCTGTTTTCTCAAGACCCGCTCCTGGACTGTCTTCAAGACCCCTGGCTGTCTTCATGACCCCTGACTGTCTTCAAGACCCTCTGGCTGTCTTTAGGACCCCTGGCTGTTTCCAAGACCCCCCCTGTCTGTCTTCAAAGACCCTCTGGCTGTCTTCAAGGACCCCTGACGTCTCCAATTTACCCCTGCTTTCTTCTCTGAAGACCCTGACTGTCTTCATGACCCCTGGACTGTCTTCAAAGACCCCGCTGCTGTCTTAAAGATCCATGGCTGTCTTCAAGACCTCTGGCCGTCTTCAAGACCCCTAGGCTGTCTTCAAGGAACCCACCCACCCACCGACTGCCTTCAAGACCCCTGGCCTGTCTTCAAGACCCACTGCTGTCTTCAAAACCCTGGTTGTCTTCACAAGATCCTCAGGAAAGTCTTTCAAGATCCCTGGCTGTGTCTTCAAGACCCTGGCTGTCTTCAAGCCCCTGTCTTGTCTTCAAAGACCCGGGCTGTCTTCCAAGACCCTCGGACTGTCTTCAGGAGCCCCCCCCCCCCCCCCCCCCCCCCCCTCCCCCCCCCCCCCCGCCCCCTGGAGTTTTCAAGACCCTCTGGCTGTTCTTTCAAGACTCCTGGCTGGCTTCCAGACCCCTTGCTGTCTTACAGACCACTGGCTGTCTTCAGACCTCCTGGCTGTCTTCAAGACACATTGGCCTGTCTTCAAGATCCCCTGGCTGCCTTCAAGGACCTGGGGGGTGGGGCTGTTCTTGAGACCCTGGTTGTCTTAAAGACCCTTGACTGTCTTCATAGACCCCTGACTGTCTTCAGACTCATGGTGTCTTCAAGACCCTGGCTGTCTTCAAAACCTTCTGCCGTCTTCAAGACCCCTGGTTGTCTCAAGTGAACTGGCTGTCTTCAGACTCGCTGAACTGTCTTCAAGACCCTTTCTGTCTCAAGACCCCTGACTGTCTTCAAAGGACACCTGGCTGTCTTTAGGACCCCTGGCTGTCTTCAAGACCCCTGTCTGTCTTCAAGACCTCTGGCTGTCTTCAAGACCCCTGACTGTCTTCAATACCCCTGGCTTTCTTCAAGACTCCTGACTGTCTTCAAGACCCCTGACTGTCTTCAAGACCCCTGGCTGTCTTCAAGATCCCTGGCTGTCTTCAAGACCTCTGGCCGTCTTCAAGACCCCTGGCTGTCTTCAAGACACCTGACTGTCTTCAAGACCCCTGGCTGTCTTCAAGACCCCTGGCTGTCTTCAAAACCCCTGGCTGTCTTCAAGATCCCAGGATGTCTTCAAGATCCCTGGCTGTCTTCAAGACCCCTGGCTGTCTTCAAGACCCCTGACTGTCTTCAAGACCCTCCTGGCTGTTCTTCTAGACCCCTGACTGTCTTCTCAAGACCTGACTGTTGTCAAGACCCCTGGCTGTCTTAAGGAATCCTGACGTCTGTCAAGACCCCTGGCTGTCTTCAAAGACCATCGGCTGTTTCAAGACCCTGACTGTCTTAAGACCCCTGGCTGTCTTCAAGACCCCTGGCTGCCTTCAAGACCCCTGGCTGTCTTCAAGACCCCTGGTTGTCTTCAAGACCCTTGACTGTCTTCAAGATCCCCTGACTGTCTTTCAAGACTCCTGGCTGTCTTCAAGTGACCCCTGGCTGTCTTCAGACCCTCTGGCCTTGTCTTCAAGACCCTGGAGACTGTCTTCAAGCCCCTGACAGTCACTTCACGACCCCTGGCTGTCTTCATGACGCCTATGACTGTCTTCAAGACCCCTGACGGTCTTCAAGACCCCTGGAAGCTTTCTTTAAGACCCCCTGTACTGGTATACAAGAAATGCTTCACTTCAAGACCCTGTCAGTCTTCATAGACTCTGGATGTTCTTCAAGACCCTGGTGTCTTCAAGCCCTGGTTGTCTTCTGTACCCATGGCGGTTCAGACCCTGGTTGTCTTCAAGGAATGGCTGTATTCATGAATCCTGGCTGTCTTCAAGTCCCCTGGCTGTCTTCAAGACTTTGGCTGTCTAAAAGAACACTGGCTGTTTCAAGACCCCTGGCTGTTTCATGGACCCTCTGGTTGTTATCAAGACCCCTGACTGTCTTCAAGACCACTGGCTGTCACAAAACCCTGGTGTCTTCAAGGACCCCTGACTGTCTTCATGACTCTGGCTGTCTTCAGACCCCTGGCTGTTTTCAAGACCCCTGGCTGTCTTCAAGACCACCTTTGACTGTCTTCAAGGACCCCTGACAGTCTTCAAGAACCCCTTGGCTGCTTCATAGATCCAAGGATGGTGTCTCAGATCCTGGCTGTCTTCATGAATCTGGTGTCTTCAAGACCCCGGCTGTCTTCCAAGACTCTGGCTGTCTAAAGACAATGGCTGTCTTAAGAACCCGGCTGTCTTCTCAACACCCCTGGTGTTACAAGACCCCCTAACTGTCTTCAAGACTCCCTGGCGTCTAAAAAGACCCCTGGCTGTCTTCAGACTCCTGACTGTCTTCAAGACCCCTGGCTTGTCTGTAAGACCCCTGGCTGTCTTCAAGACCCTGACTGTCTTCAAGAGCCCTGGTGCTTCAGATCCCCTGGCTGTCTTCAAAACCTGCTGGCCGTCTTCAAGACCCCTGGTTTGTCTTCCAAGACACTGGCTGTCTTCAAGACCCGCTGACTGTCTTCATGACCCTGGCTGTCTTCAGACCACCCTTCTGTCTTCATGACCCCTGGCTGTATTTAGGACCCCCGGGCTGTCTTCAAGACCCCTGTCTGTCTTCAGACCTCTGGCTGTCTTCAAGACCCTGACTGTCTCTTCAATACCCCTGGCTTTTCTTCATGACTCCTGACTGTCTTCAAGACGCCCCTGACTAGTCTTCAAGGACCCCTGGCTTTCTTCAAGATCCCTGGATGTCTTCAGACCTCTGCCGTCTTCAAGACCCAGCTGGGTGTCTTCAAGTCAACCTGACTGTCTTCAAAAGACCTCCTGGCTGTCTTTCAGGACCCCTGGCTGTTCTTCAAAAACCCTGGCTGTTCTTCAAGATCCCAGGATGTCTTCGAGATCCTGGCTGTCTTCAAGTCACCCTGGCTGTGTTCAGACCCCTGACTGTCTTCAAAGGTACCCTCCTGACTGTCTTGAATGACCCTTGACTGTCTTCAAACCCCTGGCTGTCTTCACGATCCTGGCTGTATTCATGACCCTGGCTGTCTTCAAAGACCCCTAATTGTCTACAAGACCACTGACTGTTTCCCAGGACCCCCTGGCTGTACTATAAAGACACTGACAGTATTTCAGGCACCCCTGGCTGTCTCAATGGACCCCTGGGCTGTCTTCAGAAACCCCCTGGCTGTCTTCTAGATCTCCCCAGGATGTCTTCAAGATCCCTGGCTAGTCTTCAAGGGATCCCCTGGCTGTCTTCAGACCCCTGGTGTCTTCACTAAGACTCCCCTGGCGTGTCTTCCAAGACACTGGCCTGTCTTTTAGGACCCCTGGCTGTCGTCAAGACCCTGTCTGTCTTCAAGACCTCTGGCTGTCTTCAAGAACCCCCTGACTGTCTTCTCAATACCCCCTGGCTTTTCTTCCAAGACTCCTGACTGACTTCAAGTCCACCTGACATGTCTTCAAGACCCCTGGCTGTCTTCAAGATCCCTGGCTGTCTTTCGATGGACTCTGGCCGTCTTCAAGATCCCTGGCTGTCTTCAAGACCGCTCTCTGGCCGTCTTCATGACCCCGGCGTCTTCAAAGACCACCTGACTGTCTTCAAGACCCTGGCTGTCTTCAAGACTCCCGCTGGCTGGTCTTCAAAACCCCTGGATAAATTTTCATGATCCAGGATGTCTTCAAGACCCTGTCTGTTTTTCAAGCCCTGGATGTTTCAAGACTCCTGACTGTCTTCAAGACCCCATGGTGTCTTCAGGACCCCTGGCTGTCACTAAAAGAACACCTGACTGTCTTCAAGACCCTGGCTGTCTTCAAGACCCCTGGCTGTCTTCAAGATACCCTGGCTGTCTTCATGATCCCAGGATGTCTTCAAGTTCCTGGCTGTCTTCAAGACCCCTGGCTGTCATTCAAAGTCCCCTGGCTGTCTTCATGGTCCCCTGTGACTGTCCTTCAAGACCCTGGCTGTCTTTAGGACCCCTGGCTGTCTTCAAGACCCCGTCTGTCTTCATAGACTCTGGTGTCTTCAAGACCATGAACTGTCTTCAATACCTGGCTTCTTCAAGACTCCATGACTGTCTTCAAGACCCCTGACTGTCTTCTACGGTCCTGGCTGTCTTCAAGATCCCTGGCTGTCTTCAAGACCTCTGGCCGTCTTCAAGATTCCCTGGCTGTCTTCAGACTCTGGCAGGTCTTCAAGACCCTGGCTGTCTTTCCAAGACACTGTCGCGTCCTTCAAGACCCCTGGCAGGTTTCAAAGACCCTTGGCTGTCTTCATAAACCCTGGAAATCTTCAAGATCCCTAGGAGGTTCTTCAGAAGACCCATGACTGTTTTCAAGGACCTGGCTGTCTTCAAGACCTCCTGGTACTGGTCTCTTCAGACCCCTGGCTGTCTTCAAGACCCTGGCTGTCTTCAAGACTACCTGTCTGTCTTCAAGACCCTCTGACTGTCGTTCAAGACCCCTGGCTGTCAAAAAAGACCCTGGCTTCTTCATGACCCTGACTGCGTCAAGGACTCCTGGCTGTCTTCAGGACCCCTGGCTGTCTTCAAGACCCCTGGCTGTCTTCAAGACCCCTGACTGTCTTCAAGACCCCTGACAGTCTTCAAAACCCCTGGCTGTCTTCAAGATCCAAGGATGTCTTCAAGATCCCTGGCTGTCTTCAAGAATCCTGGCTGTCTTCAAGACCCCTGGCTGTCTTCAAGACCTCTGGCTGTCTAAAGGACCACTGGCTGTCTTCAAGACCCCTGGCTGTCTTCAACACCCCTGGTTGTCTACAAGACCCCTAACTGTCTTCAAGACCCCTGGCTGTCTAAAAGACCCCTGGCTGTCTTCAAGACTCCTGACTGTCTTCAAGACCCCTGGCTGTCTTTAAGACCCCTGGCTGTCTTCAAGACCCCTGAATGTCTCATAGAGCCCTGGCTGTACTTCACAAGACCCCTGGCTGTCTTCAAAACCTCTGGCCGTCTTCAAGACCCCTGGTTGTCTCCAAGACACCTGGCTGTCTTCAAGACCCGCTGACTGTCTTCAAGAGACCCTGGCGTCTTCAAGACCCTGACTGTCTTCAAGGACGCCCTGGCTGGGTTAGGACCCCTGGCTGTCTTCAAGACCACTGTCTGTATTTCAAGACATCTGGCTGTGCCTTCAAGACCCTGGGCTGTTCTGCATGACCCTCTGGCTGGTCTTCAAGGACCCTGACTGTCTTCAAGACCCTTGACCAGTCTTCAAAACCCTGGCTGTCTTCAAAGATCCAGAGATGTCTTACAAGATCCCTGGGCTGTCTTCAAGTATCCTGGCTGTCTTCTAGACACCTGGCTGGTCTTCAAGACTTGGCTGTCTAAAAGACCTTGGCTGTCTTCAAGGACACTGGCTGTCTTCAAGATCCCCTGGTGTCTACAAGACCCCTGTCATGTCTTCAAGATCCTGCTGTCTAAAAGACACCTGGCTGTCTTCAGACTCCTGTCTGTCTTCAGACCTGGCTGTCTTTTTAAATGACCACATGGCTGTCTTCAAGACCCCTGACTGTCTTCAAGAGCGCCTGGCTGTCTTCAAAGATCCCCTGACTGTCTTCAAATCCTTTGGCAGTATTCAAGACCCCTGGTGTCTCAAGACTAACCTGGCTGTCTTTCAAGAGACCGCTGGAATGTCTTCATGACCCCTGGCTGTCTTCAAGGACCCCTGACTGTCTTCAGGAACCCTGAATGTCTTCATAGGCCCATGGCTGTCTTCATGATCCCTGGCTGTCTCAAGACCTCTGGCCGTCTAACATGACACTGGGTGTCTTCAAGACACCTGACTGTCTTCAAGATCCTGGCTCATGTCTTCAAGACCCACTGGCTGTCTTTCAAAAACCCTGGCTGTCCTCAGATCCTCCAGGATGTCTTCAGATCCGCCTGGACTGTCTTCAAGTACCCTGGCTGTCTTCAAGACCCTGACTGTCTTCAAGACACCTTACTGTCTTGAAGACCATGATTGTCTTCAAGACCCTGGCTGTCTTCAAGATCCATGGCTGTCTTCAAGACCCTCTGGTGTGCTTTCAAGACCCTAATTGTCTACAAGACACCTGACTGTCTTCAGACCCTGGCTGTCTAAAAGTACCCGACTGTCTCTAAGACCCATGGCTGTCTTCAAGACCCCTGGCTGTCTTCAAAGCCCCTGGCAGTCTTAAAGATCCCCAGGATGTTTCTTGATCCTGGCTGTTCTTCAAGACCCCTGGCTGTCTTCAAGGACCCTGGACTGTCTTCAAGGACCCATGTACTGTCTTCATGACCCCTGGCTGTATTTTGGGACCCCTGGCTGTCTTCAAGACTCTGTCTGTCTTCAAGGACCTCTGGCTGTCTTCAAGAGACCCCTTGACTGTCTTCATTACACCCTGGGCTTTCTTCTAGACTCACGCTGACTGTCTTCTAGACCCCTGAATGTCTTCGAGAACCCTAATGTCTTCAATGGCCTGGCTGTCTTCTAAGCCTTTGGCCGTCTTCCAGGTCCTTGGCTGTCGTGTCTAGAGCTCTGGCGTCGTCAAAGACCCCTGGCTGTCGCTTCAAGACACCTGACTGTCTTCAAGACCACTGGCGGTCTTCAAGACCCCTGGATGTCTTCAAACCCATGGAACTTCTTATAGATCCCTGGATGTCTTCATGGACCCCAATGTCTGTTTTCAAGACCCTGGCTGTCTTCATGTATCTGACTGGTCTTCATGGACCCTGGCTGTTTCAAGACCCCTGGCTGTCTATATAGTCAGCGGTCTGTTCATGACAATGGCTGTCTTCAAGTCACCCTGCGCGGTCTTCAAATCCCCTGGCTGTTCTTCAAGATACTGGATGTCTTCTAGTTCACGGGCTGGCTTCTAAGACCCCTGGGCTTGTACATTCTATGATACCCTGGATGTCTTCTAGACCCCTGACTGTTCTTCAGACCCCTGGCTGTCTTTAGGACCCCTGGCAGTCTTCAGAGGACCCCCTGTCTGTCTTGCATGACTCTCTGGCTGTCTTCATGACCCTGGACTGTCTTCAATACCAATGGCTTTCTTAAGACTCCTGACTGTCTCAAGACCCCTGTCTGTCTTCAAGGACCCCTGGCTGTCTTCAAGTTCCCTGGATGTCTTTCAAGACATCTGGCAGTCTTCAAGATCACTGGCTGCTTCAAGACCTCTGGCCGTCTTCAAGGACCCCTGGCTGTCTTCAGACACCGCTGACTGTCTTCAAAGACACCTGGCTGTCGTCCAGACCCCTGGCTGTCTTAAAACCCTGGTTATCTTCAAAGATCCAGGATGTCTTCAGACCCCTGACTGCTTTCAAGTCCCCTGGCTGTCTTCAAGCTCACTTACTGTCTTCAAGGACCCCTGGCTGTCTTCAAGACCCCTGGCTGTCTTCAAGTACCACTGACTGTCTTCAAGACCCTGGCTGTCTTCAAGACCCCTGGCTGCCGTTTCGATGGGACCCCTGACTGTCTTCAAAGACCCCTGACAGTGATTCAAGAACCCACTGGCTGTCTTTAAGCAACCTGACTTTTCTACAAGACCCCTGGCTGTCTTCAAGACCCTGGCTGTCTGCAGGGACCCTGGATGTCTTCACAAGACCCTGGTGTCTTACAAGACCTCTGGTTGGTCTTCTAGTACCCAAGGCTGTCTTCAAGACCCGGTTTGTCTGTCAAGGCCCATGTGTCTTTCTCAAGAATCCTGGCTGTATTTAAAGACCCCCTGACTGTCTACATGACCCCTGGCTGTCTTCTAGACCCCTGGCTGTCTTCAAGACCCCTGGCTGTCTTCAAGGACCCTGGATGTCTTACAAGACCCCTGGATGGCTTCAAGGACCCTGGTTGTCTTCTGTAAATACCCATGGCTGTCTTTCATGACCCCTGGTTGGTCTTCATGGCCCCTGGCGGTCTTCAGAGTCTGGCTGTCTTCAAGTACTAGGTGTCTTCAAGACCTCTGGTGTCTTAAGAGACCACTGGCTGTCTTTCAAGACCCGCTGGCTGTCTTCGCAGACCCTGGGTTGTCTACAGACCCCTGAAAGTCGGTCTTCCAAGACCCTGGCTGTCTAAAAGACCCTGGCTGTCTTTCCATGATCTGACTGTCTTCAAGACCCCGTGGCTGTCTTAAGACCCTGGCTGTCTGTTCAAGACCCGCTGACTGGCTCAAGGCCTCCGGCTGTATTTCATAAAACCTCTGGCGTCATTGCAAGAGACCCTGGTTGTCTGCAAAGACACCGGCTGTCTTCAAGACCCCTGACTGTCTTCAAGACACAGGCTGTTTCTCAAGTCATTTGGCTGTCTTCAATACCCCTGGCTCTGTATTCAAGACCAGGGCGTCTTCAGAGAGACTCGCGCGCGTGGTTGTCTTCCGAATGAGGACAGACCTGGTTGGTCTTTCAAGATCCCCTGAACTGTCTGCAAGACCCCTGGGCCGTTTCAAGACCCCTGGACTGTCTACAAGACCCCTGGATGTCTTTTGGTCCTGGCTGTCCTCCCCCCGCCCCCTAGGACCGCTGGCTGTTTCTAGACCGCTGGCGTGTCTAAGACAAACTGGCTGGCTTCAAGCACCGCCCTGCTGTTCTTCAAGACCCACTGGTTGTCTACAAGACCCAGCTGTCTGTCTTCATGACCCCTTGCTGTTAAAAAAACCCCTGGCTATCTTCAAAGACTCCGGACTGTCTTCAAGACCCTTGGCTGTCTTAAAGACACCCTGGCTGTCTTCAAAGACCCTTGGCTGTCTTCGCAGACCCCTGACAGTCCTTCATACCTGGCTTTCTTCAAGACCCCTGGCTGTCTTCCAAGACCCCATGACTGTCTTCAAGGACTCCCTGGCTGTCTTCAAGACCCCTGGCTGTCTTCAATACACATCTGGCGTCTTCAAGACCCCTGGTTGTCCCAAGACACCTGGCTGTCTTCAAGACCCCTGACTGTCTTCAAGACACCCTCGGCTGTCTTCTAGACCCTGACTGTCTTCAAGTCACCTGGCTGTCTTTAGGACCCCCTGGTGTCGCAAAAGACCCCGTCTGTCTTCAGTGGGACCTCTGGCTGTCTTCCTGACCCTGGACTGTTTCAATAACCCCTGCTTTCTTCAAGTTCGCCTGACTGTCTTTCAAGACCCTGGATCTGTCTTTTCATAGACCCTGCTGTTTCAAGATCCCTGCTGTCTTCAAGGTCCTCTGGCCGTCTCTTCAAGACTCCATGGCTGATATTCATGTCACCTGAATGCTTCTAAGACCCCTGGCTGTCTCAAGACCCCTTGGCTGTCTTCAAAAACCCCTGGCTGTCTTCAAGATCCCAGGTTGTCTTCAATGTATCCTGGCTGTCTTCAAGGACCCATGGCTGTCTTCAAGTCCCCTGGATGTCTTCAAGACCCTGGCTGTCTTCAAGACCCCTGACGGTCTTCAAGACCACGCCTGACTGTTTGCAAGACCCCTGGCTGTCTCAAGATCTTCCTGACTGTCTTCCAGGATCCCCTGGCTGTCTTCAAGACCCCTGGCTGTTTCAAGACCCCTGACTGTCTCAAGACACCCTGGTGTCTTTCAAGACCTGGCGGCTTCGAGGACCCCGGGATGTCTTGAAGGACCTGGTTGTCTTCAAGACCTTGGCTGTCTTCAAGACCCCTGACTGTCTCAAAGACTTCCTGGCTGTCTTCAATGACCGCTGACTGTCTTCAAGGAGCCGCATGCTGTCTTCATGACCCTGGCTTTCTTCTCAAAACCTCTGGCACGTCTTCTAGACCCCTGGTTGTCTCCAAGACACCTGGCTGTCTTCAGACTTTCGTGACTGTCTTCATGAACCCTTTCTGTATTCAAGATCCCTGACTGTCTTCAAGACCCCTGGCTGTTTTAGCGAACCCCTGGATGCTTCAAGTCACCCTGTCTGTCTTCAAGACCTCTGGACTGTCTTCAATGACCCTGATGTCTTCAATACCCCTGGCTTTCTTCATAGACTCCTGACTTGTCTTCAAGACCTCTGACTGTCTTCAAGACCCCTGGATGTACTTCAAGATCCCTGGCGTCTTCAAAGACCTTGGCCGTCTTCAAGACCCAGGCTGTCTTCTCATGAACACCTGACTGTTTCAAGACACCCCTGGCTCTGTTTCAAGACCCAGGCTGTCTTCAAAACCCCTGGCTGTCTTCAAGTGCCCAGGATGTTCTTCAAGATCCTGGCTGTATCTTCAAGGACCACCTGGATGTCTTCTAGGACTCCTGACTGTCTTCAAGACCCCTGGCTGTCTTCAAGGACCCCTGACGGTCTTCTAAGACCTCGACTGTTTTCAAGACCCCTGGCTGTCTTCAAGTCTCATGACTGTCTTCAAGACACCCATGGCTGTCTTCAAGACCCTGGCCTGTCTTCAGGACCCCTGACTGGATTCAAGACCCCTGGCGGTCTTCAGAAGACCCCTGGCTGCCATTCAAGACCTGGCTGTCTCAAAGTCCCCTGGTTGTCTTCAGACCCTCTTGACTGTCTTCAAGACCCTGACTTGTCTTCAAGGAATCTGGCTGTTCAAGATCCCTGGCTGTCTTCAAGACCCCTGGCTGTCTTACAAGAACACTGGACTGTTCTTCACAAGACCCTGTACAGTCTTTCAAGATCCCTGGCTGTCTTCAAGACCCCTCTGACTGTCTACAGCTGTTAAGGACCCCTGGATGTTTCAAGTACCTCCTGGCTGTCTTTAAGGACCCTGAGGTCTACAAGACAATCTGGCTGTCTTCAAGACCCCTGGCAGTCTTCAAGACTTCTGGAATGTCTTCAAGACCCCTGGATGTCTTCAAGACCATGGTTGTCATTCAGTACCCATTGGTGTCTTCAAGACCCCTGGTTGTTTTTCAAAGAACCTGCTGTCTGTCGCAAGAATCCTGTGTCTGTCTTCAAGAACCCTGGCTGTCTTCTAGACCTTTGGCTGTGTTTAATAGACCATGGCTGTCTCAAGACCCTGGCTGTCTTCAAGACCCCTGGTTGTCTACAAGGACCCCTGATCTGTCTTCAAGACCCTGGACTTGTCTAAAAAGACCCTGGCTGGTTTCTTCAAGACCCACTGACTTGTCATCAAGACCGCGGGCTGTCTTCAAGACCCCGGCTGTCTTCAAGACCCCTGGCTGTCTTCCAAGACCCTTGACTGTCTGCAAGGCACCCGACAGTCTTCAAAACCTCTGGCTGTCTAGATTTCCAAGATGTTTCATGGATCCTGGCTGTCTTCAGGTAATCCTGGCTGTCTTGCAGACCCCTGGCTGTCTTCAAGACCCTCTGGCTGTCTAAAGTCCACTGGCGGTCTTCATAGACACCTGGCTGTCTTATACACCCCTGGTTGTCTCTACAAGACCCCTAACTGTTCTCAAGACCCACTGGCTGTCTAAAAGACCCCTGGCTGTCTTCAAGGGGGGATGATTTTCCCCTGGGGGGGATACTGTCTTCAAGTACCCCTGGCTGTCTTTAAGTCCCATGGTCTGTCTCTGCAAGACCCCTGACTGTCTTTCAAAGTGCCCTGGCTGTCTTTCAAGGAACCCCTGGCTGTCTTCAAAACCACTCTGGCCGTGTCTTCAAGACCCCTGGTTGTCTCCGAGAAGACACCTGGGCTGTCTTCAAGACCCTGCTGACTGCTTCAAGACCCATGGCTTGTCTTCAAGAACCTCCTGACTGTCTTCAAGACCCCTGGTGTCTTTAGGACCCCTGGCTGGTCTTCAGAGAGACCCCTGTCTGTCTTCCCCCCAAGACCCCTGGCTGTCTTCAAGACCCTTGACTGTCTTCAAGATCCCCCTGCTGTCTTCAAGACCCATGGCTGCCTGTTCGCGAGAGACCCTGGCTGTCTTCATAGACGCCTGGTTTGGTCTTTCAAGACCCTTGATCTGTCTTCGAGAGTATTCCTGATGTCTTCTAAGTACTCCTGGTGTCTTCGCATATTGTACCGACTGGCTGTCTTAATGACCCATCACTCGGCTGTCTCGCAAGACCCTCTGAGCTGTCTTCAGGGACCTCTCTGACAGTCTTCATGACCCCTGGCTGTCTTCAAGAGACCTCTGCTGTCTTCATGATCCCCTGACTGTCTTCAAAGACCACCTGGGCTGTCTTTAAGGACCCCTGAACTGTTCTACAAGGACATCTGGCTGTCATTCAAGACCCCTGCAGTCTTCAAGACTCCTGTGATGTCTTCAAGACCCCCTGGATGTCTTCAAGACTGGTTGTTTTTGTCAGTACCCATGGCTGTCATCCCGCCCATGGATAGTCCCTTCAAGGAAGCCGGGTTGTTTTCAGAATCGCCTGGGCTTGGGTCTGTTGCGTGGGACCTGGTCTGTGTCCTTGAAGACTCCTTTGGCTGTCGTAAAGAAGAGATAGCCAAGCTGGTCATTGGTCTTCCATGACCCCTAGGCTGTGTGCTTCAGAGGACGAGGATCATGGTTGTGCTAAAGAGACCCTGACTGTCTTCAAGAACCCCTGGCTGTCTAAAGAAGACCCTGGCTGTTACAAGACCCCTGACTGTCTTCAAGACTCTGGCTGTCTTCAAGACCCCTGGCTGTCTCAAGACCCCTGGCTGTCTTCAAGACCCTGACTGTCTTAAGACTCATGTCAGTCTTT
Source organism: Cherax quadricarinatus (assembly GCF_026875155.1). Taxonomy (NCBI): domain Eukaryota; kingdom Metazoa; phylum Arthropoda; class Malacostraca; order Decapoda; family Parastacidae; genus Cherax; species Cherax quadricarinatus. The sequence continues at coordinate 6,539,444 of NC_069494.1, forward strand.
CAAAGCCCCTGGCTGTCTTCAAGATCCAAGGATGTCTTCAAGGATCCGCTGGCTGTGCTTTCAGAATCCTGGCTTGTTCTAAAGAGCCTCTGGCTGTCGATTCTAGACTTCTGGCTGTCTAAGAAGACACTGGCTGTCTTCGAGACCCTGTCTGTCTTCAAGTCCGCTGGGTTTTGTTACAAGACCCCTTGACTGTCTTCAAGATCCCTGGCTGTCTAGTATGAAAGAAGACCCGCTGGCTGTCTTCAAGACTCCTGACTGTCTTCAAGACCCCTGGTGTCTTTAAGACCCTGGCTGTCTTCAGACTGACATGTCTACACGTGCCCTGGCTTGTGTCTTAAAGACCCCTGGCTGTCTTCAAAAACCTGTGGCCGTCGTGCATGACCCCATGGTTGTTCTCCAAGACGCCTGGCTGTCTTCAAGAACGCTTGACTGGCTTAGGACCCCTGGGCTGTCTTCCCCCAAGGGACCCCCCTGACTGTCTTCTAGACACCTGACTGTCTGCTCAAGGCCCCTGGCATGTCAGTCATGTTCCTGGCTGTCTTCAAGACCTCTGGCAGTGTCTACAAGACCCTGGGTCGTCTTTCAAGAAACCTGTCCTTGTCTTCAAGACCCTCCTCTGGCTGTCTTCAAGACCCTGGCTGTTCAAAACCCTGGGCTGTCTTCGAAGATCCCAGGATGTCTTCAAGTATCCCTGCGTGGTTCTTCCCAAGACCCCCTGGGCGCTGTCTTGCAAGACTCTTCTGACTGTCCTTCAGAAGACCCATCTGTTAGTCTGTCTTGTGATGACCATGAAGAGTCTTCAAGACCCTGGCTTGTCTTCAAGTCCTGGCTCTGTATTCAAGACCCCCTGGCTTGTCTTCGACGACCCCTAATTGTCTAGACAAGTCCCGCTGACTGTCTTCAAGACCCACTGGCTGTCTAAAAGACACACTGTCTGTTACTTCAAAGACCCCTGGCCGTGTTCTTCATGTACCCCTGGCTGTCTTCGCAAAACCCCTGGCGTCTTCTTAGAATCCCAGGATGTCATTCAAGGTCCCTGCTGTTTCAAGACCCCGGGCTGTGTCTCGCAAGACCCTGGCTGTCTTCAAGACCCCTGACTGTCTTCAAGAACCCCTGGCTGTCTTTAGGACCCCCTGCTGTCTTCAAGACCCTGTCTGTCTTCAAGGATCTTGGCTGTCCATCCCAAGAACCCTGACTTCTTTCTATTACCCCTGTTTCTTCAAATAGACTCCTGACTGTCTTCATAGACCTTCTCCTCTGACTGTCTTCAAGACCCCTGGCTGTCTCAAGATCCCGGCTGTCTTCAAGACCTCTGGCCCCGTCCTTCAAGATCCGTGGCTTTTCAGATGTCCTTGGCCGTCTTTCTAAGACCCCTGGCTGTCTTCAGACACCTTGACTGTCTTTCAAGACCCTGGCTGTCTTCAAAGACCCCTGGCTGTCTTCAAAACCCTGGAAATCTTCTAGAATCCCGGTTGTCTTCAATACCACTGACGGTTTTCAAGACCTGCTGTTCTTAAAAGACTCCTGTCGGTCTTCAAGACCCCTGGCTGTCTTCTAAGCCCTGGCTGTCTAAAAGACAGCTGACTGTCTTCAAGACCCCTGGCTGTCTTCAAGAACCCCTGGCTTTTGTCTTCAATAACCATGGCTGTCTTCAAGTTCCCAAGGATTGGTCTTCAAGATCCCTGGCTGTCTTCAGGACCCTGGCTGGCTTCAAAGAACCTTGGATCTGTCTTCAGAAGACCCCTGGACTGTCTTCATAGACCCTGGCCTGTCTTTATACCCCTGGCAGGTCTTCAGGACCCCTCAGTCTGTCTTCAAGACTCAGGATGTCTTCAAGACCCCTGACTGTCCTTCATACTCCATGGCTTTACTTCTCAAGAATTCATGACTGTACTTCAAGACCCTGACTGTCTTCAAGACCCTGCTGTCTTCTAAGTATCCTGGCAGGTCTTCAAGACCTCTGGCCGTCTTCCAAGTTATCCCTGGCATGTCTTCAAGTAGACCTCTGGCCGTCTTCCAGACCCCGGCGGTCTTCAAGACAACTGACTGTCTTTCAAGACCCCTGGCTGTCTTCATAGACCCCTGGCTGTCTTCAAAACCCTGGGGGAAGTCTCAAGGGGGGTGCCCGCGTCGAGGATGTCTTCAAGACCATTGACTGCTTTCATGACCTCCTGGCTGTCTGCGAAGATTCCTTACTGGTCGTCTCAAGGACCTGGCTGTCGTTCGCAAGAACACGGCTGTCTTCAAGACCCTGACTGTCTTCAAGACCCCTGGCTGTTTCATAGTACCCCTGGTGCCTTTCAAGACCCCTGACTGTCTTCAAGACCCTCTGACTAGTCTCAAGACCCCTGGCTGTTTTAAGACCCCTGACTTTCTACAAGACCCCTGGCTGTTCTTCAGGCCCCCTGGTGTCTTAAGGACCGCCCTGGATGTCTTCAAAGACCCCTGGATGTCTTCGAAGACCTCTGGTTGTCGTCATACCATGGTCTGTCTTCTAAGACCCCAGGTTGTCTTCAAGGGCCCCTGGCTGTCTTCAAGATCCTGGCTGTCTGTAAGGACCCCTGGACTGTCTACAAGACCCCTGGCTGTCTGTTCAAGACCCCTGGCTGTCTTCAAGGACCCCTTGCTGTTCTTCAGGAACCCCTGGTTGTCTTCAAGGACCCGGGGATGTCTTCCAAGGACCCCTGGTGGTCTTCAGTACCCATTGGCTGTCTTCATGACCATGTTGTCTTCAAGGCCCCTGGCTGTCTTCAAGAATCCTGGCTGTCTTCCAAGACCCCTGGCTGTCATGTCAAGACTCTGGCTGTCTAAGAAAGACGCACTGGCTGTCTTCAAGACCCTGCTGTCTTCAAGGACCCCTGGTTGTTAAAGACCCTGACTGTCTTCATGACCCCTGGCTGTTAAAAGACCCTGGCTGTCTTCAGATCCTGATGTCTTCAAGAACCACTGGCTGATCATTTAAGACCCTGGCTGTCTTCAAGACCCCTGACTGTCTTCAGGCCTGCTGTCTTCAAGACCCCCTGGCTGTTATTTCAAAACCTTGGCCGGTCTTCAGACCCTGGTTGTCTTCCAAGACACCTGGCTGTCTTCAAGACCCCTGACTGTCGCAAGACCCCTGGCTGTCTTCAGACCTTTGGCTGTCTTAAAACCCCTGGCTGTCTTCAAGGACCTGGCCGCTTCAAGACCCCTGGTTGTCTCAAGACACCTCGGTTGTCTTCAAGAGCCCCCTGACTGTCTGCAAGACCCCTGCCGTCTTCAAGACCTCCCTGACTGTCTAAAGACCCCTGGCTGTCTTTAGGACCCTGGCGTCTTCAAGACCCCTGGCGGTCTTCATGACCTGGCTGTCTAAAAGAACAAGATGGCGTCTTCAAAGACCCCTGGCTGTCTTCATGTCCCTGGTTGTCTACAAGACCCCTGGCTGTCTTCCAAGATCCCTGGCGTCTTAAAGACCCCTGGCTGTCATTAAGGACCTCCAGAATGTCTTCAAGACCCTTGGCTGTCTTCAGGTACCCTGGCTGTCTTCAAGACCCTTGGCTGTCTCTTTCAAGACCCTGTACAGTCTTCAATTACCCCTGGATTCTTCAAGACCCTGGCTTTGTCTTCAATGACCCTGACTGTCTTCAAGTCCCCTGGCTGTCTTCAAGACCCCTGCTGTCTTCAAACCTCTGCGTCTTCAAGTAACTCGCTGGTTGTCTTCAAGAACCTGGCTGTTTTCTCAAGACCCGCTCCTGGACTGTCTTCAAGACCCCTGGCTGTCTTCATGACCCCTGACTGTCTTCAAGACCCTCTGGCTGTCTTTAGGACCCCTGGCTGTTTCCAAGACCCCCCCTGTCTGTCTTCAAAGACCCTCTGGCTGTCTTCAAGGACCCCTGACGTCTCCAATTTACCCCTGCTTTCTTCTCTGAAGACCCTGACTGTCTTCATGACCCCTGGACTGTCTTCAAAGACCCCGCTGCTGTCTTAAAGATCCATGGCTGTCTTCAAGACCTCTGGCCGTCTTCAAGACCCCTAGGCTGTCTTCAAGGAACCCACCCACCCACCGACTGCCTTCAAGACCCCTGGCCTGTCTTCAAGACCCACTGCTGTCTTCAAAACCCTGGTTGTCTTCACAAGATCCTCAGGAAAGTCTTTCAAGATCCCTGGCTGTGTCTTCAAGACCCTGGCTGTCTTCAAGCCCCTGTCTTGTCTTCAAAGACCCGGGCTGTCTTCCAAGACCCTCGGACTGTCTTCAGGAGCCCCCCCCCCCCCCCCCCCCCCCCCCTCCCCCCCCCCCCCCGCCCCCTGGAGTTTTCAAGACCCTCTGGCTGTTCTTTCAAGACTCCTGGCTGGCTTCCAGACCCCTTGCTGTCTTACAGACCACTGGCTGTCTTCAGACCTCCTGGCTGTCTTCAAGACACATTGGCCTGTCTTCAAGATCCCCTGGCTGCCTTCAAGGACCTGGGGGGTGGGGCTGTTCTTGAGACCCTGGTTGTCTTAAAGACCCTTGACTGTCTTCATAGACCCCTGACTGTCTTCAGACTCATGGTGTCTTCAAGACCCTGGCTGTCTTCAAAACCTTCTGCCGTCTTCAAGACCCCTGGTTGTCTCAAGTGAACTGGCTGTCTTCAGACTCGCTGAACTGTCTTCAAGACCCTTTCTGTCTCAAGACCCCTGACTGTCTTCAAAGGACACCTGGCTGTCTTTAGGACCCCGGCTGTCTTCAGGACCCTGTCTGTCTCAAGACCTCTGGCTGTCTTCAAGACCCCTGTCTGTCTTCAATACCCCTGGGCTTTCTTCAAGACTCCTCGATCTGTCTTCAAGACCCCTGACTGTCTTACATGACCCCTGGATGTCTTCAAGATCCCTGGCTCGTCTTCAAGACCTTTGGCCGTCTTCAATACCCCTGGCTGTCGTCAAGACACCTGACTGTCTTCAAGACCCCTGGCTGTCTTCAAGACCCTGCTGTCTTCAAAACCCCTGGCTGTCTTCAAGATCCCAGGATGTCTTCAAGATCCCTGGCGGCTGTCTTCAGACCCCTGGCTGTCTTCAAGACCCCTGACTGTCTTCAAGACCCTCCTGGCTGTTCTTCTAGACCCCTGACTGTCTTCTCAAGACCTGACTGTTGTCAAGACCCCTGGCTGTCTTAAGGAATCCTGACGTCTGTCAAGACCCCTGGCTGTCTTCAAAGACCATCGGCTGTTTCAAGACCCTGACTGTCTTAAGACCCCTGGCTGTCTTCAAGACCCCTGGGCTGCCTTCAAGACCCCTGGCTGTCTTCAAGACCCCTGAGTTGTCTTCAAGAACCTTGACTGTCTTCAAGATCCCCTGACTGTCTTTCAAGACTCCTGGCTGTCTTCAAGTGACCCCTGGCTGTCTTCAGACCCTCTGGCCTTGTCTTCAAGACCCTGGAGACTGTCTTCAAGCCCCTGACAGTCACTTCACGACCCCTGGCTGTCTTCATGACGCCTATGACTGTCTTCAAGACCCCTGACGGTCTTCAAGACCCCTGGAAGCTTTCTTTAAGACCCCCTGTACTGGTATACAAGAAATGCTTCACTTCAAGACCCTGTCAGTCTTCATAGACTCTGGATGTTCTTCAAGACCCTGGTGTCTTCAAGCCCTGGTTGTCTTCTGTACCCATGGCGGTTCAGACCCTGGTTGTCTTCAAGGAATGGCTGTATTCATGAATCCTGGCTGTCTTCAAGTCCCCTGGCTGTCTTCAAGACTTTGGCTGTCTAAAAGAACACTGGCTGTTTCAAGACCCCTGGCTGTTTCATGGACCCTCTGGTTGTTATCAAGACCCCTGACTGTCTTCAAGACCACTGGCTGTCACAAAACCCTGGTGTCTTCAAGGACCCCTGACTGTCTTCATGACTCTGGCTGTCTTCAGACCCCTGGCTGTTTTCAAGACCCCTGGCTGTCTTCAAGACCACCTTTGACTGTCTTCAAGGACCCCTGACAGTCTTCAAGAACCCCTTGGCTGCTTCATAGATCCAAGGATGGTGTCTCAGATCCTGGCTGTCTTCATGAATCTGGTGTCTTCAAGACCCCGGCTGTCTTCCAAGACTCTGGCTGTCTAAAGACAATGGCTGTCTTAAGAACCCGGCTGTCTTCTCAACACCCCTGGTGTTACAAGACCCCCTAACTGTCTTCAAGACCCCTGGCTGTCTAAAAGACCCCTGGCTGTCTTCAAGACTCCTGACTGTCTTCAAGACCCCTGGCTGTCTTTAAGACCCCTGGCTGTCTTCAAGACCCCTGACTGTCTTCAAGAGCCCTGGTGCTTCAAGACCCCTGGCTGTCTTCAAAACCTCTGGCCGTCTTCAAGACCCCTGGTTGTCTCCAAGACACCTGGCTGTCTTCAAGACCCGCTGACTGTCTTCAAGACCCCTGGCTGTCTTCAAGACCACCCTTCTGTCTTCATGACCCCTGGCTGTCTTTAGGACCCCTGGCTGTCTTCAAGACCCCTGTCTGTCTTCAAGACCTCTGGCTGTCTTCAAGACCCCTGACTGTCTTCAATACCCCTGGCTTTCTTCAAGACTCCTGACTGTCTTCAAGACGCCCCTGACTAGTCTTCAAGGCCCTGGCTGCCTTAAGACCCCTGCTGTCTTAAAGGGCCCCCTGACGGGGTCTTCAAAAACCCCTGGCTGTCTTTAAGCCCCCTGCCCTTTCTAAAAGCCCCCTGCTGTCTTAAAGGGACCCCTGGCTGTTTTAAAAAACCCCTGGATGTCTTAAAGGACCTCTGGTTGTCTTCATTTCCCTTGGCGGGTCTTAAAGGGCCCCAGGTTGTCTTAAACCCCCCTGGCTGTCTTAAAGAATCATGGCTGTTTTTAAAAGACCCCTAAATGTCTCCCAAGCCCCCTGGCGTCTTCAGGGACCCCTGGCTGTCTTCAAGCCCCCTGGTGTCTTAAAGGGGCCCCCTTTGGATGTTTTTCAAAAACCCCTGGTTGTTTTAAAGGCCCCTGGCTGTCTTCAAAAATTTCCGGCTGTCTTAAAGGGCCCCCGGGCCCTGCCCTTTCAAGACCTTTGGCTGTCTTAAAAAACCCTGGTGCCCTTCCCAAGGGACCCCGGGCCCGGGCTTAAAGGACCCCTGGTTGTCCCCAAGACACTGGTTGTCTTCAAGCCCCCTGACTTTTTGCAAGCCCCCGGCCCGTTTTAAAGCCCCCTGCGGTCTACAAGACCCCGGGCCCTGTCTTTGGGGACCCCTGGCTGTCTTAAAGCCCCGGGGCGTTTTTCAAAAACCTCTGGCTGTTTTAAAGGGACCCCTGACTGTCTTAAATTTCCCCCTGACTTTCTTCAAAAATCCGGGCCCGTATTAAAGCCCCCTTTAAAGGCCCTTAAAGGGAACCCCCGGGGTTTGTTTTTCCAAGGGACCCCTGGCTGTTTTTTCAAGCCCCCTGGCTGCCCTTAAAAGACCCGACTGTCTTCAAGCCCCTGACAGTTTTTCAAAAACCCCTGGCTGTTTCGGGGCCTCTGACTGTGTTAAAGACCCCGGGACTCTCTTAAAACCCCCCTGGTGTTTTTTTAAGACCCCTGACTGTTAAAAGGACCCCTGGCTGCCCTTCAACCCCCCCTGGGTCTTAAAAGGATTTCCGGGATGTCTTCAAGACCCTGGATGTTTTCAAGACCCCTTGTTGTTTTTCATTTCCCCAAAATGGCTGTCTTTCCAGACCCTGGTTGTCTTCAAGGCCCCTGGCTGTTTTCAAGAATCCTGGCTGTTTTTCAAGACCCCTGGTTTGTCTTCAAGACCTTGGCTGTCTAAAAAAACAACTGGCTGTTTCCCAAGACCCCTGGTTTGTCTTCAAGCCCCCTGATTTTCTACAAGACCCGGGCTGTCTTCAAGCCCCGGGTGTCAAAAAGACCCCTGGCTGTTTTTTAAAGGACTCCTGACTGTCTTAAAGGGCCCCTTGGCGGTTTCAAGCCCGGGGCTGTCTTAAAGGGACCCTTGGCTGTCTTAAGACCCGGACTTTTTCAATCCCCCGGGGCTTTCTTCAAAGACCCGGGGCTGTCTTAAAAACCCCCTTTGACTGCCCTTCAAGCCCCGGGGCTGTCTTCAAGCCCCCTGGCTGTCTTAAAAACCTTGGCCGTCTTCAAAAACCCTGGTTGTCTCAAAGCCACCTGGTGTCTTCAAAAACCCCCTCTGTCTGAAAAGCCCCCCTGGCCGTCTTAAAGGGCCCCCTGCTGTTTCAAGACCCCTGGCTTTTTCAAGGACCCCTGGCTGTCTTCAAAAAACCCCTGATGTCTTCAAGCCCCCTGGCTGTCTTCAAGACCCTTTTGCTGTCTTCAAGACCCTGGCTTCTTCAAGACCCCTGATGTTTTCAAGCCCTGGCTGTCTTCAAGACCCTTGGCTGTCTTCAAGACCCCTGGCTGTTTCAAGCCCCCTGGCTGTAAAGGGACCCTGGCTGTTAAAAGGACGTGGCTATCTTAAAGGGACCCCTGGCGCCCTTTTTTAAACCCTGCGTTTTCAAGCCCCCATGGCTGTCTTAAAGAAAAGGGCCCTGTTTTTTAAGGGAACCCTGGTTGTCTTAAAGCCCCCCTGGCTGTCTTCAAGACCACTGGCTGTCTTAAAGGCCCATGACTGTCTTCAAGACCCCTTCCCCGGGTTTTTTAAAGCCCCTGGGTGTCTTAAAGGCCCCCGGCTGTCTTCAAGACCTCTCGCTGTTTTAAGACCCCTTACTGTCTTAAAGGGACCCCGGACTGCCTTAAAGACCCCTGGCTGTCTTAAAGGGGCCCCCAAGCGGTCTTAAGGGCCCCACGGGTGTCTTTAAAAACCCGGGGCCTGTTTTTTAAGCCCAACGTGCTGTTTTTTAAAGGGCCCCTGGTTTGTTTTAAAAAGGACCCCGGCTGTCTTAAAGATCCCTGGGGTCTTCAAGGGACCCCTGGCTTCTTAAAGGGACCCCCTGGCTGTCTTAAAGGGACCAGGGGGCTGTTTTAAAGCCCCCTGGGTCTTAAAGCCCCAAGGCTGTTTTCAAAACCCGGGTTGTCTTCAGGTTTCACGGTTTCTCTTTAAGACCATGGGTTGTCTTAAAAAGACCACGGGCTGTTTGAAGCCACGGGCTGTTTTAAAAGGGACAAAGGGGCCTTTCTTTAAGCCCCCTGGCTGTCTTCAAGCCCCTGGCTGTCTTAAAGCCTTGGTTGTCTTAAAGCCCATGGCTGTTTTAAAAGGACCCCTGGTTGTCTTCAAAAACCCATGGTTGTTTTAAAGGGGCCCCCTGGTTGTTTTAAAGCCCACGGGGCTGTCTTCAAAAACCACTGGCTGTCTTAAAGGGCCCCCGGGACTGTCTTAAAGGGACCCCTTGCTTTTGTTAAAAGACGCTTGGCTGTCTTCAAGACCTTGGGGTGTCTGCAGACCCCTGGCTGTTTTAAAAACCCCCGGGGCTGTCTTCAACCCCCCTGTCTTCAAGACCCCCTGGTGTCTTAAAAGACCACTGGCTGTCTTCAAGACCCCTGGCTGTCTTCAGTCCCTTGTGTCTTCAAGATTTCGGGATTTGTTTAAAGGGGACCCCTGGCTGTCTTAAAGGGACCCCTTGTGTCTTAAAGGCCCCCTTTTTTCTGTTTTCAACCCCCCTGGTTTGGTCTTCAAGACCCCTCCCTGTTTCAAGCCCCCTGCCTGTCTTAAAGGGACCCCTTTCCCTGTCTTCAAGAACCCTGGCCCCTCTTCAAGTTTCCCGGTGTCTTCAAAAACCCTGGCTTCCTTCCCAAGATCGCGGCTGTTTTTAAAGGGACTCCTGGCTGTTTTAAAGCCCCTGATTGTCTTCAAAAACCCCGGGTGTCTTAAAGGCCCCCTGGCTGTCTTCAAGACCTTGCCTGTCTTCAAGCCCCCTGCCTGTCTTAAAGGGATTCCTGGCTGTCTTCAAGACCCCTTGCTGGCTTTAAGATCGCTGGTTTGTCTTCAAGATCGCTGGCTTTTAATTTAAAGCCCCGGGCTGTCTTAAAGGGCCCTTGTGTCTTCAAGCCCCCGGGACTGTCTTCAAGACCCCTGGCTGTCTTCAAGACCCCTGGTATTTTCAAGTTTCCCTTGCTGTTTCAAGCCCCCTGACTGTCTTCAAGCCCCCGGCTGTCTTCAAAAACCCTGGCTGTCTTCAAGACCCCTCCCTGTCTTTCAAGATCCCAGGCTGTTTTAAGTTCGCGGGGCTTTTATTCAAGATCGCTGGCTGTTTTTAAAGGCCCCCTGGCTGTCTTCTGATCCCTGTCGTCTTCAAGATCCCTGAATGTCTTCAAGACCCCCGGGACTGTTTTAAAAGCCCCTGGTGTTTTAAAGACCCCTGCTGTTTTCAAGACCCCTGCCTGTCTTCAAGTTTCCCCAGGCTTTTTAAAGACCCCTGGCTGTCTTCAAAAATCCTGGTTTGTCTTCAAAAACGTGGCTGGTTTTAAGGGACCCCTCCCTTTTCTTCAAGCCCCTCCTGTTTTAAAGGGCTCCCGGGAAAGGGTCTTAAAGATCCCTGGCTGTCTTCGTTCGTGGCGGCTTAAAAGATCGCGGGGCTTTTCTTTAAAAACCCCTGGCTGCCCTTAAAGTTTCCCCCCCTGACTGTCTCAGATCCCTGACTGCCCTTCAAGCCCCCTAAACTGTCTTAAAGGACCCCTGGCTCTTTTTAAAGAAGGTACGGGGACAGCACCTAAAGTAAATCCCTGACCAACCGGGCTGTGGTTCGTAGTCAGCTTGCGTGCGGCCGGGCAATAACAGCCGGGTTTTGTCGCCCCTGATCCCCCATGAGGCCGGGGTCTCAGGGGGGGCCCGCAGGTCGTTGACACCCAAAAACCTTCCCCAAAGGTTTAAACCTCAGATATACAATGAGCCCCAAAACCGCAGTCTTTGTGAAACTAATTTGTTTGTAAACTGATCAGATTTTACAAAAAATGACCCCATTTCCTCCCTTTTATAGCTGTACTCTGAACCATAACCGGGGAAAATGAGCCGGGGTCGGAAAAATTTTTGCTGTATTTCGAACCTTAACCAAAAAAAAAGACCAGGTCGTGAATTAAAAGCTTTTCTGCCCCTAACCAGGAAAATGGCCAGGGGTCGTGCATTATAGTGTATTTCTGAACCTTTCCAGGAAAATGGCCAGGCCCTGCATTATAGTTTGTATCTGAACCAAAACCCGGGAAAAATTGAGCCGGGGGGGGAGTCGTGCTTTAATAGCTGTATCTAAACCAAAAACGGGGGAAAATGAGCCAGAGTCCTAATTTTTGCTGTACCCCTAAAACCATAACCGGGAAAAAAAGAGCCAGAGTCCTGCATTTTAGGTTTTTTTAACTCTAAACCTAACCAGGAAAATGACCCAAGAGTCCTGCTTTAAAAGCTTTTCTCTAACCATAACCAGGAAAATGAGCCAGAGTCCTGCATTTTAGTGTACTTGAACCATAACCGGAAAAATGAGCCGGGTCCTGATTATAGCTGTACTCTGAACCAAAACCCGGGAAAAAGGCCAGAGTCCTGTTTTTTGCTGTACTTGAAACCAAAAACCGGGGAAATTGAGCCAGAGTCCGATTTTTAGCTGTCCCTCTGACCATAACCGGAAAAAATGGGGCCAGAGCCCTGCTTTAAATAGGTGTACTCTGAACCAAAACCGGGAAAAAAAAAGAGCCAAAATCCGGTATTTGGGTTTGTACTCTAAACCCAAAACCCGGGGAAAATAAAGCCAGAGTTCTGATTTGCTGTACTCTAAACCTTTAAACGGAAAAATAAAATGGAGTCCTGAATTATAGCTGTACTCTGAAACCAAAACCAGGAAAATGAGCCAGATTTCTGCATTATAGCTTTTTTTTTCTAAAACCATAACCAGGAAAATGACCCCAGAGTCCTGCTTTATAGCTGTCCCCTTCTGGAACCAATAAACGGGAAATTTTTGAATGGAGCCCTTTTTCCCTTTATAGCGGGTTACTCGGGAACCCAATAAACGGAAAATGAGCCAGAAGTCTTTTTCCCATTTTTCCCTGTAATTGGGAACCCATAACCGGGGAAAATGACCCAGAGCGTGAATTATAGCTGTACTCTAAACCAAAACCGGGAAAAAATTGAGCCAGAGTTGCCTTATAGCTTTTATTTCTGAACCCCAAAACCGGGGAAAATAAAGCCAGGTTGTGCCATTATAGCTTTACTTAAACCCAAAACCCGGGGAAAAAGGGCCCAAGGTCGTGCTTTAATAGCTGTACTTGAACCAAAACCCAGGAAAAAGGAGCCGAGTCGTCCCTTTAAATGTTTGTACCTGAACCATAACCGGAAAAAATGGCCTGAGTCGTGCATTATAGCTGTCTCTAAAAACCATAACCGGGGAAAAATGAGCCAAAAGTCCTGCATTAAAAGCTTTTACTCTGAAAAAATAAACGGGAAAAATGAGACAGAGTCCCCCTTTATAGTTTTCCCCTGAAAACTAAAAAAAAAATGAGCCGGTCCCCCCCGGGCATTTTTGGTTTTCTTTTTGAACCATAACCGGAAAATGAGCCGGGAAGCCCTGAATTTTGGGCTGTCTCTAAACCAAAAAACCAGGAAATGAGCCGAGTCCTGCATAATACTGTTTTGGGAAAAATTAACCGGGGAAAATTTGAGCCAGGTCCCCCCTTTTAGCTGTACTGAACCTTAAACGGGAAAAATGAGCCAGAGCCCTGCATTATAGCTGTACTCGGAACCAAAAACCGGGAAAAAAAATAAGCCGACCTGCATTATAGCTGTACTTAAACCCTAAACAGGAAAATGGCCAGAGTCGAGCTTTTTTAGCTGTATCTGAACCAAAAACGGGGAAAATGAGCCAGGTCGTGCATTTTAGCTTTTATTTGGGAACCAAAAACCAGGAAAATGAGCCGAGTCGGGGAATTATAGCTGTACTTAAACCCCTAACCGGAAAATGAAACTTTTCAACTCAGTGTTGCCAAAAACCCCGGACGTTGAGGTTTTTTTTCTTTACATGATAAAAAATTTAAAAAGAGGGGGGACTTTTTTCCCTCTGAACATATTAATTACTTTAAAAGTATACCAATAATTATATACAAGTAAACTTTTTGGGTAAACTGAGAAAGTTTTTTAAAAACCCTGCAAAAGTGATCATTTCACAAAAAACTTTGCTCTCACATGAAAGTGTCATTTATCACAAAAACTCTGCTTTCCTTTGAAAGTGTTTCATTTTCACAAAACTCTCCCTTCCCCATTTATTGTTTTTCATTTTACCCCAAAAACTCTGCTCCCCTTTTAAGAAATTTCATTATCACCCCAAACTCTGCTCTCACATATAATAATCTTTATCACACAACTTTTTGTAGACTACCCCCCTTTTCCTGTTTTCCCCACGGGCCCGGGCCCATGCTTTTCTCCCCAAGCTTAGTTCATTTTTTCGCAGCTTTTCCCTGGGGGCTCCCAAACCTAGGCCTTGCCCTTCAGTATCCCCCGGGACTTCCCTTTCGCCCTCACTCACACGCGGCCGGGCCTAAAGGGACACAATTTACCCCCAGTTTCTTTATCTTTGGGCAGGGGCCCTCCCGGCCAGGGGCAAACACACAAGCCTGTGTCCCCACAATACTTAACAAAAAAGAAAGAGGCCTCCGAAGAAGTTTTATATTTAACCACCCGCTTGCTACAGCCTCCCCAAAAAAAATTCTTTCCCCCCCTTAAAAGGTACCAGCCGGTGGTCGAAGCAGTTTTTGTTTCCCTGGAAAAGGGGAGGAAGGGGTATGAATTTTCATTTCACTTCATAAACCCAAACACAAAAAAGCATCCGTCTTTTAAACGAGTTACCCTGATGTGTGTCTGCAGGTTTGGGGCACCCCAGACACGGGTTACTAGCAGGATCCGGGCCGAAATTTCCCAAAAATTTTCCCCCGAGAATTGAAAAGGGGCCGTCCCAGTAAACCCCACGCGGTTTCTCAAGTCACGTGTTAAACGTCACTTGTATGTTGCTTGTTGGTTCGGGCTCACCCCACGGGTTGTTTTCAGCAAGGCGAGGTGATTTTTGGGGGTTAACTTCTGGGTCCGTGTGAGCTTTCACGTGTTTGTGGGTGGGGAGGAGGGGAGGAACCGCCAGATGCCCGCCCTGCCTTACACTCCCCCCCACGCTCCTCCCCAAACCAATCCCCATACATCCCCCATGCTCACCCCCTCGGGCTGGGGTTTTCTGTTTTTTTTCGTAGGGATTTTTTTCCGTGCTGTGTACCCAAAGTGCCCGGGCCACTCGAAGCTCCGTGGTTTCCAGGGACGTCCGGGGGGTGGGGCGATGTCCGAAAGGACCTAAAAAAGGCCACCGTGAGTTACCAGATTTTCCCAGGTTCATGTTGGTCTATCCCCGCACCCACTTTTCGACGCCACCCGATGCTCCCCGGACTTCGGGGACGTAGGATGCTGCTGACTTTCCCCTCACGATGTCTCCCTAAAGTCACCCTCGAAAATGTCTGCTAAAAGTCACAGTCCAGCTGACTCACCCCCGGGACACACCCCTGTTTATACATGAGGGTAAACCATCGAGTGTTCTATTTAAATTTATTTCAGTATTTTCGAAAAGATTGAGAGAAAATATATGCCCGTGTTTTAAATTAATTCCTCCATTTCAGTGTTCTCAAAATTTTAGTATATGTCTTAGTGTCAGTTTTGTGCAAAGAAAAGCATCATTTGTTTAGTTAAGCCATTGTTGTACCGAAATGTTCAGGGGTTTTGTGTTTTTTAATTTTTTCCTTTGTGCCAGGGGGGGGTTTCTGTGGTCAGACCCTTGAGTTCCCACCTCTGTGCTAAGTCACCCGCCGTGATAGTGTTTGCAGCTGATTTCTCAGCCCTGAGTGTATGGACCCCCCCCTTATACAAAAGCTTTTATGCTCGCGCTGTGGGGTTCTGCGAATGTACCTCCCCTAGTTTTCCCATCGAGTTTTGGGTTTCATTTTTCACCTCCCGGGACCTTCAGAGTGCAGTTATATGTAGAGAAACAAGTCGGGGGGACGTTTTGGCAAAACCTTTGGCTAAAACTCCAACTGTGAGAGATGATACTCGTCAACCCGCGGGACCCCTTTGTCGGCGGGCGCTGTGTAAAGCCGTTTTACATGTTTTGTGAGCACCCTGCACAAAGTTGTCACTTTGTTTTGCTAGCTCTTCACTCCCAGTCTGGTGTTTGATTTTTAGACCCCAGATGTTTCGCCGTCGTCTCTGCCACGACTCGCTCCAAAAAACTCGCTCCACGCTCCCCGGGCAGGGGAAAAGCCCCGCGCAGTCCCCAGTGGGAAAAAGTGTCCTGAGTCGTTGCGGGAAAGTCCTGCCCAGTTGCCGAGTTTTGGGGGACGCCTCCCGAGGGCCCCGCTTGTCTTTGCCCCAGGTAGAGGGGAAACCCGGCAGGGGACTCCTACGATTTTCTGCTTCCCGTTCCGGGAGGGCCCTTTCCCCTTTTTATGTCACAGCTCGCCGCGCGATGTCTCCAGTGTTTGCGTATCTGCCCGACGCTGGAAGGCGTGCAGTTATGCCCTTCGACGAAAATTGCCTATGACCACGATTTCCCAGACACCCCAGGGTTTTTTTCTTCCCCCCCTGGGAAAGGTTTTTTTTTCCATGCCCAATATGTAATTTGTTTTTTTTTGTGTTCTTTTGCCTTTTCCCTACGAGAGAGGGGCCCGGTTTTTCTTTTACTACCTGTATTGTCGCGTCGGGACGCGCGGGGGTAGGGGGCCGAGCTTTGTAGACAGCCTGTACTGTTCCCAAAAGAAAGCTCACTGTCTGCCGCTTAGTTCTTATTTCGCGCTTTGTGGGGGCTGCCCCCTAGGCCTTGCCACTTCAGTTTGCCCGACTTTCCCTCCCCTAAACCCAACAGGGGCCCGGGCCCCTTAAAAAGCACAGTTCCCGCTCTTTTCTCGTGGGCATGGCCCTCCGGGCCATCCCCCACAACTAAAAGGCCGTTTTCCCCCAACTATTTAAACCCAAAAAAGTAAGAAGCCTCCGAAGAAGTATATCATTTAACCACCCGATTGCTACAGCCTACCAAACAAATTCGTTATACTCTGCTCTCACATATAATATAAGTGATCATTATCACACATCTCTGCTCTCACATATAAGTAATCATTATCACATAACTCTGCTCTCACATATAAGTAATCATTATCACACAACTCTGCTCTCACATATAAGTAATCATTATCACACAACTCTGCTCTCACATATAAGTAATCATTATCACATAACTCTGCTCTCACATATAAGTAATTATCACACAACTCTGCTCTCACATATAAGTAATTATCACACAACTCTGCTCTCACATATAAGTAATCATTATCACATAACTCTGCTCTCACATATAAGTAATCATTATCACATAACTCTGCTCTCACATGTAAGTGATCATTATCACACAACTCTGCTCTCACAAATAATATAAGTGATCATTATCACACAACTCTGCTCTCACATATAATATAAGTGATCATTATCACACAACTCTGCTCTCACATGTAAGTGATCATTATCACACAACTCTGCTCTCACAAATAATATAAGTGATCATTATCACACAACTCTGCTCTCACATATAATATAAGTGATCATTATCACACAACTCTGCTCTCACATATAAGTAATCATTATCACATAACTCTGCTCTCACATATAAGTAATCATTATCACATAACTCTGCTCTCACATATAAGTAATCATTATCACATAACTCTGCTCTCACATATAAGTAATCATTATCACAATAACTCTGCTCTCACATATAAGTAATCATTATCACATAACTCTGCTTTCACATATAAGTAATCATTATCACATAACTCTGCTCTCACATATAAGTAATCATTATCACATAACTCTGCTCTCACATATAAGTGATCATTATCACATAACTCTGCTCTCACATTATCAACCCCGAGTCTCATACCAGTATGTAATAAGCAAAACTGGTTATGAAAAACACACTACTGGGAGAAACTGGTTATGAAAAACACACTACCGGGAGAAACTGGTTATGAAAAACACACTACTGGGAGAAACTGGTTATGTAAAACACTACTGGGAGAAACTGGTTATGAAAAACACACTACTGGGAGAAACTGTTTATGAAAAACACACTACTGGGAGAAACTGGTTATGAAAAACACACTACGGGAGAAACTGGTTATGAAAAACACACTATGGGAGAAAACTGGTTATGAAAAACACACTACTGGGAGAAACTGGTTATGAAAAACACACTACTGGGAGAAACTGGTTATGAAAAACACACTACTGGGAGAAACTGGTTATGAAAAACACACTACTGGGAGAAACTGGTTATGAAAAACACACTACTGGGAGAAACTGGTTATGAAAAACACACTACTGGGAAAAAATGGTATGAAAAACACACTACTGGGAGAAACTGGTTATGAAAAACACACTACTGGGAGAAACTGGTTATGAAAAACACACTACTGGGAGAAACTGTTTATGAAAAACACACTACTGGGAGAAACTGGTTATGAAAAACACACTACTGGGAGAAACTGGTTATGAAAAACACACTACTGGGAGAAACTGTTTATGAAAAACACACTACTGGGAGAAACTGGTTATGTAAAACACACTACTGGGAGAAACTGGTTATGAAAAACACACTACTGGGAGAAACTGGTTATGAAAAACACACTACTGGGAGAAACTGGTTATGAAAAACACACTACTGGGAGAAACTGGCTATGTAAAACTCACTACTGGGAGAAACTGGTTATGTAAAAGCAATGGCCCCTCAACAGATATGCCTCCCGGGCCCACACTGTTATTCCAAGGAACCATGGACTCACCTCACTTGGTGATCCCAAAAACCAGGTAGAGAAATAACACATTAAACACACTGGACCACTATTCTTGACCAAACAATGATGAGGCTTCACCGCCAACACCGTACCACTACTTTTCTTCCAACAGTCCTTACACCAACAACACACAGGTGAAGCATCACCGCCTTGGGTTAGCATACCTTACCTAGGTATGTACCGACGTAACTACCACCAAAAACACACACACACACTCTTGGGAAATCTGATACCTTTCTCCACCAGGTCACCGGCTTCAGTCCACCAGGTGGTCAGAAATGCCATCTACTCACACCTAATCCAACCTCTGACAGACGAGAGCAGATAAATGTTCTACACACTATATTATGTACAATACACACGAGAAAATGCATGAACAACCACAATCTCTGTCTCTTTCACATAACGAATCACCAAAGTGAACATTTGAATGTGGTTTCTCGGCACGTGAAGGAAATGTACGACTGTGATCACTATAATGAAAAAATTCTGCACAATCAACACAAAGCAAGAACCTCTTTTTCTGGTGAGGCATAATATCTATGGCGACTTTTAAGTTTACTGGCAGTAATTGTCCTTCTGTTTTTTTCAACAACGCAGCACTAACACCAGCAGAACCGGCGTTTACTTGCAGAGAAAACGGCAGTACAACATTGGGACTAGTCAATACAGGAGCACTAACACTATTTTCACTTTGCAAGACCCAGGCTGTGTAAATCAGTTTCACATTACATTTAAAGTTATACATAAATTTAAAGTACCTGTGGAGTACAATTTCCAACATAGAGATATAACTGGTACACTGGGTCATAGAAGTCAAATAACACTGCCACATACTCACAACTTTGGTATGTAGTACTTCAGTGAAATTATTCATAAGCATTACTTATCAAATTTACATTGCGGCAGTCAGTGAACATGCTGAGAATGTCATCTAGTGTGAGACCCTTGAAAGACAATGTCCACTTTCCGAGTACAGTGAAAATTTAAAAAAAGAATTTCACCTCTTCCACCATATAGGCTACATCTCTTCCCACAACTTTATACACCATTTTTCAATTAAATTTATTTCACGCATAACCTTCTGAATTTGCTCAGCTACATTTACCTCATATGGATTCGTCTCCACTTCACTAACGTCATAAAACTTATTTGCACAGTCCCTGGTGGCTGAGTCAACACACCAAGCTTTTCCACACCAATGTCAAAAGTAAGTAAGTTCATTCTGGTATACACAAATACAGTTACATAGATTATCATACATAGCAGCATATGTGTAGAGAACCTGGGATAACCCAAAAACGTCAAACAAAGTGACTTATTTCCATTGGGGTCCCTTTATAACCTTATAATTATACTATAAAGGATATAATATTTTATTATTATACTGTAAAGGGGAAATATACCAGGAATAAGGTGAAAGGGTTTTTATTTTACATACATGCTTTGTTAGCTAAAAAAAAAAAAAAAAATAATTCTCCTTCCTTTCTGTTGCTACATTCATCAGACACCTTTTGGCTCTCTTCTTGAACTGGTTCATGCTATGACTGGCTTTGACATGTGCAGGTAGTCTGTTCCATTACTTTATTGCTGTACAATAAAAGGAGCTTGAAGCCTGACCACTGACTGTGGGTACTACAAAGTTGTGCTCTCTCCCCCTAGTACTATGATTGCTTTGGTTCCCAACCTTGACAAAATTAGCAGCAAGATATTCTGGACATTGTTTGTGAGCAATTTTATGAACTTGATTTAACTTCAGTTGTTTTACTCTGTCTTCAACATTCAGCATATCCAATTGTTGTAATTCATCCTGACCTACACATTCTCTTGGACCCAGGCTTATATGTTTTCTCGGACCCAGGCTTATATGTTTTCTTGGGCCCAGACCTACATGTTCTGTTGGATCCAGGTCTAGGATGAATCTTACTATTTTGTTCTGGGTGATTTGCAGTCTTACCTTACTAATAGGTATCAGTATGTTACCATTAAAGACACAGCATCAACAACACGGCCACTTGATACTGGAGTTCCGCAGGGAAGTGTCCTTGGTCCCCTGCTCTTCCTCATATACATCAATGATCTTCCAAATGTATCCCAACACCTGAACCCCATTCTCTTTGCTGACAACACGACTTATGTCATCTCTCACCCTAATCTTGCCACCCTCAACACTATTGTTAACGAGGAGCTGATCAAAATATCGACTTGGATGACAGCCAATAAACTTATGCTTAACAATGACAAAACCTACTACATTATGTTTGGTAGCAGAGCAGGAGTTGTGCAAATTAACATTAAGATCGACAACACTCGAATTGCCAGAGTTAATGAGGGAAAATTCCTAGGCCTATACCTCGACAACAACCTGAATTTCAGCACCCATATCCAACACATAACCAAAAAAGTATCCAAAACAGTTGGGATCCTCTCCAAGATACGATTACTACGTGCTGCAAAATGCCCCCTTCTCAAAACTATACCATCACTATTTATCCATATCTCACCTATGTTATTTGTGCTTGGGGATCAACTGCAGCAACACACCTAAAGCCAATAATAACCCAACAAAAAGCCACAGTAAGAATAATCACTAAATCCCATCTCTGGCAACACCCCCCCCCTTCACTTTTCATAGATCTAAGCTTACTCCCTGTTCAGTACATCCACACTTACTACTGTGCAATCTACATCTACAGGACCTTAAATTTCAATATTAACCTTGACCTAAAATGCTTTCTTGATAGTTGTGACAGAACCCACAGGCATAACACCAGACACAAACATCTCTATGGCATTCCCCATGTCCGACTAAACCTTTACAAAAATTCAATGTATGTCAAAGACCCTAAAATCTGGAACACCTGTTTAATGGTTTGTTTGGTAATGCTGCAAGCGGGGTTCAAATGATATATCTCTTCGGAGGCTTCTTACTTTATTGTTAAGTCGTGGTGGGTACACAGGCTTGTGTGTTTGTGCCCATGGCCCGGGCAGGGCCATCCCACGAGAGAGAGCTGGGAGTACTTGTGTCTTCCTGCTAGGCCGCTGTGTAAGCGAGGGTGAGGCAAGGGCAGGTAGGCTGGCATGCCCACCGAGAGGCCTGGCTACAGAGGGCAGCACCTTAGTGGCGCGAAATATGAACTAATCTGACAGACACCATGGGCTGTCTGTGCAGGCAGTACAGGCTGTCTACATATGCTCGGCCACCTACCACGCATCATCCCGACGTGACAATACTGGTGGTAAAAGGAACTTGGTCTCTCTCTCATAGGAACAGGGCACAGAACACAAAATAAAAACATATATATACATATGAATATGGAAAAAAAAACTTCCTACAGGGAGGGAAGAAAAAAAAATGTGGGGTGTGCTAAATATCGTGGCATAGGCAGTGAGGTGAAGGGATCACTGCACCCCTTCCTCTCTGGACAATATGCAAACGGGAGACATTGCTGCGGTGAGCTGTGAGTAACGGTTACGGTTCCTTGGAATGGTAAAGAGAATCGTAGAGTCGCGCGGTTTTCACCAACCCGGGGCACTACGCTGGGGCCCTCGAGTGAGGGCGACAAAACTCGGGGAATGGGAGGACTTTGGCAAGGGATAGGGGGACATTTCGATGGTATGTCGCGGGGGTGTCAGCCGGGAGGTGGAGAAATTTTGGGAGACGAGGGGGGAAACATTGGGATTTAACATCATACACCCGACGCAATGAGAGAGCTAGCAGTCAAAGTGACATCTCTTTTTGGTGGCTGCTCCCGAAACTTTGACCGAGGCTGACACGCGCCGCCGACAGGGGTAACGCGGCTTGGCGGTATCATTTTCCCCCATTTTGGGGTTATGCAGGGTTAGTTAAGCATCCCCGACTTTTTTCTCTAAATAAACTGCACTCTGAAGGTCTGGAGGTGAAAATGAAAAAAACTTTATGGGAATTGTAGCAGGTACGATTTGAGAAACATATGAGCGACGAGCATAAGAAATTTTGTACAAAGGGGCTCGGCAGGGGTGTTGATAGTGTCAAACAATGGCACAGGTGACTTTTCACTGTGTACTCGGTTGGGTCAACCTACTGGACCAGGAAACTTTCACCACGCTGACATACGGTACAACATTGCTTTAAAATAGCAAAAGGTTTTTGGATAAATGAACCAAACATATACAAAAGGTGGAAATGCGAGAGGAATTAATTAAACACGACATAATCTTCTTCATTTTCTCGAAATACTAAAACAATTATGAACACTCGATGGTGACATATGTGAGTCAGGCGTGGAGGTCCCAGCACTGTGACGTAGCAGACCTCGGGTGAGTGGCAGACTCTGACGTATGAACCCCGGGCGAACATCGGGACGTAAATGGTGCGGGAGAAACGATGTGGGGGGAATCGGGAAACTCAAGTGGGGGAAATCTATTGAAAACCCCACCCCCAAGGGGTCGTGATCCATGGGGGTCATGATACGTGCATGTGACCACATAGCTTCGAGGGCCCTGGGGCCCCGGGAAACCCGGTTCTGGAATGAATCACCGAAAAACGCAGAAAACACAGCAGAGGGAGTGGGCAGGGGAGTAGGTAATAAGTGGTGGGGTGTGAGGTACAGCAGGGCGAGGCAAGGGCGGCCCCTTTTTTCCCCCCACAAACATGGGGGAATCACACTGGAAAAGAAACGCCCAAAAAACACCTTGGTTGTGAAACAGCTGTGCTGAGCTAACACAACAGCAACAACAGTGACGCTGAAAAGTGACTTGAGAAAAGCGTGGGGTGTAGGTGGGGTACTTGATCCTGCTTTTATGTGTCTGGATCTCAAATGTGCAACCGACATCAGGATAACTCGTTTAGAGACGGATGCTTTTGTGTAGGGGGATGAAGTGAAGGATTAATTCCACCCCTTCCGGGGGAAACAAGTGGACCACCCCTTTCCACCAAAAGTTAATGGTTGTTTGGTAAAATTTAAGTGGGGTTCAAATGATTTCTCTTCGGGGGCTCTTTCTTTGTTTAAATCGGGTGGGTCACAGGCTTGGTGTTTGTGCCAGGCCCGGGGGGGCCCCCCAGAAGGGGAGTGGGATTAATTTTGTTTTGCAGGGGCTGGTGAGTGAGGGTGAGGAAGGGAGGTGGGGGTGCCCCCCGAGGGTGGTACAGAGGGGAGCACCTTTGTGGCTCGAAATTGAACTAAGTGACGACAGCATGGGCGTCTGTGAGACAGTACAGGCGCTACACACCCCACCTGAAAACTTTTGAACTGCAGAAATTACACCCTTTAAAAAAACCCTTAGAAAAAAATCGTACTCCCCGTTCACCCCGTAAAAAATTACAGTCCCCCTGGTGGGTTACCTTACACTCATCCCCCCTTTTACCCAAAAAAAAAAATCAAAACTCAAACTTAAATAATGAATCCCAAAGCTAATTGTTGG
>NC_069494.1:6563079-6670998 GCF_026875155.1 Cherax quadricarinatus
TGAGACAACAAAAAATCCTACATTTTTATTGAGAAAAACAACACCCCAAACATTATTATTGGTACAAACAACACACCTCATTTTTTTTATTGGTACAAAAAACACATCCAAATTAAATTTTTATTGAGTACAACAAAAAAACCCTACATTTTTATTGAGACACAAACACCAACTTATTATTGAGTACACAAACATCCTACATTATTTTATTGAGAAACAAAAATCCAACATTTTATTTTAGTACAACAACACACCCAATTTATTTTTGGTACAAAAACCACCCAACTTATATTGGTCAACAAACACATCCTACATTTATTTTGAGACAAACACACCACATTAATTATTGAGTCAACAAAAATCTCTTTTATTTTTGAGTAAACAAAAACAACATTTTTTTTTGAGTACAACAAAACAATCCAATTTATTATTGAGACAACAACAACCAAACTTTATTATTATTGAGACAAAAAACACATCCTAATTTATTTGGTAAACACCCCCAAACATTATTATTGGTAAAACAACACATCCTAAATTTTTATTTTGGTAAAAAAACACATCTACATTTATATTGAGTACAACAAACATCCAACTTTTTATTGAGTACAACAAACAATCCTCATTTTATGAGTCAAAAAAACTCCACATTTATTTTTGAGACACAACCATCCAACATTTTTTTGGGACAAAACACTTCCAAACATTATTTTTGAGTACAAAAAAACCCAATTATTTTTTTGAGTACAACAAAACCTACTTTTTTATTGGTACAAAACACACCCAAACTTTTTGAGACAACAAAAACCCAACTTTTTATTGGTACAACAACACATCCAACATTATTATTGAGTCAACAACACATCCAACTTATTTTTGGTACAAAAACCACCCAAACTTATTTTGAGTACAACAACACACCCTCATTTTTTTTGAGTACAAAAACACACCCTTCATTTTTTTTGAGTACAAAACACATCCAAAATTTTTTTTGAGTACAAAAACACCAACTTATTTTTGGGTACAACAAAAATTTAAAATTATTTTTGGTAAAAAAAACATATTTTATATTATTGAGACAACAAACACCCAACATTTTTATTGAGTAAAACAAACTCCAACTTTTATTGGTACAAAACACATCCTACTTTTATTGAGTACAACAACACATCCTACATTTTTTATTGAGTCAACAAACATCCAAATTATTATTGGTACAAAACAATCAACATTATTTATTGAGTCAAAAACACACCCTACTTTTTTTTTGAGTACAACAAAACATCCTACTTATTATGGTAAAACAATAACCAAAAATTTATATTGAGTAAAACAACACTCCTATTTTTATTGAGTACAAAAAAACCATCCACTTTTTTTTTGGTACAACAACACATCCTCATTTATTATTAGTACAAAAACACCCTACTTTTTTTTGGTACAAAACACTCTACATTTTTTTTGAGTAAAACAAACCCCCAACTTATTTTTGAGTAAAAAAAAATCTACATTTATTATTGAGTAAAACAAAAACCCTACATTATTATTGAGTAAAAATAACACAGCGATTTTTTTGGTACAAAAACCACCCCAAAACATTATTTTGGTACAAAAAAACACTCCAAATTTATTATTGGTTTAAAAACTACATCTCAATATTGGTACAACACAAAAACCTACATTTTTATTGGACAAAAACAACCTACATTTATTTTTGGTACAAAAAACATAAAAAAATTTTAGAGTACAACAACCACCTCATTTTTTTGAGTACAACAACCACCAACATTTTTTTTGAGTACAACAACACCCCCATTTTTATTGGTACAAAAAAACCATCCTACATTTTTATTGAGTACAAAAACACCATTTTTATTATTGAGACAACAAAAATCCTTCATTATTTTGAGACAAAAACACTCCCATTTATTTTTGAGTACAAAAAACACACCAACTTTATTATTGAGTCAAAAAAACCCTACTTTTATTTTGAGTACAAAACAACCCAAAATTATTATTGAGTAAAAAAACCTTCCTCATTTTTTTTGAGACAACAACCACCAATTTTTTTATTGGTACAACAACAATCACTTATTTTTGAGTACAAAAAACCAAAATTTTTTTGAGTACAGCAACCACCCAACTTTATTATTGAGACAGCAACACACCAACATTATTTTTGAGTACAGAAACACATCTTACTTATAGAGTCAGCAAAACATCCAACATTAATGAGTACAGCACCCCCTCATTTTATTGGAGAAGCAACACATCCAAACATTATTTTGAGTCAAAACCCCCAACATTATTTTGGTTTAAAAACAACCACCACATTATTATTGGTAAGAAACAAAACCAAATTTTTTCTGGTACAACAACACATCCCTTTTTTTTTGATCAGAAAACACCCTACATTTTATTATTTTCAACAATGAAAAAATTGGAATAAAGAAAATTTTTTAAACACAGAGAAACACATCCAGTGAATTGACTTACTTTTACTTTGGTACGGTAACTCTCAGGAATTGATCTTATTTTTGGCTTTGAGTAAGGAAAAACTGTGTCTGATCTTACTTTTGACTTTGAGAAGGTAAATTCGGGAATTGATCTTCATTTTGCTTTGAGTACGGGTTTAACTCTCAGTGAATTGATTTACATTTGACTTTGAGTACAGGTAACATGTCAGGAATTGTTTTACATTTGACTTTGGACAGGAATGTCAGGAATTGATCTTACTTTGACTTTGGACGGTAAACCAGGAATTGATTTTAATTTTTGGGGACCTTGGTACAGGTAAATTCGGATCTGATTTCTTTCCGCCTTCAATTGCAAAATAAAATTATCACTTAAAAATCAATGCGTAAATGACATTTTTCTATGGATAACATTTTTTTAATTTCAAAGATTTGGTTTTGACCATTGGGGACTGTAAATGGGTTTTTAATAGCTTCAACGGGTAGAGAAATTTTCACAAGAACCCACAAAAAAACACTATAGTAAGGAAACAACCTCAGGCAAAGTGTCAGAGTTGCAAGAGATTCAAAAAATTCTTTAAAAAATTCAATTCAAATTCAAAGTTTTTTCCTCTTAAGGATTCAATGTTTTTGATTTTAAAAAATTGGGTTTGTGGGGTTTAAAGTAGTAAAATAATAATTACGAGGTACCACTGAACACCTAGCTTGGCTGGCTTTCGGGAAAACTTGTTTAAAATCCAATTTTAAACATTAAAAAAGTATGGGTAAGGGGGATTATGGCTAATGACTAAGTACTGTTTGTGATTTTTGCATGTGAATGCTTTTGTTTTGGCACAATAAAAGGTTTCAGATTGGAGATAAAAGCCAATTTAGACAGTTGGCTTATTTTAAGATTGAGATTTATTTCTTTTTAGGCAAATGGGGGTGTGTGAACACCAGGTGGTATTCGTGAATTTAGTTGACAGGGTTTTCAGGGGATAAGATTTTCTACGGTAGTTTGAAGGTGTGATGTGTTGCGTTTGAGTTCTAGTAGGGTGTTACAGATTTTAGGGCTTTTTGGAAAAATTTTTCTCCAGGAGGGGGGTATCACCCCCCTTTCACCCCCCTTTCAGCCCTCCAGCCCTGGGGGCCCCTAGAAGGGGAAGCCATCTTGTTTGCTGTAGGTGGTAATTGATCAAGATGCTACCCGAAAAGTAAGTGACCTCTGCTCCTTGCAGCGGTGTTGAAACGGTATTTTTTAAGGACATACATTCTTCTTGCGGGCTTTTAGAAAATTTTCTCCCCTTTTTCCTTGTAAAAATATGTACTTGGGGTTTGCTTAAGCAGAAAAAAAACAACATTTTTTTGTTCATCGAGGAGGTGACAAGGATGAAAGGTTAGGCAGCTTTTTTTTTTTTGTGTGTTTAGGGCAGTGAAGGCATGGGCGGTGTGAGACGCCAGATACTTTTGGGATCAGAGAGAGTCAACTGACGCCGGGGTAACCACAAAGAACACTGTCTGTGCGTTAGGTGAAAAAAAGTGTCTCCCCAAAACCGTAAATAAAGAGGTGTGTCGTTCTTTTGTGTACTTTTGTGAAAAATAAAGACAAATTTGTTGAAACTTGCCCAGTGTGGTTTCTGACAAGGGAAGACGGGGGAATCCAAGGACTTCAGCTTACAAGTCACCGATATGGGGCGAAGGTTTTTGAGAACCCAAGCTCCGTTCAAAGAGAAGGTATGTTACGTTTTTGGTAGATCGGGGGGTTGCGCAATTCTTGAGCCCAAAAGGGTTTTAATCAACCATAATGGCAGTAAGTGTGGACTTTTGGTCCAAAAAAGAAAGTATTTGTCAGCCATATCGAATGAAATTTGGAAAAACACCCCTAGGGGAATTTATATTACAAATTGTATCTTTGACAGCCCACTGTTGTGATGGTTTCGAAGCATCTAGCCTCGTCTGCAGGGACGGTGGAGACGATTTGCTGCATTATCAGCTAAGTGTTCATTATATAATTTTCTTGGGGTTTTAAGGCCAATTTCAACGAGTTTTGGTCGTGCTCAAACGGATAAGCCCACACTGGGCCCAAAATATGTTGTATACAGTGTACAAAAAACCCTATGGCCAAGGCCCTTCCGAAAAAAATATGTAAAATAGTGTTTTACAATTAAATCGTAAAAATGAGTCCCCCCAGATAAATTACAGGAATGGGCAGCCAAAAGAAAAGGGCGTCACCCACGGACCCCAAGAAAACGGGAGCTGGGGATCACCCCACCTTGCAACCCCTGCTCCAATCTCAGAAATGTGTTTAATACAACATTCCCCAATGATGATGTTTGTTGAGTGTAAAAAACCATATTTTTTTTAATGTTTATAGACAGAAATTAGAGAAAAGATTGTGTTAAAGTTTGTTTTATAGTTTTCCCTGTTATTTTAAAAGGAACTTATATATAAAGTGTAAGCTTTCAAATATATATTACAGTGAAATTTTATAGGGTAAGTATTTCACGTTGAATTACAGTTATACAGTGACATTTAAGTGTATAGTGAATGGTGTAAAACTCGTTATTTCGATTAACATGGTAGGCTGACACAGCAAAAGCCATAAAACCCGACACATGTCCCTTTATGTGGTCTTTGCCCGGGTTAAGCTTGTGGGGCAGTAGTGTCGATCGTTATTGCGAAAAGCATAAAAAAATCAGCTGTTATAGCGTACAGTTTTTTTTAAAACATCAAGTGTGGGCGGGAAATTTTTTCAGTATACCTTAAAAAATGGCTTGTTTGAAAAACTCTTTTCAGGCTTTACGAAATTTTTCACAATTAGAAAATTAATTTCAGTCTGTCTGGATTAACTAAAGTAAAAACTTTGATTTGATGATCTGAGGTCAAGTTTAAAATATTTTACAAAACGTCGGGAAATATTAAATTCAGACTTAAAAATTTATGAAAAAAATTTTTTGAATAGATATTAAAGAAAAAATTTAAAAAATTTTTTGGATACTTTTGTGATAACATTAAGGGGGACAGGAGTACAGGCTATCTGCCGTAAAAACTCGTCACAGGCCCTACTGTAACTAGTGGTCAAACACCTGTTACACCTGTAACAAAAAGTGTCCCATTACCAAGTTCCCTACATTGCATTACCTTTTTTCCAAGGTCATAATTATGAAAAATTTATTGTGGTTTCAATCCATATTAAAATTTCCCAACTGACATAGATGAGATTGCTAAATTCAATTACCTTAAATGTCTTTGAAGGGAGAACCTATGAAATGATTAAGTCATTTCCCGTGGGGTTAAGGTAATTATCAAATAGCCTACGTGTTTTTAGCGACAATTACTTTGTTTATGCAAAGGGTAGAGTTTGACATGAGTTTAAAATCAACTTGAAGCCCCCAACTTGTTTTTCGACTTACAGGGGATTTTGAATTAATTAGACAAAGTCTCAGATTTTAGTTCTAATTGCCTAAGACAAGTGATTGGTTTTCAGTGGTATTTTTACAAGTATTGCACACAAACTATTGAACGATTAAATTTTTGTTCAATAAAAACTTTTTCACTTGTGAAGAAATTGCATGGTTTAAAACAATAGTTTCTGCATGCAAGCAACGGACAAGATGAAAAAAACCCCAAATCCCGTGGATAATAAACCCTTTAAAATCAGTTAAAAAAAGGGTTACCCACTCCCACTAAACCTTTTTTTTTGGAAAATTCCCTATAGGTTTTATCAAGTGTGAATACAACAGACGTAAAAAGTGTCAACATAAAAGTACTCCAAAGTTTTATTTGTGATGGAACAATTGGGCACAGTTTTGTTTTTTAATACACATCAAAAGGAGGCACGTAAACAAACGGTTTATCAGTGAAAAGGTGCATCAAGTGTTTAGGTGAAAAACAAGGGAGGAAAAAAAATGCTCACTAAGAAATGTTTTAAATGAAGGGGGGGACATACAGCATTATGCCAATCTTTTTTGAAAAAGCAGCAGACTTCCCCAGATTAGGAAGTCAACAAGCAACAGCTTAAAAGTGAGAGAAAAGTTTAAAGCAAAAGCTCTCCCCATAGCTCGAGTTGAGTTATCTAATAAATTAACAAAAATGTGTAAAATTTGATCAAAGGCTCACAAAGGTCCTTCATAGAAGACAGTGGAGTGAATAGACACCCTTGCCAAAAAATACAGTTGAAAAGTGGTTTTTTTCCCCAATTTGGAAAACAGACATAGACCTAGCCAGAATCACGTTGGTTTTAGGAAACAGGAAAAAAGCAGTGAAGTGTGGTAGTAGATGATTTGCCTAATCTTGCAGATCCCGGGGTTTAAAAAAACGTTGCGCATGAAAGAGCTAAGGTCAAGTTGCCTGTCCGACATACAGGGGAAAATTAGTCAAATTTATTTTTTTCATTTGGGAAATGTTATTTCCGTTTTTTTGGCAAAAAATAGTAAATAAACATGATGTTCCTTTCTGAAAAAACGGAGGCCAATAATGTGGTCCCCTTTCCCCCTTTAAGTGGGAAAAAAGCTGATATTTATAGTGGGAAAAAAGTATAGTTACGGAATAAAAGTGATATGTCCACAGCAAAAAATTATCATTAGGAAAAAATGAATGAACCGTTTATAAGTTGTGGGGTTTAGATGCGTAGGTTTGATGTAAAAAAACCCAAACCCCAAAAAGTTCAGATTACAACCAATTTTGGATATGTCAAATATAAAAATGGACAGTATTGGGTTAGGTTACCCTGGAAATTAAAACCCCCACTCGCCTAGCAATTAGCTGGCTTTCGGCAGATGAAAGCCCAAAAAAAAATGGCTAGGAAGAATCCAGGCTCTGATGTTATGATAATATTACAAGAACAGTTGGACAATAAATTATTGAGGAAATGTCGAAGATAAATGAAGAAAAACGCTATTTCCCCGCCCATGGAGTAGAAAAGATTTGAAACCCCTCCATAGGTTGTATATAAATTCGGCACGTGAAAAAAAAGATGAGCAAGTTTTAAGACGTCTGATGGGCCGGACCCCCATAAGGACTTGGAGCGTGCTTATGAAATTTCGCACAAACCCAAATTTTCCTACCGGCTGATATTTCCAAGGGTTTTTTAAGAGTAGGCTCGAAATAGATAGAGATTATACTCGATTCTTTGGGGGTGAAAATCCACAGATCCTCAAAGTCCGTGAAAAATTATCGTTTTTTAAACAGATTATTTGGGGGCAACATCCTCTCCATTCTTTTTTAGAAGCTATCTAAATACAATTTGAAGAAATCTGAAAGTCCCCTTTAAAAAAAGTCTTAAAGAAAAATTTCTATGTGGACAATCTTCAAGGTACTTGGGGAAAAAAGAGGAGGATTTTAAATCCTTTTACAGAGAACTAAAAGGAGATGAAAAAAGCAAATAGCTTTTAAAGGTGGGAAAAAAACCAAAGCAATTAAGGGAACTTTTCAAAGAAGATTTCCCCGAAAACTGAAATCCTGATTGCAACAAATGCTGGGACTTATTGGAACACACGGAAGTCTTTGGTTCCCAAAAAGTAAAAATAAACTGCAGTCCATCATAACATAGTTACTGTAGGGTTACAAATTTTTGTCCCCTAGGGGCTCGTTCACCCAAATTTCCATAAAGGGTAAAAATTATACAAAATGAGGGAAGCCAAAATTGGTGGGTGGAACTTTCCTCTAGAAATGAGTCAGCAGGGATGAAAATATCCAGGGAATTTAAACAACTTTATCAAATTTTAAATTCCCAGAAAATAGGGCAAAAGGGAAAAAAAGTACACATTACATGTGTTCGTGAGCGTCAACCCGGGTTTGGCGTGACTTACAGGTAATGCGAAGGAAGTACACTAATTTCTTTAAGGCCGGGGGAGCACCTTGAGGTAGAACATACCAAATTGGGAATGACAGTCTATGTAGGTACAAATTTTGTGTCTATCTAACAAAGTACTTTATCATCTCACTTTGAGAAAACCGTGATCTGGAGTGATAATGGGCAGTTTCCAGTGGTTTGAATTAAGGTAAGTTGGTCTATGTACAGCGAGTGCAGAAATAAAAAAGATGGGGATTTCTCTTTCTTCATTCTACCCCAAGGAATCCCGTGACCCTGTTGTAGTGGGTCCCACTAAAAATTTGTGGATAAAAAATTATGGTCCACGGGGCCCAACTGGTTCTAATGAAAAAACTGGCCCCACAAAAGTCAATTATGCCAGAAGAAACAGTCTGCTTGAACACAGCAGAAAAAAAGTTGTGTAAAAACTGCGAAAAAAGGAATAGTCATTGATGGATCTAAAACTATCTTTGGGGTAAAATATAAAGTTACGTTTGCTTTAAATTTATTAAAGGAAAGAAAAACCGATTTTTGAATGCTGAACCCCTTTTAAAAATGGGTGAAATTAAAACAGAAGCGTTTCTCTACAGAATAAAAATTCTAGAAACAAAGATAAATCCCAAAAAAAACCTGTCATGATTAATTTTAGGCTTTACTCGACTCAGAAAGATTTAAAATGTCGAGGAGAATTTTAATTTTTTCACCCTAAAGAAGCCATAACCAATTTTGTCCCCCAAAAATCATGGCTAACAAAAAATGATTTGCAAAACGCCCACGAAGTGTTTCAGGGGGGTGCGACACCTTTTTTAACGACAAATTTTGGATCCTCAAGGTCGACAAAGTGTGAAAAAACAATAAAGGACGTATTATTGTTCATCGATATGGGTTTGTCAGTATCCAGGTCCATCATATCCTCTGAAAGGTTGTCTATCACTCCCTTTGAGGTGAAGGTGTGATTATCTGGACCCAAAGATTTTAACCAAACAGTTGACAAAGTTCCCATCAAGGTGTCATCGTTTGTTTACTTGGACAACTAGGCATACATTAGAAAATAGCCTGACATGTTGCTGAAACCTTTATCAAATTATTTTGAAAGGGTTTTCAGCCGAAGGGGAGTCCCGACTGATGATTTCAGATAAGCAACGAACTTTGTTTCTGGTGTGCGTATATAAGCAAAAACTTTGATCAACCCGAAATAAACGATGTGAATAACGCGATGGTTTGGGGATACATTCCTCCCAAAAGTCCCTGGCACGGCGGATTTATGAAAGAAAGATCGGCTTGTAAAAAGTTGTTTAAAGGAAAAATTTCATCGTCAGGAAAAAGGCTTAGAAGAAATTTCCCCAGTTTTTGATGAAAAAAAAATAGTCAACAACGACCCTAATTATGTTACCGTGATTGGCAATTTAGAAGTGTTAAGTCCTTTTTTATCCTGGGGAGAAGGCTCGAAATGTTCCCCCCATTTTAATGATAAAGAAATATAGAGGATCCTATTATTTCGAAACCTGAGCAACTCGAAGTAAAATTTAAACACCTTATAAAAGTGATTGACGTTGGGAGAAAATTTGGCAGAAGACTATTCACCTCATTGAGAAAACACTTTATGGAGTGGTGTTCCTGAAAATCATAAGTCCTTAAGCCCGGGGACATGTGATTATCGCAATGAGGTCGGGGCCCAATGGCCCCTTGAAAAATTGTGACCATATATCCCGATGCAAATTGGAATATTTGGCAGTTGGGTTTTTTGAGCAAAAAAGGGAGGAATAGCGGACAATAAAAAAAAAGTGCCGTTAGAATTAACAGTGTTGAAAACCCAAAAAAATTGATTCTCAGAAACACACGACTAAAGCTGTTCAGAAAAGCAAGCAGCAGTGGTGGCGGTGAGAAAATTTAAATTAATGTTAAGTGATGAAGTTACCTGCGCGTACCCCCGCCGCCCCCCGTGTGGAGAAAATTTTTTCCAGGAGGGGGGTATCGCCCCCTTCAGCCCCCTTCAGCCTCTCAGCCCCGAGGGGCCACTGAGGGGCGAGCGTTTGTTTATGTAGAGTGGAATTGATAAAGTGTATGCCCCGTAAGTCAAGGGACCTCTGCTCCTTGCAGCGGTGTTGCAGTGTTTTATTGAGACAGACATTTTTACTTGCAGGAAATTAAGGAAAATCCCGCCCCACTTTATTACCATAGTAAAAATAGTGTACTGTTGTTTCTGCTTAAGACAGCAAGACACAAAAATTCTGCTTTGCTTCATCGAGTAGGGGACAAGGATGAAGGTCTAGGGAAGCGTTTTTTTTTTGTATTAGGGGCAGTGAAGGATGGAGCGGTGTGACGATGCCAGACTACTTTTGGACTCTAGAGAGAGTCACACTGCCCCCAGGATAACCAAAAAAGAAAATGATCTGTGCGTTAGTGTGAAAAGGTTCGCAAAACACGTAAACTAAAAGGGGGTGTGATCAGTTTCTTGTGTACATTTGAACAATAAAGACAAATCTTGTTGAACATAGTGTCCAGTGTGCGTTTCCCGCAATGGAAGTGTGGAATCCCAAAGGGCATTTTAGCTTTTCAAGTCACGAATCGTCGAAAGGGTTTTGAGCCCCAAGTCACGTTAAAAGAGAAAGGGTTTATGTTACAAATTTCTTGTAGATCGGGGGATGCGCAATTCTTGAGTCAAAGGAGTTTGTAATCAACCTATAATCGGCAGTAAGGTGTGGACTTTTGAGTCCAAACAAGTAAGTATTTGTCAGCCATCATCGAATGAAATATGCTGACATAACACCCCCTAGGGGTAATTTATACTTACAAATTGTATCTCTTGACAGCCCACTGTTGTGATGGTTTCGACAGCATCTAGACCTCGTCTGCAGGGACGGCTGTGTAGACGATTTGCTGTCATTTATCAGCTAAGTGTTCATTATATAATTATATCTTAGCTGGTAAGGCCAAATTCTCAACACCTTTGACATACATTGAATTTTTGTAAAGGTTTAGTCGGACATGGGGAATGCCATGGAGATGTTTGTGTCTGGTGTTATGCCTGTGGGTTCTGTCACAACTATCAAGAAAGCATTTTAGGTCAAGGTTAATATTGGAATTTAAGGTCCGGTAGATGTAGATTGACCCTAAGTGGGTAAGTGTGGATGTACTGAAAAAGGGAGTAGCTTAGATCTATGAAAAGTGGGGGGGTGGGGTGTTGCAAGAGATGGGATTTAGTGATTATCTTA
This sequence comes from Cherax quadricarinatus, assembly GCF_026875155.1. NCBI lineage: Eukaryota > Metazoa > Arthropoda > Malacostraca > Decapoda > Parastacidae > Cherax > Cherax quadricarinatus. The sequence goes on from NC_069494.1 coordinate 6,574,560, forward strand.
CTGTGGGTTTTTTTTGGGGTTATTTTTGGCTTTAGGTGTGTTGCTGCAGTTGATCCCCAAGCACAAATAGTATAGGTGAGATTTGAATAAATTAAGTGAGTGGAATAGTGTGAGAAGGGCATTTTGCAGTATGTTCTTGGAGAGGATCCCAACTGTTTGGATACTTTTTGGTTATGTGTTGGATATGGGTATGAAATTCAGGTTGTTGTCAAGGTATAGGCCTAGGAATTTGTCCTCATTATCTCTGGCAATTGAGTGTTGTCGATCTTAATGTTAATTTTCACAACCCCTGCTTGCTACCAAAATAATGTAGTAGGTTTTGTCTTGTTAAGCGTTAGTTTTTGGCTGTCATCCAAGTCGATATTTTGATCAGCTCCTCGTTAAAAAATGGTGTTGAGGGTGGCAAGATTTTGGGTGAGAGTGAAATAAGTCGTGGTCGTCAGCAAAGAGAATGGGGTTAGGTGTTGGGATACGTTTGGAAGATCATTGATGTATATGAGGAAGAGCAGGGGTCCAAGGACACTTCCCCGCGGAACTCCAGTATCAAGTGGCTGTGTTGTTGATGCTATGTCTTTTAAAGGTGACATACTGATACCTATTAGTAAGGTAAATTTGAAATATGCAAGCGCATGGGGCCCCCTTTATACCATAATGGTCAAGTTTGTGGAGTGGATGCCATGGTCTACTGTGTCAAAAGCTTTTCTTAGGTAAATAAAAATTCCTAGTGGATATTCCTTATTTTCCAATGCTGTGTAAAGAAAGATTCTAGGATTTTTATGATTGCATCATTAGTGCTTTTATTTTTCCTGAATCCAAATTGGCAGGGGTCGTGAGTATGTTTTGTGTCATTAAAAATGATATAGTCTCCTGTGCCGGTTTTCAAAGATTTTGGATAGCAATGGTAAGTTTGATTGGCCAATATTTGTTTAAATCTGTAGGGTCACCACCTTGATGTATTGGTGTAACCCTTGCCATCTTGATGTAGTTTCGGGAAGGTGCTGGGTTTCTAGTGACTTGTTAAAAAGTAATGAAATAGCTTGCGAAAGGACATGGGTGGCTCGCTTGTAAAATAATGGGGGGGAATTGGACAGATTCCCTAAGTTATTTTTAAGTGACTTTATAATCTCGGTGACTTCCGTGGGCCCTCGTTGGTGCAAGATAGAAGGAATTTGGGAATTCCCATCTAGGTAGCTCAGCAGGGCTTGGTATGTGGGATTTTATTGGCGAGGATTAGACCCTTATGGTTGAGAAGAAGTCTTTTAAATCTTGTTTGCTGTGTCATTGGGATGCAGTGGTGCTTCATGGGTTTATTTTAGGACAATATTCTTTTTTTTTTCAGTTTGTGGGTCCTAGAATCTAAAAAGAGTATTTTCCAGGTCCTTTTTTATATCTCCTCTTTTTGTCAGTGAATCTACTGGAGTAGTATAGTTGTTTGGCTTTCTTTATTACTTTGATGAGAACTGATGAATAGTGTTTAAGAATATCTTTGTGTATTAAGCCCTGTCTTATTGCTTTTCATATTGGTGTTTTTATCAATGGATTTCAGAATGGTGCTGGTTAGCCATGGGCAACCAAGCCGTTTGTTTGTGATCTGTTTCGTTTTTAAAAGGACAATGTTTGTTATATAGTCTAAGTAATATGTTAGAAAAATGTCTGTCAGTCTTAATACCATTGGCCTTGGAGAATTCTGTAGGCCAGTCAACAGTCTCTAGGTCACCTGTGAACTTCCTTATTGAGGCCTCGTCATGGAGTCTAAATGAAACTTTGTTGCATTCAAGTGGTGATTTACTGATGTTTGTCAGAGGAAGGTAGGGTAGTGGTCTGTAGTGCTGTCTGTGATTATCCTGATTTAAGGGGGGTTTAGTATATTGGTCCATATGTGGTCTATTATGGTTGCACTTGTCTCAGTGAGCCTGGTTGGTTTAGTTATTGTCGGTATGAGAAGTGTGTTTTTCATATTGTTGATGAAATCAGTTACAGTCTGATCATCTAGTAGGCCAAGGTTGATGTTGAAGTCTCCAGCTAAGAGAAGGTGGTACTTATTCATTTGTTTGTTTGTTATTAGTGCCTTTAATTTCTCACTGAAATTTGGGATGTTTGTGTGGGGTATCCTGTAAATGGCACCGATTGTTATAGGAGTCTTAAGGTTTTTTACAGTAAAATTAACAAAAATATATTCCCCATATTCATCACTAAAGCAAGTGGTGCTAAGACAAGATAATTGGTTAGAGTAATAGATTGCAATACCACCCCCAACTTGGTATGGTCTGCAGTTGTGGATTGCTGTGTATCCTGGTAGAGGGTAGATATCTATTGTGTCCTGCTTAAGCCAGGTCTCAGTAAGAATAATGCAGGAGAAGGGTGTCTTTAGTGATTCAAGGAGTGCCAGGAGGTCATCATAGTGTTTGCTTAAGGACCTGATGTTGTAGTTAAGTATGACAGACTTTTAGCATTTTTTAGGATAGTGCTGGCTTGTGATGCTGTGTAATAAAGACAGTTACTTTCCAATAGGTTTTGATTGGGTGTCAGATTATGGAAGTTTAGATCAGGGTTAATGTGATCAATCATCTTCTAGGTTTAAATTATGGTTATTTATATCCTGAGTTTGTGTGTTGAGTTTTATTACTGATATCTGTGGTGGTGGGAAGTTTGGACAAATATATAGCTCAAACATTTTGGCCATATAGAGTATAGTCACTAATACACATAATGAAGTTGATGTTGTCTATGTGTTGTGCTGGAATGAACTAAAGTACAACTAGGTATAAACTAATAATATAAAAATACAAATTAAAAAATAGCACTTAGGTCTAACATAATGACTTTGGTATAGTCTATGTATTGAGCTAGAACGAGCTATAGTACAACTAGGTTTAATCTAATAATATAAAAATACAAATTAAAAATAGCACCAGTCTCTCACTAGTAATTGCACTAAGGTCTAATATAATGAATTTGGTATTGACTATGTATTGAGCTAGAATGAGCTATTCAGCTATGTTAGTCCAGCCAATGTAGTCCAGTGCTTAACTTTCTCAAGATCAACATCAGCAGCTTGCAGGTGCTGCCTTATAAGGGGCTGTATAGCAATTTTCGGCGCGCTCTCAAAAAAGATCGAAAAAATTATTGAAATTGAGTTATTTATACTGAAAAATAGCTTAACCCTTTGGCAACACAATGGTACCAGAATGAATGTTCTACGACGTTTCTACAAGAAATTATAGACATTTATATCAGGTATGGTGACGGCGATGTGGGTAGCGAGTCTGCTCACAGGCAAAGTGTCAGAGTTGCAAGAGATTCAATGAATTCAATTAAATTCAATTCAAATTCAAAGTTTATTCTCTATAAGGATTACAATGCTGAGTTTACAGAATTTGGTTATTGTGTGGTTTACATGTAGTAAAATAATAATTACAGAGTGTACACTAGAACACCTAGCATGGCTAGGTATTTCAGGCAGACTTTAAATTAAATCTTAAGTTTAAAAAATTACAAAATTATGAGGTAAGTTGGTATTATGGCTAAGTGACTAAATACTAGTTTGTGAGTTTAGCAATGTGAATGATTTTGTTTTGGCACAGTACATAGTTTCAGTATTGGAGTATCACAAGCCAACTTATGACTAGTTAAGATTCATTATTTTGAGATTGAGATTGATATTTCTGTTTATGGTCAAATGGGTGATTGAAAGTGTTAACCACCAGGTGGTGTTCGTGTTGTTAGTTGACGGGGTGTATCAGGGAGATAAGATGTTTTCTGATGGTAGTTTTGAAGGTGATGAATGTGTCTGCAGTTTTAGAATTTTCAGGTAGGGTGTTCCAGATTTTAGGGCCTTTGACATACATTGAATTTTTGTAAAGGTTTAGTCGGACACGGGGAATGTCGTAGAGATGTTTGTGTCTGGTGTTATGCCTGTGAGTTCTGTCACAACTATCAAGAAAGCGTTTTAGGTCAAGGTTAATATTGGAATTTAAGGTCCTGTAGATGTAGATTGCACAGTAGTAAGTGTGGATGTACTGAACAGGGAGTAAGTTTAGATCTATGAAGGGTGGGGGGGGGGTGTTGCCAGGGATGGGATTTAGTGATTATTCTTACTGTGGCTTTTTGTTGGGTTATTATTGGCTTTATGTGTGTTGCTGCAGTTGAACCCCAAGCACAGATAGCATAGGTGAGGAATGGATATATAAGTGAATGGTATAGTGTGAGAAGGGCAGTTTGCGGCACGTAGTATCATATCTTGGAGAGGATCCCAACCGTTTTGGATACTTTTTTGGTTATGTGTTGGATATGGGTGCTGAAGTTCAGGTTGTTGTCGAGGTATAGGCCTAGGAATTTGCCCTCATTATGCCTGGCAATTAGAGTGTTGTCGATCTTAATGTTAATTTGTGCATCTCCTGCTCTGCTACCAAACATAATATAGTAGGTTTTGTCAGTGTTAAGCATAAGTTTATTGGCTGTCATCCAAGTCGATATTTTGATCAGCTCCTCATTAACAATGGTGTTGAGGGTGGCAAGATTAGGGTGAGAGATGACATAAGTTGTGTCATCAGCAAAGAGAATGGGGTTCAGGTGTTGAGATACATTTGGAAGATCATTGAGGTATATGAGGAAGAGCAGGGGACCAAGGACACTTCCCTGCGGAACTCCAGTATCAAGTGGCCATGTTGCTGATGCTGTGTCTTTAATGGTGACATACTGATACCTATTAGTAAGGTAAGATTTGAAATAAGCAAGCGCATGGCCTCTTAGTCTTGGTATTTCAAGCATGAGCTAATTCTTGTATATTTAATTATAGAAGACTGTGAGTCGTGAAGCATCACCTCCCATTCTTCTTCAGTAGCTTGTTTACCTGGAGAGAGTTCCGGGGGTCAACGCCCCCGAGGCCCGGTCTGTGACCAGGCCTCATGGTGGATCAGGGCCTGATCAACCAGGCTGTTACTGCTGGCTGCACACAATCCAACGTACGAGCCACAGCCCGGCTGGTCAAGACTCGTCGTTTAAATAACCACTAACATGGCTGCCATATCCATGATTGTTTATGATCACATCTCGAGTTCATTATGACAACGATCACTGCACTCCAACATCGCCATCTTGTTTGCTTCCTGTAGCGTGAGTCAGGAATCTCTTGTCTGCTCCTCTGTCATCATTATGACAACGATCACTGCACTCCAACATCGCCATCTTGTTTTCTTCCTGTAGAGTGAGTCAGGAATCTCTTGTCTGCTCCTCTGTCATCATTATGACAACGATCACTGCACTCCAACATCGCCATCTTGTTTTCTTCCTGTAGAGTGAGTCAGGAATCTCTTGTCTGCTCCTCTGTCATCATTATGACAACGATCACTACACTCCAACATCGCCATCTTGTTTTCTTCCTGTAGCGTGAGTCAGGAATCTCTTGTCTGCTCCTCTGTCATCATTATGACAACGATCACTACACTCCAACATCGCCATCTTGTTTTCTTCCTGTAGCGTGAGTCAGGAATCTCTTGTCTGCTCCTCTGTCATCATTATGACAACGATCACTGCACTCCAACATCGCCATCTTGTTTTCTTCCTGTAGCGTGAGTCAGGAATCTCTTGTCTGCTCCTCTGTCATCATTATGACAACGATCACTACACTCCAACATCGCCATCTTGTTTTCTTCCTGTAGCGTGAGTCAGGAATCTCTTGTCTGCTCCTCTGTCATCATTATGACAACGATCACTACACTCCAACATCGCCATCTTGTTTGCTTCCTGTAGCGTGAGTCAGGAATCTCTTGTCTGCTCCTCTGTCATCATTATGACAACGATCACTACACTCCAACATCGCCATCTTGTTTTCTTCCTGTAGAGTGAGTCAGGAATCTCTTGTCTGCTCCTCTGTCATCATTATGACAACGATCACTGCACTCCAACATCGCCATCTTGTTTTCTTCCTGTAGCGTGAGTCAGGAATCTCTTACAAAAATAACCCGCACATAAAAGAGAGAAGCTTACGACAACGTTTCGGTCCGACTTGGACCATTGACAATTGGACCATTGACAAATGGTCCAAGTCGGACCGAAACGTCGTCGTAAGCTTCTCTCTTTTATGTGCGGGTTATTTGTGTATCGTTCCAGTCACGGTATTGTGCCTTTTTGTTATTTATTCAGGAATCTCTTGTCTGCTCCTCTGTCATCATTTTCTTTAACCTGATTCTTCTCTCTACTGGAAATCTATCTTCCTCACATTACAAAAGTGCTGTTGTATTGAATTCTCTACTATGTGATCTCGCCCTTCATACGAAAATAATCTCAGTGCCTCTAACTTCACCACCTCAGCCCGGCTGATCAGATATCAGCTTTAGGTGCCAGTCCAGTGCCTTCTTGAAGACACTGACAGGTATGTAGTGTAGGGTAGTGAGAATTTTTACCCTCAGTGCCAAGTGAGGGAAGGAAGTAAACATTTAGACATAACTGACTGGCATTAACACCAACTACTGCCAGACGTATAACTAGTGAAGTCACGGTCTTAACTATACTGACAGTAACTGACCATCATGTTAACTGCACCACCATCATGTTAACTGCACCACCATCATGTTAACTGCACCACCATCATGTTAACTGCACCACTATCATGTTAACTGCACCACCATCATATTAAATGCACCACCATCATATTAACTGCACCACTATCATGTTAACTGCACCACCATCATGTTAACTGCACCACCATCATATTAACTGCACCACCATCATATTAACTGCACCACCATCATGTTAACTGCACCACTATCATGTTAATTGCACCACCATCATGTTAACTGCACCACCATCATGTTAACTGCACCACCATCATACTAACTTCACCAGCATCATATCAACAGCACCACCATCATATTAACTGCACCACTATCATGTTAACTGCACCACTATCATGTTAACTGCACCACTATCATGTTAACTGCCCCACAATCATATTAACTGCACCACCATCATATCAACAGCACCACCATCAAATCAACTGCACCACCATCATATCAACTGTACCACCATCATATCAACTGCACCACCATCATATCAACTGCACCACCATCATATACACTGCACCACCATTATATCAACTGCACCACCAACATATCAACTGCACCACCATCATATCAACAGCACCACCATCATATCAACAGCACCACCATCACATCAACAGCACCACCATCATATCAACTGCACCACCATCATATCAACAGCACCACCATCATATCAACTGCACCACCATCATATCAACTGCACCACCATTATATCAACAGCACCACCATCATATCAACTGCAACACCATCATATCAACTGCACCACCATCATATCAACTGCACCACCATCATATCAACTGCACCACCATCATATCAACTGCACCACCATCACATCAACTGCACCACCATCATATCAACTGTACCACCATCATATCAACTGCACCACCATCATATCAACTGCACCACCATCACATCAACTGCACCACCATCATATCAACTGCACCACCATCATATCAACTGCACCACCATCATATCAACTGTACCACAATCATATCAACTGCACCACCATCATATCAACTGCACCACCATCACATCAACTGCACCACCATCATATCAACTGCACCACCATTCATATCAACTGCACCACCATCATGTCAACAGGACCACCATCATATCAACTGCACCAACATCATATCAACAGCACCACCATCATATCAACTGCACCACCATCATATCAACAGCACCACCATCATATCAACAGCACAACCATCATATCAACAGCACCACCATCATATCAACAGCACCACCATCATATCAACAGCACCACCATCATATCAACTGCACCTCCATCATATCAACTGCACCACCATCATATCAACTGCACCTCCATCATATCAACTGCACCTCCATCATATCAACTGCACCACCATCATATCAACTGTACCACCATCATATCAACTGCACCTCCATCATATCAACAGCACCTCCATCATATCGACAGCACCACCATTATTTCAACTGCGCCACCATCATATCAACTGCACCTCCATCATATCAACAGCACCTCCATCATATCAACTGCACCTCCATCATATCAACTGCGCCACCATCATATCAACTGCGCCACCATCATATCAACAGCACCACCATCATATCAACTGCGCCACCATCATATCAACAGCACTGCCATTATATCAACTGCGCCACCATCATATCAACTGCACCACCATCATATCAACTGCGCCACCATCATATCAACAGCACCACCATCATATCAACTGCACCACCATCATATCAACAGCACCACTATCATATCAACTGCACCACCATCATATCAACAGCACCACCATCATATCAACTGCACCTCCATCACATCAACTGCACCACCATCATATCAACAGCACCTCCATCATATCGACAGCACCACCATTATTTCAACTGCACAACCATCATATCAACTGCACCACCATCATATCAACTGCACCACCATCATATCAACAGCACCACCATTATATCAACTGCACCACCATCATATCAACTGCACCACCATCATATCAACTGCACCAGCATCATATCAACTGCACCACCATCATATCAACTGCACCACCATCATATCGACAGCACCACCATTATATCAACTGCACCACCATCATATCAACTGCACCACCATCATATCAACTGCACCACCATCATATCAACTGCACCACCATCATATCAACTGCACCACCATCATATCAACTGCGCCACCATCATATCAACTGCACCACCATCATATCGACGGCACCACCATTATATCAACTGCACCACCATCATATCAACTGCACCACCATCATATCAACTGCACCACCATCATATCAACTGCACCACCATCATATCGACAGCACCACCATTATATAAACTGCACCACCTTCATATCAACTGCACCACCATCATATCAACTGCACCACCATCATATCAACTGCACCACCATCATATCAACTGCACCACCATCATATCAACTGCACCACCATCATATCGACGGCACCACCATTATATCAACTGCACCACCATCATATCAACTGCACCACCATCATATTGACAGCACCACCATCATATCAACTGCACCAGCATCATATCAACTGCACCACCATCATATCAAGTGCACCACCATCATATCAACTGCACCACCATCATATCGACGGCACCACCATTATATCATTTGCACAACCATCATATCAACTGCACCACCATCATATCGACAGCACCACCATTATATCAACTGCACCACCATCATATCAACTGCACCACCATCATATCAACTGCACCACCATCATATCAACTGCACCACCATCATATCGACAGCACCACCATTATATCAACTGCACCACCATCATATCAACAGCACCACCATCATATCGACAGCAGCACCATCATATCAACAGCACCACCATCATATCGACAGCACCACCATTATATCAACTGCACCACCATCATATCAACAGCACCACCATCATATTGACAGCACCACCATCATATCGACAGCACCACCATTATATCAACTGCACCACCATCATGTCAACAGCACCACCATCATGTCAACAGCACCACCATCATATCGACAGCACCACCATCATCTCAACAGCACCACCATCATATCAACTGCACCACCATCATATCAACTGCACCACCATCATATCAACAGCACCACCATCATATCGATAGCACCACCATCATATCGACAGCACCACCATCATCTCAACAGCACCACCATCATATCAACTGCACCACCATCATATCAACTGCACCACCATCATATCAACTGCACCACCATCATATCGACAGCACCACCATCATATCAACAGCACCACCATCATATCAACAGCACCACCATTATATCAACAGCACCACCATCATATCAACAGCACCACCATCATATCAACAGCACCACCATCATATCAACAGCACCACCATTATATCAACAGCACCACCATCATATCAACAGCACCACCATCATATCAACAGCACCACCATCATATCAACAGCACCACCAATATATCAACAGCACCACCATCATATCAACAGCACCACCATTATATCAACAGCACCACCATCATATCAACAGCACCACCATCATATCAACAGCACCACCATTATATCAACAGCACCACCATCATATCAACAGCACCACCATTATATCAACAGCACCACCATCATATCAACAGCACCACCATCATATCAACAGCACCAGTGTTAATGGGAGTGTAACACAGGATAATCTGCTAAATTTACAAAACAAACACTAAGGAAACTGTCAAGTTATAGCGGCGGTTCCTTCCCTCAGTGCCAAGTGCGGGAAGGTTCCTTCCCTCAGTGCCAAGTGCGGGAAGGTTCCTTCCCTCAGTGCCAAGTGCGGGAAGGTTCCTTCCCTCAGTGCCAAGTGCGGGAAGGTTCCTTCCCTCAGTGCCAAGTGCGGGAAGGTTCCTTCCCTCAGTGCCAAGTGCGGGAAGGAAGTGGATTAGTTAAATAGCCAAGGATTTTTTTTTCAATAGCTGACTTTGATATTAACTGGCCAGTGTACATTAGGAGGAAAACATAGAAGAAAACACCGAATGTAACAACAAAACTCGAAGGAATCTTTCATGGTGCAGTGGCCGTTTTTCCCTCAGTGCTTTTAAAAATATCTGAAACATTAACTTTACGACGACCAGTCAACAACACGACGCAGCTCCGCTAAATGGCACTGATGAGGCTTTGGGCGGATAACGCCATTGATTATTTTTTTTATCCTGACAGGATGGAAATGAGTTAAGAATGTAATAGGTAAAACTGGTCAGTGAAGTGAGGAGTGAAAGGGGTCTCTGAAGGGAACAAGTGAGGAGTGAAAGGGGTCTCTGAAGTAAGGGGACAAGTGAGGAGTGAAAGGGGTCTCTGATGTAAGGGGACAAGTGAGGAGTGAAAGGGGTCTCTGAAGTAAGGGGACAAGTGAGGAGTGAAAGGGGTCTCTGAAGTAAGGGAACAAGTGAGGAGTGAAAGGGGTCTCTGAAGTAAGGGAACAAGTGAGGAGTGAAAGGGGTCTCTGATGTAAGGGAACAAGTGAGGAGTGAAAGGGGTCTCTGAAGTAAGGGAACAAGTGAGGAGTGAAAGGGATCTCTGAAGTAAGGGAACAAGTGAGGAGTGAAAGGGGTCTCTGATGTAAGGGAACAAGTGAGGAGTGAAAGGGGTCTCTGAAGTAAGGTGACAAGTGAGGAGCAAAAGGGATCTCTGAAGTAGGGGATACATGAGGGGTGAAGGGGGGTTGTAAAGTAAAGGGAATAACTGAAAGAGGTTTGTGGAATAAGATAACAAGAAATTTACTAGTATATACTTTGCCATTGCTTGGTGACTAACAGCGGTCAGTGGTTTCTTAACAAAAAAAAAAAATGTAAAGTGATAGTGTAGAGTGAAGATGGCTGGCATTAGAAGGATACAGGCTGCCATAATTATTTTTCTCCTTATCCTGCAGTTCTCTGAAGAAAGAAATCGGTCATTGGGACTGGGAAAGGCAAAAGGGGTGACAGCACGATGGTCAGTGAAAGACCAACAGTTGCCATCCTACCAGAAATTTAAATGTCACTATCACCACAAGGTCTAGCAACACCGCATATCCAAACAAAAACAATGGTGCACAGCTTTTATTGTGGCGCTATTAAGTGACGATATCCATACTAATCCAGGACCTCAAATTACGGTACAGGTGAAAAACAGACAGATAAGTGATGGTGATAATGACAGTCTAGTAGCTAGGAATGATAACCTTAACTCTATATGTAATGCACAGACAGGTCAATGTGAGACAATAGAACCATTCTTATTATCTCAAACACCACCAGACATATGTATACACTGTACTAAGGTTCGAAAGAAGAACAGTAAAGTTACCTTATGCATACACAAATAACCCGCACATAAAAGAGAGAAGCTTACGACGACGTTTCGGTCCGACTTGGACCATTGACAAAGTCACACTAACAGAGGTGGAGCAGGACGGCTATATACTACTACTACTATACTATGGCTATATACTATACTACTACTACCTCCACCTTTTCCTGCCTATATATAGCCGTCCTGCTCCACCTCTGTTAGTGTGACTTTGTCAATGGTCCAAGTCTGACCGAAACGTCGTCGTAAGCTTCTCTCTTTTATGTGCGGGTTATTTGTGTATCTTTCCAGTCACGGTATTGTGCCTTTTGTTATTTACCTTATGCAAATTGTGTAAGGGATGGGTTCATAATGGATGTGTGTTCTATTATGGTAATGATACCAGATTTCATTTTGTGTGAACAAATGCACTTTGGCACAGTTAGCAATGATGACATTGATTTACCTAATTTTAATACAAATGATCCATTGCTATATACTGATGATTATAATTGTTTTATGAAAACAAGCCTTCACTTTATTCATGTCAATGCAAGATCACTTTTCCAAAATTGGCAGAGATTAAGATTTTAGCTAACAGAACTAGAGTGGCAGTTATATCCATCTCTGAATCTTGGTTGGATGATACGGTGACTGACGACGAGGTCGAAATAGAAGGTTACAATAAAAAACGCTTAGACAGGAACAGAAAGGGTGGTGGAGTATGTGCCTACATTAGAAATGACTTAGCTTACAACCCAAGACCTGATTTAAATAGCAATAAACTGGAGATTCTATGGTTTGAAGTGCTGCTTCCCAAGACCAAACCCATCTTAGTAGGAACTAGTTACCGCCCTCCTACCCAGGACCAGTTCTTAGAAGACTTTTCCAGAGTCTTGTCCGGATATGATAACAATTGCGAGACAGCAATACTAGGTGATTTCAATATCTGTTCTCAACAGCAGAATAACGGGCTATGTAAAAGGTATCAGCAAATTCTGGATTTAAATGGTTACACTCAACTTTTTAATACACCAACCCGGATCACACAGTTCTCAGCCACCCTAATTGACCACATACTTTGTAACCGTTCTGAGAACATTAGTCAGTCAGGCGTCATTACCACAGGTCTTAGTGATCATTTCATAATTTACTGCACCAGGAAAATCACTAGGGATAGGATAGGCCTACACAGGACAATAAAAATGAGGTCAACTAGAAACTACAGTTAAGAAACACTGGTAAATAAGCTACACATTTGTGACTGGACAGTGATAACAAATTGCTGTGAAAATCCTTTCGTTTCGTTCATTAATAATGGAGATATTTCACTAAACTGGACAATAACTTACTTTTGAGATATTGCGAACATTTATTTATTTATTTATTTATTTATTTTAGTAAATCGCGCTACTTACTAGTCTTGGCGGAAGAAAAGTGTTCAGTTTTCCCTCTAATACACAGGGTTTTCTGTGTGTTAGTGGGACCAGTATATGGTACCGATATTTACTCTTGGCTCTGACCACTCCTAAGAAAATGTAATTTTTTTTTATCAGTTTTGGTCACCGTATTACAGAATGGATGTAAATGCACTGGAAAACGTACAAAGGAAGATGACAAAGTTGATCCTATGTATCAGAAATCTTCCTATAAAATATAAAATTCAGAGACCAGTTCTAAAAAGATTTAAGGCAGATAGACAGGATTTTTGCAACCCCTAAATGAATTCCAAAGGTGAAGAAACAGATTGCAGAGACTTTATATAAGAGGAGAAAAGGCAAGACACTATTGCTCAAAAATTGAAGAGTAAAAGAATAACCCCAGTAAGCTTTTGGTAACAGAAAAAAACAGTTGGGGTATAGCCATAAACCAGTTATAGGTCTAACATAGTACTCAGTGTCGATAACGAGGTATCCCACGAAAAAACTAATGTGGCATTTATTTTAATTCTTACTACACATTTGTTGCATCAACACTAGTAAGTAAACTACCAGCTGCCTCAGATACCTTAACAAAGACTCTGATAAGTCTCCAACATACATACCAATAAAGGGGTAACCCCAAACAGTCGTCAACTAGTAAGGGGATCTCATGACTTCATGCAGAAAGAAGTAGGTTAACCCAACTAAGAGCACTGGCCCGGATAACATCCCGTCTAAGTTCCTAAAAGATGGTGCTTCTGAACTGTCAATCCCTATTGCTCACATAATAAATTTTGGCCATCACCACTAATACCTACCGGAGGGGTTCAAGGAGGCCAGAGTTACTCCTATCTTCAAGAAAAATAGTAGGTCTGATGTCAGCAACTATAGGCCTGTTAGTATACTCAGTATAATATCCAAAATTCTAGAGAGCGCGGTGTACTCTTAAGTAGTTAAGTACCTTAATGACAACAACATTCTCCATTGCTATCAATCGGGCTTTAGAAGATCTTACTCAACCGACTGTTCGCAATGCCAGACTGAAGCTCCTCTACAGACAAGCACATTGTCTACCTACTGAGGCTCGCAGGACCCTATGTCTAGCCCTTATACAATGTCATATGGACTACGCTTGCTCTTCATGGTACTCTGCCTTGACAAAAAAAACTGAAAGACTGCAAATCACCCAGAACAAAATAATAAGATTCATCCTAGACCTGGATCCAACAGAACATGTAGGCCTGGGCCCAAGAAAACATATAAGCCTGGGCCCGAGAAAACATATAAGCCTGGGTCCAAGAGAATGTGTAGGTCAGGATGAATTACAACAATTGGATATGCTGAATGTTGAAGACAGAGTAAAACAACTGAAGTTAAATCAAGTTTATGAAATTGCTCACAAACAGTGTCCAGAATATCTTGCTGCTAATTTTGTCAAGGTTGGGAACCAAAGCAATCATAGTACTAGGGGGAGAGAACACAACTTTGTAGTAGCCACAGTCAGTGGTCAGGCTTCAAACTCCTTTTATTGTACAGCAATAATGGAATGGAACAGACTGCCTGTACATATCAAAGCCAGTCATAGCATGAACCAGTTCAAGAAGAGTGCCAAAAGATGTCTGATGAATGTAGCTACAGTAAGGAAGGAGAGTTATTTTTTTATTATTTTTAGCTAACACGCATGTATGTAAATAACTCCTTTCACCTTATTCCTGGTATATTTCCTTTACAGTATAATAATAAAATATTATATCCTTTATAGTATAATTATAAGGTAATAAAGGGACCCCAATGGAAATAAGTCACTCTGTCTGACATTTTTGGGTTATCCCAGGTTCTCTACACATATGCTGCTATGTATGATAATCTATGTAACTGTATTTGTGTATACCTGAATAAACTTACTTACTTTTGACATTGGTGTGGAAAAGTTTGGGGTGTGTTGACTCAGCCACCAGGGACTGTGCAAATAAGTTTTATGACGTTAGTGAAGTGGGGGACAAATCCATATGAGGTAAATGTAGCTGAGCAAATTCATAAGGTTATACGTGGAAATAAATTTGATTGAAAAGTGGGGTATAAAGTTGTGGGAAGAGATGTAGCCTATATGGTGGAAGAGGAGAAATTCTTTTTTTAAATTTTCACTGTACTGGGAAAAGTGGACATTGTCTTTCAAGGGTCTCACACTAGATGACATTCTCGCATGTTCACTGACTGCCGCAATGTAAATTTGATAAGTAATGCTTATGAATAATTTCACTGAAGTACTAGATACCAAAGTTGTGAGTATGTGGCAGTGTTATTTGACTTCTATGCCCCAGTGTACCAGTTATATCTCTATGTTGGAAATTGTACTCCACAGGTACTTTAATTTATGAATAACTTTAAATGTAAGGGTGAAACTGATTTACACAGCCTGGGTCTTGCCAAAGTGAAAATAGTTTTTAGTGCTCCTGTTTTGGGACTAGCCCCAAATGTTGTACTGCCATTTTCTCTGCAAGTAAACGCCGGTTCTGCTGGTGTTAGTGCTGCATTGTTGAAAAAAAACAGGACAATTACTGCCAGTAAACTTAAAAGTCGCCATAGAATTTATGCCTCACCAGAAAAGGAGGTTCTTGCTTTGAGTTGATTGTGCAGAATTTTTTTATTATAGTGATCACAGTCGTACATTTCCTTCACGTGCCGAGGAACCACATTCAAATGTTCACTTTGGTGATTCGTTATGTGAAAGAGACAGAGATTGTGGTTGTTCATGCATTTTCTCGTGTGTATTGTACATAATGTACTGTGTAGAACATTTATCTGCTCTCGTTTGTCAGAGGTTGCAGTAGGTGTGAGTAGATGGCATTTCTGACCACCTGGTGGACTGAAGCCGGTGACCTGGTGGAGAAAGGTATCAGATTTCCCAAGAGTGTGTGTGTGTGTTTTTGGTGGTAGTTACGTCGGTACATACCTAGGTAAGGTATGCTAACCCAAGGCGGTGATGCTTCACCTGTGTGTTGTTGGTGTAAGGACTGTTGGACCAAAAGTAGTGGTACGGTGTTGGCGGTGAAGCCTCATCATTGTTTGGTCAAGAATAGTGGTCAAGTGTGTTTAATGTGTTATTTCTCTACCTGGTTTTTGGGATCACCAAGTGAGGTGAGTCCATGGTTCCTTGGAATAACAGTGTGGGCCCGGGAGGCATATCTGTTGAGGGGCCATTGCTTTTACATAGCCAGTTTCTCCCAGTAGTGTTTTACATAACCAGTTTCTCCCAGTAATGTGTTTTTCATAACCAGTTTCTCCCAATAGTGTGTTTTTCATAACCAGTTTCTCCCAGTAATGTGTTTTTCATAACCAGTTTCTCCCAGTAGTGTGTTTTACATAACCAGTTTCTCCCAGTAGTGTTTTACATAACCAGTTTCTCCCAGTAGTGTGTTTTACATAACCAGTTTCTCCCAGTAGTGTGTTATACATAACCAGTTTCTCCCAGTAGTGTTTTACATAACCAGTTTCTCCCAGTAGTGTTTTACATAACCAGTTTCTCCCAGTAGTGTTTTACATAACCAGTTTCTCCCAGTAGTGTGTTTTACATAACCAGTTTCTCCCAGTAGTGTGTTTTTCATAACCAGTTTTGCTTATTACATACTGGTATGAGACTCGGGGTTGGTAATGTAAGTTTTATTTGTATTAATATGTACAGTAATTTTTGCACTGTTTCTGGAGACTTTATTAATATATTTTTTATGAAGTGAATATATCACATGTGAGAGCAGAGTTATGTGATAATGATCAATTATATGTGAGAGCAGAGTTGTGTGATAATGATCACTTATGTGTGAGAGCAGAGTTATGTGATAATGGTCAATTATATGTGAGAGCAGAGTTATGTGACAATGATCAATTATATGTGAGAGCAGAGTTATGCAATAATGATCACTTATATGTGAGAGCAGAGTTGTGTGATAATGATCACTTATATGTGACAGCAGAGTTATGTGATAATGATCAATTATATGTGAGAGCAGAGTTATGTGACAATGATCAATTATATGTGAGAGCAGAGTTATGTGATAATGATCAATTATATGTGAGAGCAGAGTTATGTGATAATAATCACTTATATGTGAGAGCAGAGTTATGTGATAATGATCAATTATATGTGAGAGCAGAGTTATGTGATATATGATCAATTATATGTGAGGCAGAGTTATGTGATAATGATCAATTTAAAAGTGAGAGCAGAGTTATGTGACAATGATCAATTATATGTGAGAGCAGAGTTATGTGATAATGATCAATTATATGTGAGAGCAGAGTTATGTGATAATGATCAATTATATGTGAGAGCAGAGTTATGTGATAATCATCAATTATATGTGAGAGCAGAACTATGTGACAATGATCAATTATATGAGAGCAGAGTTATGTGACAATGATCAATTATATGTGAGAGCAGAGTTGTGTGATAATGATCAATTATATGTGAGAGCAGAGTTATGTGATAATGATCAATTATATGTGAGAGCAGAGTTATGTGATAATGATCAATTATATGTGAAAGCAGAGTTATGTGATAATGATCAATTATATGTGAGAGCAGAGTTGTGTGATAATGATCAATTATATGTGAGAGCAGAGTTGTGTGATAATGATCAATTATATGTGAGAGCAGAGTTGTGTGATAATGATCACTTATATGTGAGAGCAGAGTTGTGTGATAATGATCACTTTTATGTGAGAGCAGAGTTGTGTGATAATGATCACTTATGCTGTTTAAAAAGACTTTCCCAGTTTATAATAAGTTTACTTGTATATAATTATTGTGTATACTTTTATGTAATTAATATGTACAGAGGTAACAGTCAGCTCTTTAATTTTATATCATGTATAGAAAAATATATCAACGTCGGTGTTTGGTCAACACTGAGTTGTAATGTGCATTTTCCTGGTTATGGTTCAGTGTACAGCTATAATGCACGACTATGGGTCATTTTCCTATTTATGGTTCATAGTACAGCTATAATGCAGGACTCTGGCTCATTTTCCTGGTTATGGTTCAGAGTACAGCTATAATGCAGGACTCTGGCTCATTTTCCTGTTTATGGTTCAGAGTACTGCTATAATGCAGGACTCTGGCTCATTTTCCTGGTTATGGTTCAGAGTACAGCTATAATGCACGACTCTGGCTCATTTTCCTATTTATGGTTCATAGGACAGCTATAATGCAGGACTCTGGCTCATTTTCAGGTTTATGGTTCAGAGTACAGCTATAATGCAGAACTCTGGCTCATTTTCCTGTTTATGGTTCAGAGTACAGCTATAATGCAGGATTCTGGCTCATTTTCCTGGTTATGGTTCAAAGTACAGCTATAATGCAGGACTCTGGCTCATTTTCCTGTTTATGGATCAGAGTACTGCTATAATGCACGACTCTGGCTCATTTTCCTGGTTATGGTTCAGAGTACAGCTATAATGCAGGACTCTGGCTCATTTTCCTGTTTATGGTTCAGAGTAGAGCTATAATGCAGGACTCTGGCTTATTTTCCTGTTTATGGTTCAGAGTACTGCTATAATGCATGACTCTGGCTCATTTTCCTGTTTATGGTTCAGAGTAGAGCTATAATGCACGACTCTGGCTCATTTTCCTGTTTGTGGTTCAGAGTAGAGCTATAATGCAGGACTCTGGCTCATTTTCCTGTTTATGGATCAGAGTACTGCTATAATGCACGACTCTGGCTCATTTTCCTGGTTATGGTTCAGAGTACAGCTATAATGCAGGACTCTGGCTCATTTTCCTGTTTATGGTTCAGAGTAGAGCTATAATGCAGGACTCTGGCTTATTTTCCTGTTTATGGTTCAGAGTACAGCTATAATGCAGGACTCTGGCTCATTTTCCTGTTTATGGTTCAGAGTACAGCTATAATGCAGGACTCTGGCTCATTGTCCTGTTTATGGTTCAGAGTAAAGGTTATAATGCAGGACTCTGGCTCATTTTCCTGTTTATGGTTCAGAGTACAGCTATAATGCAGGACTCTAGCTCATTTTCCTCGTTATGGTTCAGAGTACAGCTATAATGCTGGACTCTGGCTCATTTTCCTGTTTATGGTTCAGAGTACAGCTATAATACAGGACTCTGGCTCATTTTCCTGGTTATGGTTCAGAGTACAGCTATAATGCAGGACTCTGGCTCATTGTCCTGTTTATGGTTCAGAGTACAGCTATAATGCAGGACTCTGGCTCATTTTCCTGGTTATGGTTCAGAGTACAGCTATAATGCAGGACACTGGCTCATTGTCCTGTTTATGGTTCAGAGTACAGCTATAATGCAGGACTCTGGCTCATTTTCCTGGTTATGGTTCAGAGTACAGCTATAATGCAGGACTCTGGCTCATTTTCCTGGTTATGGTTCAGAGTACAGCTATAATGCAGGGCTCTGGCTCATTTGGTTTAAAACCTGATCAGCTTTAAATCAAATGAGTTTCACACGACTGCGGATTAGCGGTGCTCATTGTTTACCTGAGGATTACCTGGAGAGGGTTTCGGGTGTCAACGCCCCTGCGGCTCGGTCTGAGACAAGGCCTCATGGTGGATCAGGGTCTGATCAACCAGGCTGTTACTGCTGGCCGCACGCAAGCTGACGTACGAACCACAGCCCGGTTGGTCAGGTATTGACTTTAGGTGCTGTCCAGTACCTTCTTAAAGACAGCCAGGGGTCTTGAAAACAGCCAGGGGTCTTGAAGACAGCCAGGGGTCTTGAAGACAGCCAGGGGTCTTGAAGACAGCCAGGGGTCTTGAAGACAGCCAGGGATCTTGAATACAGCCAGGGGTCTTGAAGAGAGCCAGGGGTCTTGAAGACAGTCAGGGGTATTGAAGACAGGCAGGGGTCTTGAAGACAGCCTGGGGTCTTGAAAACAGCCAGGGGTCTTGAAGACAGCCAGGGGTCTTGAAGACAGGGGTCTTGAAGACATCCAGGGATCTTGAAGATAGCCAGGGGTCTTGAAGACAGCCAGGGGTCTTGAAGACAGCCAGGGGTCTTGAAGGCAGCCAGGGGTCTTGAAGGCAGCCAGGGGTCTTGAAGACAGTCAAGGGACTTGAAGACAGCCAGGGGTCTTGATGACAGTCAGGGGTCTTGAAGACAGCCAGGGGTCTTGAAGACTGCCAGGGGTCTTGAAGACAGCCAGGGGTCTTGAAGACAGTCAGGGGTCTTAGAGACAGCCAAGGGTCTTGAAGACAGCCAGGGGTCTTGAAGACAGTCAGGGGTCTTGAAGACAGCCAGGGGTCTTGAAGACAGTCAGGGGTTTTGAAGTCAGCCAGGGGTCTTGAAGACAGCCAGGGATCTTGAAGACAGCCAGGGGTCTTGAAGACAGTCAGGGGTCTTAGAGACAGCCAGGGGTCTTGAAGATAGCCAGGGGTCTTGAAGACAGTCAGGGGTCTTGAAGACAGCCAGGGGTCTTGAAGACAGTCAGGGGTCTTGAAGACAGCCAGGGGTCTTGAAGACAGCCAGGGATCTTGAAGACAGCCGGGGGTCTTAGAGACAGACAGGGGTCTTGAAGATAGCCAGGGGTCTTGAAGATAGCCAGGGGTCTTGAAGACAGCCAGGGGTCTTGAAGACAGTCAGGGGTCTTGAAGACAGCCAGGGGTCTTGAAGACAGCCGGGGGTCTTAGAGACAGCCAGGGGTCTTGAAGATAGCCAGGGTCTTGAAGATAGCCAGGGTCTTGAAGACAGCCAGGGGTCTTGAAGACAGTCAGGGGTCTTGAAGACAGCCAGGGGTCTTGAAGACAGCCAGGGGTCTTGAAGACAGTCAGGGGTCTTGAAGACAGTCAGGGGTCTTGAAGACAGTCAGGGGTCTTGAAGACAGCCAGGGATCTTGAAGACAGTCAGGGGTCTTGAAGACAGCCAGGGGTCTTGAAGACAGCCAGGGATCTTGAAGACAGTCAGGGGTCTTGAAGACAGTCAGGGATCTTGAAGACAGTCAGGGGTCTTGAAGACAGCCAGGGGTCTTGAAGACAGTCAGGGGTCTTAGAGACAGCCAGGGGTCTTGAAGATAGCCAGGGGTCTTGAAGACAGTCAGGGGTCTTGAAGACAGCCAGGGGTCTTGAAGACAGTCAGGGGTCTTGAAGACAGCCAGGGGTCTTGAAGACAGCCAGGGATCTTGAAGACAGCCGGGGGTCTTAGAGACAGCCAGGGGTCTTGAAGATAGCCAGGGGTCTTGAAGATACCCAGGGGTCTTGAAGACAGCCAGGGTCTTGAAGACAGTCAGGGGTCTGAAGACAGCCAGGGGTCTTGAAGACAGCCGGGGGTCTTAGAGACAGCCAGGGGTCTTGAAGATAGCCAGGGGTCTTGAAGATAGCCAGGGGTCTTGAAGACAGCCAGGGGTCTTGAAGACAGTCAGGGGTCTTGAAGACAGCCAGGGGTCTTGAAGACAGCCAGGGATCTTGAAGACAGTCAGGGGTCTTGAAGACAGTCAGGGGTCTTGAAGACAGTCAGGGGTCTTGAAGACAGCCAGGGATCTTGAAGACAGGGGTCTTGAAGACAGCCAGGGGTCTTGAAGACAGCCAGGGATCTTGAAGACAGTCAGGGGTCTTGAAGACAGTCAGGGGTCTTGAAGACAGTCAGGGGTCTTGAAGACAGCCAGGGATCTTGAAGACAGCCAGGGATCTTGAAGACAGCCGGGGGTCTTGAAGACAGCCGGGGGTGTATTGCTAAACCACCTTATGTATGGTGTAGACAATTGTGAAGATAAACTTTAACGTGATAAATGTTTATTGTGTTTTTCTGTGTACAAGTTGTGTCATGTTTGATGGTCTGGGGGAGGGGCTGAGTGAGACCAGTGGTCGTGGTGAGGGGCTGAGTGAGACCAGTGGTGTGGGGGAGGGGCGGAGAGAGACCAGTGGTCTGGAGGAGGGACTGAGTGAGACCAGTGGTCTGGGGAAGGGGCAGAGAGAGACCAGTGGTCTGGGGGAGGGGCTGAGTGAGACCAGTGGTCTGGGGGAGAGGCTGAGTGAGACCAGTGGTCTGGGGGAGGGGCTGAGTGAGACCAGTGGTCTGGGGGAGGAGCTGAGTGAGACCAGTGGTCTGGGGAGGGGCTGAATGAGACCAGTGGTCTGGGGGAGGGGCTGAGTGAGACCAGTGGTCTAGGGGAGGGGCTGAGTGAGACCAGTGGTCTGGGGGAGGGGCTTAGTGAGACCAGTGGTCTGGGGGAGGGGCAGAGTGAGACCAGTGGTCTGGGGGAGGGGCTGAGAGAGACCAGTGGTTTGGGGGAGGGACTGAGTGAGACCAGTGGTCTGGGGGAGGGGCTGAGTGAGATCAGTGGTCTGGGGAAGAGCTGAGAGAGACAAGTGGTCTCGGGGAGGGGCTGAGTGAGACCAGCGGTCTGGGGCAGGAGCTGAGTGAGACCAGTTGTCTGGGGAGGAGCTTATACTTCCTAATTGAGACACTAGGCTTTCTGAATCTGAATCATAATCAGACATCTCTGTATGAGCAGAAAACAATATATCTTTAATTAACGCTCTGACAGTTTCTGCGGTGTAATTCCTGTTATACGTCACACCGAGATATTTGGCTACTCGCCAACACGTCTGAAGTTTTTATGTACTTAACTCAGACAAAGTCAGAGTATCAATTAACTGTTTCACTTTGGCATACATCACGAAAATAATTGTACTACGAGAGAGTGATTAAGGGAAACTATAATCCTAATAGGAATTTTAGCGTTGGATATCTTAGAGTTAGAACTCATAAACAGTATTTCCATCTCTTTGGATCAAGAGACTCATTCAGGTACATACATCCACCTGGTATGTTGTACAAGACTAAACTCAAAGTCTTCAGATTAGGAAAGTACTCAAAGTGTTTGATCATAGAGTTACTAGTATGTCAAACTGGACAATTTCTCCAACACCTTGGATCAAGAGCCTCCCGGACAGGCCTCCATTGTTAAAAAAAATGCGTTTCTAAAAGCTTAGAGATCCCCAGTAAATCTAGAAAGGACGCCCTTCTAGATCCACCTTTTACGGGTTTTTTGTAACAAGTATCAACCCTTGTCAATATCCATTAAATTCGTATGATTCAATAGGCTTCAATTACAACTCGTGGCTACTAACTGAAAAATTAAATTTTAAAAAATTTATTAATCTAGGTATAATCAAATTAAAATTTAAAATTAAATTAATCACAGTAATAAAAATAATTCACTTCCCGAGTAAATTACTGGCTGAAAAAATATCACATTTATAATTTTAGACCGTCTGGTCTTTAAATTAATAAAAATTTTTCAAATTACAATAAGTATGTTGTGTGAAGTGCTCAAAAGTATTCGCTATTTTTCCACGACTGTTTTTTTAAACAAGACTGACAAAGTCCTAAAATAAAACTTCTTGCCAACTGGCAACCGAACATTGCTTAACAAAAAAAAAATGCTAACCCCAATAAAAAATTCAAAAACGGGACAAGAATCAGGAAAAAGGGAAATTTTAAACGACACTAAGTGGGCCATCAAAATCCTCCCAAAAGTCAAAAAAAACTCCCAATAAGAATCAAATTCAGCAAAAAAAACCCCCCCGACGTGATAATACACAATACCAGTACTTTTATCAGAAGCTACAGCTCAGGACCCGAGTTGATTAGAGTGTCGTGGACACACAACCACAGTAAACGTCGAAAATCACTAAGTCATACAATGTTCTGTGAAAGATTCACAGAACTAAAAAGTTTTGAACGAAAATCGTCCATCCACCAAAGAGTCAGACCAGACGAAAATCAGCGAGGTGAGGACACCCCCCCCCCGCGATCAATAAAGCCCCGTGGACAGCTGCAGCCCAGTAAAAACGAGAACCCGGCAGGAAACGGCCCAAACAAAATTAAGTAGTTAAAACAATCAAGCTTAACTGAGCACATAATATGTAACCCCCTACCTCCAAATTTACAAGTCAAAAAAATAATAATATAAAGAAATATATTTACGATTTAGCATTTCAAAAATAAAAGCAATATAAAATTTATATGAAAAGGTAATAATTTTATTATACAAAATTTTTTATTCATTAAAATTGCAACCCATTCTGGGGTTTCCAAACATGCGATGAGACCAGGGGTCGGGGGAGGAGCTGAGTAAAAACCAGGGGTTGGGGGAGGAGCTGAGTGAGACCACTGGTCTGTGGGGGGCTAATGGCCAGTGCGGGGGGAGAGGCTGAGTGAGACAAGGGGTCTGGGGGAAGGGGCTGAGTAGACCGGGGGTTCTGGGGGGGGGGTGATGGGGCCCAGTGGTCTGGGGGAGGGCTGAGTGATCCAGGGTCTGGGGGGGGCTGGCAGCCAGTGGAAATGGGGGGGGTTTTTGTGAGTTCGGGGTTTGGGGGAAAGGGACGATGAGCCCATTGTTGGGAGGGGCGATGAGACCAGGGGTCTGGGGCGGGGTTCAGTGAGCCCAGGGTCTGGGGGAGGGGGGGGAGTGAGACCAGTTTTCTGGGGGGGGACAGATTTAACAGTGGCCGGGAAGGGGCGAATGGACCATGTCTGGGGGAGGGGTTGGGGGAGAGAAGTGGTCTGGGGGGGGGACTAAATGAGACCATGGTTAAGGGAGGGGATAGTGGAATCAGGGGGCGGGGGAGGGGTGAGTAAACCCAAGGGTCTGGGGGGGGGGATAGGAAAAACCAGTGGTTGGGGGGGACTGAGTGAGATCAGTGGTCGGGGGGAGGGGCTGAGTGAGACAAGTGGTCTGGAGGAGGGGCTGATGAATCAGGGTCTGGGGAGGGCTGAGTGAGACAAGGGGTCTGGGGGGGGGACTAAATTAGACCATGTCGGGGGGGGACTGAATGAGACCAGGGTTGGGGGGGGGGTTTGGATTTAAAATCGGGGTCTGCGGGGGGGCTTAGTTAGACATGGTCTGGGGAGGGCTGATTAGAAAAGGGTCGGGGGGGAAGGCTGAGTGGACCAGGGGCCCCGGGGGGAGGGGCTGAGTGAGCCTTGGTCTGGGAAGGGGAGAGGGATACCAGTTGTTGAGGGGGGAGCTGAGTAGCCCCGTGGCGGGGCGAGGAGTTGAGTAGACATCTCGGGGGGGAGGGGGCTGAGTGAGACCGCGGTCGGGGGAAGGGCTGAGTGGACCAGTGGTCTGAGGGAAAGGTGAGTGAGCCCAGGGTCTGGAGGAAGCTGAGTGAGACCAGTGGTCTCGGGGGGGGCTGAGTAGCCCGGGTCTAGGGGGGGAGAGTGAGACCAGGGGTTTGGGGGGGGGGGCTGAGTGAGCCCAGTGGGGGGAGAGGACGAGTGAGACCAGGGGTCAGAGGGGACTGGAGAGTCATGATCGGGGGGAAGGGGCTGAGTGAGACATTGGGTCGGGGGGAGGGCAAAGTGAGACCATTGGTTTGGGGGGGGGGCTGATGAGACAAGTGGTCTGGGGGGGGGGCCTGAGTGGCCCAGTGGTCTGGGGGGGGGCGATGAGACCAGGGTCCTTTGGGGGGGGGCCGAGTGAGACTAGTGGTTGTGGGAAGGTGAGGAGACCAGGGTTTTGGGGGGGGGGCTGCGTGAGACCAGTGGCCGGGGGAGAGGTGCTGAGGGGAACCATTTGTCTGGGGGGGGGGCTGGTGAGCCCAAGGGGTCGGGGTGAGGGCGAGTGAGCCAGTGGTCTGGGGAGGGAGTGATACCATGGTCTGGGGGGGGGCTGAGTGGACCAGTGGTCTGGGGGGGGGGTTAGTGGTTCATGTCGGGGGGAAGGGGACTGAGTGAGACCAGTTTGGTGGGGGGGGGCTGAGTGAGACCATGGTCGGGGGCGGGTCTCAGTGAACCAGGGTCTGGGGAGGGGCTGAGTGAGACCAGTTTTCGGGGGGAGGGATGGGGAGACCAGGGTCGGGGGGAAGGGGGGTGAATGAGACCATGGTCTGGGAGGGGTTTTGAAAAAAGGGGTCTGGGGGGGGCTGAATGAGAAAAGGGTTAAGGAGGGGATGAGTGAGATCAGTGGCTGGGGGGGGGCGGTGAAAAGGGTCGGGGGGGAGGGGCTGAGTGAGACCAGTGGTCTGGGGGGGGGCTGATGAGATCAGGCCGGGGGGAGGGGCTAGTAGACAAATGGTCGGGGGGAGAAACTGATGAGCCCAGTGTTGGGGAAGGGGGCGGTAGTTTCATTTCGGGGAGGGGCGAGTGAAAAAAGGGTCTGGGGGATGACTAAATGAGCCCATGGTTGGAGGGGGGACTGAGTGAGTCAGGGGTCTGGGGAAGGGGCTGAGTAGACAAGTGCCCCTGGGGGGGCTGAGTGAGCCCCAGGGGTCTGGGTAAGGGGAGTGAGACCATCTCTGGGGGAGGGGTGTTACAAAAAAACGCGTTTCTAAAAGCTTAGAATCCCCGGGTAATACAAAAAGGGGATGCCCTTCTAGCATCCACCTGTTAACTGGGTTTTTTCGTAACAAGTATCAGTTTCCTTGTCCAATTACCATTATAATTCATATATTAAATAGTGCTCAGATTAAACGGGTGGCCTAACTAAGAAAAAAAAATTTTATAAATTTATTAAGTCTGAGGTAATTATCAAAAAAAAATTTAAATTAAATTAATCACAGAAATCAAAATAGTATCACTTCTCGAGTACAATATTATTTTGCGAAGCACATATCAATTTAAAAATTCTTATCCCGCTGATACATTAACATTTTAAAAAATTTCAAATATGACAAGAAAGTATGTAGTTTTAAAGGTCTAATATTTCGTATGTCTACGACTCGACAAGACTTAAAAAAAGTGACTGACAAATCCTAAATAAACTAACTTTTTTACCAACGGCAACCAGAACAGTCGCTTGAACAAAAAAGAAGTAAGCCCAATAGAAATAAAAACAAGCAACTGCGAATAGAATCGGGAACAAGGAGATAATAAAACGAACTAAGTAGGGCCTCTGCCCCCTCCACAAAAGTCAAAAAACTCCATAAAATAAATCTAAGTTCAGCATAAGAAAACCCCCGACTTGATAATACCCAGATCCATACAAATTAGGTCAAAACCTACAGCTCGGACCCCGAGTTGATTAGATGTCGTGCGAACACAACCACAGTACAACTCGAAAATCATAATCTATACAATTTTCTGCGAAAAAGGGGGCCCAAGAACTAACAAGAATAAAAAACAGACAATCTGTCCAACCAAAGGGAGGTCTGACCATCATATTAAAGGGAGTAGGACACCCCCCTCGATCACGTGATACCTCTGTGGACCGCTGCAGCATAACAACAGAAGCCGGCAGGGAAAACGACCCAAAAAGCGATAATTACATAGTTAGAAAATAAAGAATTAACTGACACAAATATGTAACATCCACCTCACAAAATTTAGCTAAGTCAAATATAATAATATAAAGAAATATTTTTTAAACGATTTAGCAATTATCGCAAAATAAGCAATATAAAATTATATAAAAAGGGAAAATAATTTTTAAAATATACATAATTATTATAACTTATATTATTGCAACCCATTCTGGGGTTCCAACAGGGGCTGAGTGGGGCCCATGGTCTGGGGAGGAGCTGAGTAAACCCAAATGGTTTGGGGGGGGAGATAAACCCAGTGTCTGGGGGAGGGGCTGAGGGATCATGGTCGGGGGGGGGGCTAGTTAATCAGTGGCTGGGGGGGGCTGAGTGAGACAAGGTCTGGGGGGGGGGCTGAGCGAGACCATGGCCTGGGGGGGGACGAGGAGCCAGTGGTCTGAGGGGGGGGTGAGTGAGACCATGGTCTGGGGGAGGGGCTGAGTGAGCCAGTTTTTGGGGTGAAAGGGGCTTTTGAGAACAGTGGCTGGGAGGGGCTGAGTGAGATCATGGTCGGGAGGGATGAGGGGAACCAGGGTCTGGTGGGGGGGCTGGGGAAAAACCAGGGGTCTGGGGTAGGGGTGAGTGGATCTGTGGTCTGGGGAGGGGGTGAGTGAGACCGGTCGGGGGGGCTGAGTGAGCCCAGTGATCGGGGGGTTTGGGGGCGGTGAGGCCATGGTCTGGGGGAGGGGCTGAGTGGACCAGTGATCGGGAAGAGGGATCATTTACCAGGGGTCTGGGGGAGTTCGATGAGACCAGTGGTTTTTTAGGGGCGGTAGCCCAGTGGTGGGGGGGGAGGGATGAGTGGCCCATAGTTGGGGGGGGGTGAGGAGACATGGTCTGGGGAGGACGAGTAAAACCATGGTCTGGGGGTGAGCTGAGTGAGCCAGGGGTCTGGGGGGCAGCTGATGGAGCATGGCTGGGGGGGGGAGCTGAGAGAAAAAGGTCTGGGGGAGATGGGGGGAAAAACCCATGTTGGGGGGAAAACTGATAACCAGGGTGGGGGGGAATAGGCGAGTGAGACCATGGTCGGGGAGAAAGCTGAGGAGACCAGTGGTTGGGGGAAGGGCCCTAGGAGACCATGGTCTGGGGGGGGGGCTGAGTGGGGGACCATGGACTGGGAGGACTGAGTGAGACCAGTGGCTGGGGAGGGGCCGGGTGAGACCTTTTTGGGGGGAAAGCTGTTTAGCCCTTTGTCTGGGTGGGGGGTTGATGGACCATGGTCGGGGGGAAAAGCTGATAGCCCAGGTCTGTGGGAGGACTGAGTGAGATTAGTAGTCTGGGGGTAAAGCTAGTAGCCAGGGTTTGGGAGGGGGGCGAGTGAGATCAGGGGTCTTGGATAGGGCTGATGAACCAGAGTCGGGGGAAAATGAAGAGATCGGGTTTTGGGGGGGGCTGAGTGAGATCAGTGGTCGGGAAGGGTGAGTAAACAGTGGTCTGGGGGGGGGGCTAGTGAAACCATATGTTTTTGGGGGGGGGTACTGAGTGAGACCAGTGGTCGGGGTGAGGCACGTGAGCCCAATGTCGGGGGGATGGGCAAAGTGGGCCCATGGCCTGGGGGGGGGTTGAGTGAGCCCAGGGGTCTGGGGGAGGGGCTGATGAGATCAGGGGTGTGGGGGGGGAGCGAGTGAGTTTCAGGGCCTGGGGGGGGCTGAGTGGCCAGTGGTCTTGGGGAGGGGCTTTTGAGCCATTGGTCTGGGGGAAGGGCTGGGGGAGAACAGTGGTCTGGAGGGGTCCTTTTGTAAAGCCTGGTCTGGGGGGGGGGGCCCTGATAAGACCTTGGCCTGGGGAAGGGACAGAGTGAGATCAGTCGTCTGGGAGAGGACTGAGTGAGAAAGGGCCCTTTGGGAGGAGCTGGGGGATCGGGGTTGAAGCGGGCTCAGTGAACCATGGTTTGGGGAGGGCTGAGTGAACCAGTGGCCGGGGGAGGGGCTGAGTGAGACCAGGTTCGTGGAGAGGAACTGAGTGAGATCAGGGGTCTGGGGAGGACTGAGTGAGATCGTAACGGGGGGAAAAACTGTGTGAATCAGGGGCCCTGGGGGAGGAGCTGAGTGAGACCATGCCTGGGGGGGGAAGCTGAGTGAGATTAGTGGTCTAAAGGTAGCTGAGTGAGATCAGTGCCTGGGGAGGTATGAGCCCATTGGCCCTGGGGGAGGAGCTGAGGAATTTTTGGGTTGGTAGGGGGGAACCATTGGTTGGGGGGGCTGAGTGAGACCATTGGTCGGGGGGAGAGGAATGATGAGATCATGGTCTGGGGAAAATTGATGGATCAGGGGCCTGGGGGAGGAGCTGAGTGAACCATGGTCTGGGAGAAGGGTTAATGATATCAGAGGTCGGGAAGAGGGGCTAAAGAAGCCCAGTGGTGGGGGAGGGCTGGGAGACCCAGGGGTCTTGGGGAGGGGAAGTGAGCCCAGGGGTCGGGGAGGGGGACTGATGGACCATGGTCTGGGGGAAGACTGAGTGAGACCAGGGGGTCTGGGGGGGGGCTGAGTGGACCAGTGGCTGGGGGACGGCTGAGTGAGACCAGGGGTCTGGGGGGGAGTGGGAGCATTGGTTTTGGGGGAGGGGCTGAGTGAGATCGGGCTTGTGGATCGCTGAGCGGGCCAGGTTCTGGGGGGGGAGGGAAATGGGGCCAAATGGTCGGGGAGGGGCTAGTAAACCAGTGGTCTGGGAGGGGCTTAGTAACCCAGGGGTCGGCAGGGGGGTGATGAGACAGTGGTCGGGGGTGGGGGTGAGGAGATCAGGGGTTTGGGGGGAGGGGCTGAGTGAGAGCAGTGGCGGGGGAGGGGGAGTGAGACCAGAGATTGGGGGGGGGCTGATGGGGCCCAGTGGTCTGGAGGAGAGGCTGAGTGGCCAGTGATCTGGAAAAGGGGCTCGTGTCCAGGGGGATGGAGGTGCGAGTGAACGTGTTCTTTGGAAGGGGCGATGAACAGGGGTGGGGAGGAGGAGAGTAAAACCCAGTGTCTGGGGATAACTGAGTGAAAACCAGTTTCGGGGGGAGGGCTTGTGAGTTCATTGGTCGGGGGAAGGGACTGAGTGAGCCCCATTGTGTGGAGGGGGGGCTGAGTGAGACCATGGCTGGAAAAGGGGCTCAGTGAGCCCCAGTTCTGGGGGAGGGCTGGGGAAACCCATTTTTTCTGGGGGGGGGGACGAGGGGAACCTGGGGTATGGGGGGGGGCTGAATGAACCAGGGGTCTGGGGGAGGGTTGAGTGAATCATGGTCTGGGGGGGTTAGTGAGAGAAGGGGTCTGGGGGGGGGACGAGGAGACCGTGGTCTAAGGGGGGGGGATAGTGAGATCAGTGTCGGGGGGAGGGGCGAGTGAACAAGTGGTTTGGGGAGGGACTGAGTAAACCCAGGTCTGGGGGGGGGCCCCTGAGTGAATAAGGGTCTGGGGGGGGGTGAGTGAGACAAGTGGTCTGGGGGGGGGGGACTGAGTGAACCAGGGGTCTGGGGAGGGGCTGAGTGAGATCAGTGTCTGGGGGAGGGGTGAGTGAGACCAGTGGTCTGGGGGGGGGGCTTAGTGAGTTCATTGGTCGGGGGAAGGGGACTGAGTGAGCCCAGTTGTAAGGGGCTGAGTGAGACCATGGTCGGGGCAGGGTCCCCTGAGCCCCAGGGTCTGGGGGGGGGCTGAGTGGCCCCATTTTTGGGGGGGGGGGAATGTTGGAGCCCTTGGGTATGGGAAGGGGGCTGAATGAGACCGTGGTCGGGGGGAGGGGTTGAGTGAGATCAGGGGTTGGGGGAGGGTTGGGGAAAATTGGTCTGGGAAGGGCTGAGTGAGACCATCGCAAGGGGGGGATGGTGAGACAGTGGTCTGGGGGGGGGGCTGAGGAGAAAAGGGGTTGGGGAGAGACTGAGTGAGCCCAGGGCTGGGGGAGGGGCTGAGGGAACAGGGGGTCTGGGGGAGGGCTGAGGAGAAAATGTCTGGGGGGGACTGAAGAGACCAGGGTCTGGGGGGGGGGAGAGGAGATCATGGTCTGGGGAAGGGCTGAGTGAGCCCAATGGTTGGGGGAGGGGCTAGTAGACCTTGGCTGGGTAAAGGATGAGTGGACCAGTCTTTTTGGGGGGAGGCTGTTACAAAAAACGCATTCTAAAAGTTTAAAGGAATCTCCAGGTAATAAAAAAAGGACTGCCCTTCTAGCACCCAGCCTTTTTCTGGGTTTTGTACAGTAGTCGATCCGTCCAAATATCCTTATAATTCAGTATGATTCAATGGGTTTTCGGATTACAACTTTTGGCTACTAACTAGAAAAATCAAAATTTTTTAAATTTAAATTAAGTCAGAGGATATTATCAAATTAAATTAAATTAAATTAATCCAGTAATCAAAATATTCCTTTCTCTCGAGTACAATTTTACGTGCTGAAAGCACATATACTTTTAAAATTTTAGTACCATCTATACATTAAATTTTAATAAGATTTACAAATTTTGCAAAGTAATAGTATGTGTGAAAGTGCTCAAAGTAGTTCGCTATGTCTCACGATCGAAAAGACTTAAACAAGTGATGACAAATCCTCAAAAAACAACTTCTTGCCCAAACGGGCAACCAAACAGTTGCTGAACAAAAAAAAAGGCTAAGCCCATTCAATATAAAAACAACTCGACACGAATCGGGAACAAGGGAGATAATATAACGACACTAAAGGCCCATCTGCGATCCTCCACAAAATCAAAAAAAAACTCCATACTAATGAATCTAAGTTCAGATAAGAAAACCCCGACTGTGATAATACACAGATCCCAGTACAAATTATAGAAGTCAGTCAGGCCCCCGAGTTGTTTAAGTGTGCGACACAAAACCACAGTACAACGTCGAAAATCACAAAGACATACAATGTTCTTGAACAGAGTTCAAAAAATAACAAGAATAAGAGACAGCAATCTGTCAACCCCCAAAGAGATTAGACCAACTAATACTTCAGGCGGGGTGAGGACACCCCCCCCCGATACGTGTCCTCTGGGACACTCGCTCAGTAACAACGAGAACCGGGCGGGAAAACGAGCCCAAGCGAAATTACTAGTTAGAAAATCAAGAATTGAACTAAGACATAATATGAACACCTCCTCAAAAATTTTAGCTAAGTCAAATAATAAAAATAAAAAGCAAATATTTACGATTAGCTATTATCGCAAATTAAAAATATAAAATTATATAAAAGGGGTAAAATTTTATATACAAAAAATTATTAAAAATTATATATATTGCAACCCATTCGGGGTTCCAAAAGGGGCTATGAGACCAGTGGTCTGGGGGGGAGCGAGGGGAAAACCAAGGGTTTGGGGAGGGACTGATTGGCCAGGGGTCTGGGGGGACCCCGATGGTCAGGGGGGGGGGAGGGGCGAGTTAGATCATGGGGGGGGAGGAGTGGTGAGACAATGGTCTGGGGAGGGGCTAGCAACCAGTGGCCTAGGGGGGGAGCTGAGTGAGACCAGTGGTCTGAGGGGGGGGGCTAGTAAAGCCAGTGGTCGGTGGATGGGCTGAGTGAGACCATTTTGGGGTAAAAGGCTAATTGAACCAGTGGTCTGGGGGAGGGGCGAGTAGCCCATGGCGGGGGAGGGGCGGGTGAGACCAGGGGGTCTGGCGGGGGCTGGTGAAAACAGTGGTTTGGGGAGGGGTGATGAGATCTGTGTTGGGGGGGGGCTGGTGAGACCGTGGTCGGGGGGAGGGCGAGTGAGACCATGATCGGGTGGTTTAGGGGCTGGTGGGGCCAGGGGTCGGGAAAGGGGGCTGAGTGAGACCAGTAAAGGGAAGAGGGGCCTATACCAGTGGCCCGGGGGAGGTTCGAGTGAGACCAGGGGTCTTAGGGGGCTAGTGAGACCATGGTTGGGGGAGGGCTGAGGAGACCAGATCGGGGAGGGGCTGAGTGAGACCAGTGGTCGGGGGGAGGAGCGATGAAACCAGTGGTCTAGGGGATGAGCTGAGTGAGCCCATGGTCTGGGGGAGCAGCTGATGAGAGCAGGGGGTCTGGGGGAGGAGCTGAGTGAGACCAGTGGGGGAGGAGACTGAGTGATACCAGTTTTTCTGGGGAAGGAGCTAGAGACCATTGGCTGGGGGATGGGTGAATAGACCAGTGGTCTGGGAAAGGCGGGGAAAAACCAGGGTCGGGGGGAAGGGGCTGAGTGAGACCGGGGTTTGGGGGGGAGGGGCGAGTGAGACCAGGGGACTGGGGAGGAGCGAGTAGCCCAGTGGTCGGGGGGGGGGCTGGGAGACCAGTATTCTTGGGAAAGGCTGATTGAGCCCTTTGGGTCTGGGTGAGGGGTTCAGTGAACCAGTGTCGGGGGAAAAAAGCTGAGGGGAACCACGGTCTGTGGGGGGACTGATGGTAGTTCGGGGGGTGAAGCGGTGAGACCAGGGGTTGGGGGAGGGGCTGAGTGAGATCAGTGGTTTGGATGGGGTTCGGAGGAGACCAAGGTTGGGGGGAGGGGAGAAGATCGTGGGTCGGGGGGAGGGGCTGAGTGAGATAAAGGGTCGGGAAAGGGTGAGTGAGAACAGTGGTTGGGGGGGGGGCTGAGGAGCCCCATAAGTCGGGGGGAGGTACTGGTGAGCCCCATGGTCTATGGGGGGCAGCGTGAGCCAATTTGGGGGGATAGGCTAAGGGGGCCCAGTGGCCTGGGGGAGGGTTAGTGAGCCCAGGGGTCTGGGGGAGGGGTGAGTGAGATCAGGGGTGTGGGGGGGACTGAGTGAGATCGGGCCCTGGGGGGGGGCTGATGAGACCAGTGGTTTTGGGGGAGGGGCTTTGGAGACCAGGGTTTTGGGGAAGGGCCTGAGTGAAAAAGGGGTTTGGGGGGAGGTCCTTTGGGAGCCATGTCGGGGAGGGCTGAAAGCCCAGGGGCCGGGAAGGAGCAGAGGAGACAGCCGTCGGGGAGAGGACTGAGTGGATCAGGCCTTGGGGGGCTGATGTGATCATGGTCTGAAGACGGGTCATGGACCGGGGTTGGGGAGGGGCTGAGTGAGACCAGTGGCCCGGGGGAGGGGCTGAGGAGACCGTGTTCTGTGGGGAAGCTAGTGAGATCATGGCTGGGGAGGGCTGATGGGGATCAAAAAACGGGGAAAAATTGGGAGACATGGCCAAGGGAGGAGCTGATAACCTGGCCTGGGGGAGGAGCTGAGTGAGATTAGGGGTCTGAAGATGAGCTGAGGAAAATCAGGGCCTGGGGGAGCTGAGTGAGCCCAGGGGCCCTGGGGGGAGCTGAGGAGATTTTTGGCCCCGGTGGGGGGGCTAGTAACCCTTTTGGTTGGGGTGAGGGGCTGAGTAGCCCCCTTTGGCTGGGGGAAGGGGAGAGAGTGAGTCAGTTGCCGGGGGGGAAAAATTTGAGTGAGATCGGGGGCCGGGGTGGGGGAGCGGTGAGACCGTGGTCGGGGAGGGGGGTTTAAGTGATATCAAGGGGTTTTGGAAGGGGCTGAGAGGACCATGTCAGGGGGGGCTGAGTGAGCCCAGTGGTCTTGGGGGGGATATGAGCCCAGTGGCTGGGAGGGGGGTTTGAGTGGCCAGGGGTCTGGGGGAAAGTGAGTGAGACCAGTGGTCGGAGGGGGCGAGTGAACCAGGGGGCTGGGAGAAGGGTTAAGTGAAAACGAGGTCTGGAAAGGGGCTGAGAGAGACCAGTGGTCAGGGGGGGCGAGTGAGATCGTTTCTTGGGGAGGGCGGACGAGGCCAGTTCTGGGGGGGGGCTAAGTGGGGCCCAATGGATGGGGGAGGGCTGGTAGACCATGTTGGGGGAGGGGCTTATGAGACCTGGTCGGGGCAAGGCTGGTGGCCATTGGTCTGGGTAGGGGTGAGAAGATCAGGGAGGGGGAGGGCTGAGTGAAGCAGGGGTTTGGGGGGAGGGGCTGAGTAGACCAGAGATCTGGGGGGGGGCTGATGAGGCCAGGGTCTGGGGAGGGGCTGAGTAGCCCATGATCGGGAAAAAGGGGGCTAGGAAACCAGGTGTGGGGAGGTCTGAGTGAGACCAGTTTTTTGGGGAGGGCTGAGTGAGGCAGTGGTCTGGGGGAGGAGGGAATGAAACCAGATGTCGGGGGGATAAGCTGAGTGGCCAGTTGTCGGGGGAGGTGCAATGAGCCCATGGTCTGGGGGGGGGGCGGAGTGAGACCTTTGGAAATGGGGGGGGCTGAGCGATACCAGTGGTCTGGGGGAGGGGCTGAGTGAGACCAGTGGTCTGGGGGAGGGGCTTAGTGAGTTCATTGGTCTGGGGAAGGGACTGAGTGAGACCAGTTGTGTGGGAGAGGGGCTGAGTGAGACCAGTGGTCTGGGGCAGGGTCTCAGTGAGACCAGTGGTCTGGGGGAGGGGCTGAGTGAGACCAGTTTTCTGGGGGAGGGACTGAGTGAGACCTGTGGTCTGGGGAAGGGGCTGAATGAGACCAGTGGTCTAAGGGAGGGGATGAGTGAGATCAGTGGTCTGGGGGAGGGGCTGAGTGAGACAAGTGGTCTGGGGGAGGGACTGAGTGAGTCCAGTGGTCTGGGGGACGGGTTGAGTGAGATCAGTGGTCTGGGGGAGGGGTTGAGTGAGAGAAGTGGTCTGGGGAAGGGACTGAGTGAGACCAGTGGTCTAAGGGAGGGGATGAGTGAGATCAGTGGTCTGGGGGAGGGGCTGAGTGAGACAAGTGGTCTGGGGGAGGGACTGAGTGAGACCAGTGGTCTGGGGGAGGGGCTGAGTGAGATCAGTGGTCTGGGGGAGGGGCTGAGTGAGACAAGTGGTCTGGGGGAGGGACTGAGTGAGACCAGTGGTCTGTGGGAGGGGCTGAGTGAGATCAGTGGTCTGGGGGAGGGGCTGAGTGAGACAAGTGGTCTGGGGGAGGAACTGAATGAGACCAGTGGTCTGGGGGAGGGACTGATTGAGATCAGTGGTCTGGGGGAAGGGCTGAGTGAGACAAGTGGTCTCGGGGAGGGGCTGAGTGAGACCAGTGGTCTGGGTGAAGGGCTGAGTGAGACCAGTCGTGTTGGGGAGGGGCTGTTACAAAAAACGCGATTCTAAAAGCTTA
Organism: Cherax quadricarinatus; assembly: GCF_026875155.1. Classification (NCBI taxonomy): domain Eukaryota; kingdom Metazoa; phylum Arthropoda; class Malacostraca; order Decapoda; family Parastacidae; genus Cherax; species Cherax quadricarinatus. The sequence continues at coordinate 6,611,097 of NC_069494.1, forward strand.
GAGATCTCCAGGTAATACTAGAAAGGACTGCCCTTCTAGCATCCAGCCTGTTACTAGGTTTTCGTAACAAGTAGTCAGTATCCTTGTCCAATTATCCATTATAATTCAGTATGATTCAATAGTGCTTCAGGATTACAACTGGTAGGCTACTAACTAGAGAAATCAAAATTTTATAAATTTATTAAGTCTAGAGGTATATTATCAAATTAAATTAAATTAAATTAATCACAGTAATCAAAATAGTATCACTTCTCTCGAGTACAATATTATTGTGCTGAAAGCACATATCACATTTATAATTCTTAGTACCGTCTGATACATTAACATTTAATAAGATATTACAAATATGAGCAAGTAAGTATGTATGTGTGTAAGTGCTCTAAGTAGTTCGCTATGTCTCACGACTCGACAAGACTTAAACAAGTGACTGACAAAGTCCTCAAATAAACTAACTTCTTGACCAACTGGCAACCAGAACAGTCTGCTTGAACAAAAAAGAATGCTAAGCCCAATAGCAATATAACAAGCAACTGCGACACAGAATCAGGAACAAGGAGATAATATAACGACACTAGGTAGGGACCATCTGCAGATCCTCCACAAAAATCACAAAACTCCCATACTAATGAATCTAAGTTCAGCATAAGAAAATCCCCGACTGTGATAATACACAGATACCAGTACAAATTAGGTCAGAAGCTACAGCTCAGGACCCCGAGTTGATTAGAGTGTCTGTGCGACACACAACCACAGTACAACGTCGAAAATCACTAAGACTATACAATGTTCTGTGAACAGAGTTCTACAGAACTAACAAGAATAATGAGACAGACAATCTGTCCAACCACCAAGAGAGTCTAGACCAGACTGAATACTTCAGGCGAGGTGAGGACACCCCCCCCTCGATCACGTGATACCTCTGTGGACCGCTGCAGCTCAGTAACAACGAGAAGCCGGCAGGGAAACGAGCCCAAGCGATAATTACAGTAGTTAGACAATCAAGAATTGAACTAAGCACATAATATGTAACATCCTACCTCACAAAATTTAGCTAAGTCAAATAATAATAATATAAAGCAATATATTTACGATTTAGCTATTATCGCAAATATAAGCAATAAAAAATTATATGAAAAGGTAATAATTATATATATACATAATTATTATATACATTATATATATTGCAACCCATTCTGGGGTTCCAACAGGGGCTGAGTGAGACCAGTGGTCTGGGGGAGGAGCTGAGTGAGACCAATGGTCTGGGGAGGGACTGAGTGAGACCAGTGGTCTGGGGGAGAGGCTGAGTGAGATCAGTGGTCTGGGGGAGGGGCTGAGTTAGATCAGTGGACTGGGGGAGGGGCTGAGTGAGACAAGTGGTCTGGGGGAGGGCTGAGCGAGACCAGTGGCCTGGGGGAGGAGCTGAGTGAGACCAGTGGTCTGAGGGAGGGGCTGAGTGAGACCAGTGGTCTGGTGGATGGGCTGAGTGAGACCAGTGTTCTGGGTGAAAGGCTAATTGAGACCAGTGGTCTGGGGGAGGGGCTGAGTGAGACCAGTGGTCTGGGGAGGGGCTGAGTGAGACCAGTGGTCTGGCGTAGGGGTGAGTGAGATCTGTGGTCTGGGGAGGGGCTGAGTGAGACCAGTGGTCTGGGGGAGGGGCTGAGTGAGACCAGTGATCTGGTGGTTAGTTGCTGAGTGAGGCCAGTGGTCTGGAGGAGGGGCTGAGTGAGACCAGTGATCTGGAAGAGGGGCTCAGTGATACCAGTGGTCTGGGGGAGGTTCTGAGTGAGACCAGTGGTCTTTAGGAGGGCTGAGTGAGACCAGTGGTCTGGGGGAGGGACTGAGTGAGACCAGTAGTCTGGGGAGGGGCTGAGTGAGACCAGTGGTCTGGGGGAGGAGCAGAGTGAAACCAGTGGTCTAGGGAATGAGCTGAGTGAGACCAGTGGTCTGGGGGAGCAGCTGAGTGAGAACAGTGGTCTGGGGGAGGAGCTGAGTGAGACCAGTGGTCTGGAGGAGATGCTGAGTGATACCAGTGTTCTGGGGAAGGAGCTGAGTAGACCAGTGGTCTGGGGGATAGGCTGAATGAGACCAGTGGTCTGGGAGAAGAGCTGAGTGAGACCAGTGGTCTGGGGGAAGGGCTGAGTGAGACCAGTGGTCTGGGGGAGGGGCTGAGTGAGACCAGTGGACTGGGGAGGAGCTGAGTGAGACCAGTGGTCTGGGGAGGGGCTGAGTGAGACCAGTATTCTTGGGGAAAGGCTGATTGAGACCATTGGTCTGGGTGAGGGGTTGAGTGAGACCAGTGGTCTGGGGGAAAAGCTGAGTGAGACCAGCGGTCTGTGGGAGGAGCTGAGTGAGATTAGTAGTCTGGGGGTGAAGCTGAGTGAGACCAGTGGTCTGGGGGAGGGGCTGAGTGAGATCAGTGGTTTTGGATAGGGTCTGAGTGAGACCAGAGGTCTGGGAGAGGAGCTGAGAGAGATCGGTGGTCTGGGGGAGGGGCTGAGTGAGATCAGTGGTCTGGGAAGGGGCTGAGTGAGAACAGTGGTCTGGGGGAGGGGCTGAGTGAGACCATATGTCTGGGGGAGGTACTGAGTGAGACCAGTGGTCTGGGTGAGGGGCAGCGTGAGACCAGATGTCTGGGGGATGGGCTAAGTGGGACCAGTGGCCTGGGGGAGGGGTTGAGTGAGACCAGTGGTCTGGGGGAGGTGCTGAGTGAGATCAGTGGTGTGGGGGAGGAGCTGAGTGAGATCAGTGGCCTGGGGGAGGGGCTGAGTGAGACCAGTGGTCTTGGGGAGGGGCTTTGTGAGACCATTGGTCTGGGGGAAGGGCTGAGTGAGAACAGTGGTCTGGAGGAGGTCCTTTGTGAGACCAGTGGTCTGGGGGAGGGGCTGAGTAAGACCAGTGGCCTGGGGAAGGAGCAGAGTGAGATCAGTCGTCTGGGAGAGGAGCTGAGTGAGATCAGTGGCCTTGGGAGGAGCTGAGTGTGATCAGTGGTCTGAGAGACGGGCTCAGTGAGACCAGTGGTCTGGGGGAGGGGCTGAGTGAGACCAGTGGACCGGGGGAGGGGCTGAGTGAGACCAGTGTTCTGTGGGAGAGGAGCTGAGTGAGATCAGTGGTCTGGGGGAGGAGCTGAGTGAGATCAGTAACGTGGGGAAAAACTGTGTGAGATCAGTGGCCTGAGGGAGGAGCTGAGTGAGACCAGTGGCCTGGGGGAGGAGCTGAGTGAGATTAGTGGTCTGAGAGATGAGCTGAGTGAGATCAGTGGCCTGGGGGAGGAGCTGAGTGAGACCAGTGGCCTGGGGGAGGAGCTGAGTGAGATTATTGGTCTGGTGGAGGGGCTGAGTGATACCATTGGTCTGGGTGAGGGGCTGAGTGAGACCATTGGTCTGGGGGAGAGGAGGTGAGTGAGATCAGTGGTCTGGGGGAGAAGTTGAGTGAGATCAGTGTTACGACTTTATCTTCACCGTAACAATAGGGGCACAAATAACTCCATTTTTTTTGTTAGTTTTATTTTATTACCAATCATTTAGCTTCATTGGTATTTGGTTAGTGAATTAAAATAACCACAAGCAATTATAAATGAAACACAATACAGCAATAAACCCAATCTTACGTTCAAATTCTCATTAACAGAGTATGATACAATAATTTCAATTAATAATCTACTAATCTCACCATTTAACTCTTTTAGAAAGGTCTAGGGTAACGAAATAGTTATCTTTCATAAGTGACATGAATTACCAGACTAATGGCAAAGGCAAGACAGTAGACTTGGTATAAAGTTTTAGTTTAAGCTAGGAGCTTTGGGTTGAAGACCCGTACCGAGTCAGAGCTAGGAGCTGACTGCCTCACTCAACTACTTCATAGTATGACTTCAGCTCGGCCAGAAGGCGACGCGTGGCGTCAATTCTAGAACCACCAATTGGTCACTACAGTAGTGGTTACACATTCGTAATACCTAACCTAATAATAATAATATAATATAATATTATAATTATAATAATCATAGGGAAAGATATAATATAATACAATATAATACAAAGAGAGTACTTTTGATGATTCATACTGTACCCGATAATAATATATAGTCGAACCTGCTTTATCTAGCTAGTAATAAAGTAGTTCGCGATATATTATTACAGAACTTATTTTAACCAGGCCTTTTATTTTTGTATATAATGGAGTGAAGTAGGGGCGCGTAACACCTCCCCCCTCGGTGACTGACGGTCGCCATTGACTTGTACTCTCTGTGGTGGGTAGCATCTGTCATAGTAGCAGAGGTTGTAACATAGACAGCAGTCCTACATAATCTCCAGCTTTCTCCACAACATAGATGGTCATAAAAGTACCGACTCATACTGTTAAAAATAAAGGTATATTAATAAAATTTCAAGGCCTAGAGAGGGCATCAGCAATGAGATTATGTTTTCCTTTTATATGGGAAATGGTAATAGAGAAGGGTTGAATTCTCAAAGCCCAACGAAGTATTCTGGCGTTCTTCGATTTCATGGAATTTATGAAGGTCAAAGGATTATGATCGGAACACCGATATTGATGGGTAGAAGATCCTAAATATTACATCAAAATTCTCTAGGCATACAACGAGAGCTAAGGCTTCTTTTTCTATAGTTGAATAATTAATTTGTGTTTCTTTAACTTAGAAGAAAAATAAGAAACAGGTTGTAATAGGTCAGAATTTGGAGCCTTCTGTAACAATGCGGCTCCCAAAGCATACGCACTGGCATCTATTTGTAAGTGGAATGGTTTATTAAAATCAGGACTTAGCAATACTGGGGAAGAGGATAGTAATCTTTAAACGATTAAAAGCAATTTCACAGTCCTGGGTCCATGAAAACTTTGTTTTTGGACTTGTTTAATTCAGTTAGGGGAAAAGCTCCTGTGCAAAATTCGGACAGAACCGACGGTAGTAACCGGCAACTCCTAAAAATCTTGATACGCTTTTCCTATCCTTAGGGGTAGGAAATTCTAAGAGGGCCTTTACTTTGGCGTTCAAAGGAGCGACTTCACCTTGTCCAATCCGAAATCCTAAGTATTTAATTTTCGTCTGGCCAAACTCACACTTGGACAAATTCACTGTAAAATTATGTTTACTTAAGGCGTCAAACAAGGTGTTGGAGCCAACTGTCGCTGTATACGACTAAGTCGTCTAAGTAAGCTTCTACTCCGTCCAATCCGCCCGTAAGTATGTTCATAATACGCTGGAACGTAGAGGCCGCGTTACAGAAGCCGAAGGGCATAACGCAATACTTGTATAGGCCACCAGGTATCGTAAAAGCCGATATCTCTTGAGCTCTTGGTGACAACGGGACTTGGTAATACCCTCTTAACAAGTCCAATTTACTGATATACTTAGCTCTGGAGACCTTGTCTATTAAGTCGTCAATTCTGGGTATTGGAAACCCATCAGGTACTGTTACAGCATTGACTTTTCTAAAATCCGTGCATATACGGGAGGTCCCATCTGGTTTGGGGACTAGAATGCACGGGGATGCCCAAGGACTGTTACTTGGTTTTATCAACCCGTGTGAGAGTAAGAAGTTCACCTCTGCCTCTAGCTCACCTTGTTTCTTGGGACTCACTCTGTAGGGAGATTGCTTGATTGGAGTAGGTTCTCTGAGAGTAACATCGTGCACACCCAACGTACACGGTTTTGGGACGTCATTGAATAGGTGGAGATTTGCCTTAATCAGGGATTTTATTTCGTGTCCTTTGTCCACTTCCAGATTATCAGTAGAGAATTAAATTCTTTAAGGCTGTCGAATTGTTCAGAAGAACTGGTATTCCTATCATTTCATCCGAACTTACTGGAACCCGTTCTTGGTTCAGAGGAGTTATAGTATAAACTGGTGAAACGATTCCTGAATAGGGTTTAAGTTGGTTAACGTGATACGTCCGTTGTGAGTTCCTCTTCTTCGGCGTCCTTACCAAGTAGTTCACGTCACTTAGGCGCTTCACGATTTCTAAAGGACCTTCAAATTTGGGCTGTAGAGCATGTCCCTGATGAAATCGTTGAACCAGAACTTGATCTTTGGTTCAAATGAACGAAGTTTAGTTCGACGATCGTATTCCTCCTTCATCTTACTCTGTGCTTGTCGTAAGTTTTCGGCGGCCAATTCTCTAGCTAGGCTCAGGCGTTCTTTCATTAAGGTAGGAGAGCTCCTAAAAGTCGGCGTTTCTTCCCCGGTCCAAGCTTCTTTGAGAACCTGTACTGGTCCCTCTAATTTGATGCCCATATATTAACTCAAATGGCGAAAAACTTCAAGTTGTCTTGTTCGCTTTCTCTTAGGGCAAACAAGAGTAGTGGAATACCTTCATCCCAATCTTTGGAATACTGTAAACAGTAGGACCTCATCATAATCTTCAAAGTTTGATGGAACCTTTCCACCACGCCTTGTGATTGGGGTCGATAGGCCGTCGCGTAAACCGTCTTGACTCCTAACTGAGCCAAGGCTTCACGGAAAAATTTTGAAGTAAAATTCGACCCTTGATCCGATTGAACTTCTCTTGGAAATCCAAAGTGAGAGAAGAACTTAATCAGTGCTCTCACTATTAGGCGAGCATTAATCCTCCTGAGAGGAACTGCTTCCGGGTACCTGGTGACTGTGTCCATGATAGTGAACAGGAACTGGTTGCCCTGCCGAGTCTTGGGTAGCGGGCCGACACAGTCGATCACCAGACGAGAAAAGGGTTCGCCTGTTACTTGTATAGGGTTCAACGGCGCAGGTGGTGGATTATGTGCAGGTTTGCCTACTAGTTGACACACGGAACAGCTTCTTACATACCGTTCCACTTCTTCCTTCATTTTTGGCCATGATGAAGTGCTTAGCAATTTTTCTAAAAGTCTTCTTTTGTCCCAGATGTCACCTTGAGGACTGTCATGAGCAAACTTACATGCTAAATTTCTAAACGGGGTAGGCCAAAGACCAGTAGATGATCACTTTTAAGTGATCCTAGTTTCTTTTTCAGTAAGTCCTTCTCCCAATAGTAAGAGCTGTCACCTTTAAGGGCTTCTTCTCCCGACACAGCAAGCTTCCTGATGTCACTTAAGGAGGGGTCTATTTGGAGTTCTCTTACTAGATCCTCCTTCGAGAATAAATCTATTTCGGAAACCACCGACTTAGGAACTGGTATCGGTTCTGGGTGGATTGTTGGCTCGACACTCGAGCTTTCGTTGAATATGTCTCCTACTCCTACGTCGACGTCGTCCATGACTTCCTCCGATACCAACGGAGAACGCGACTGTTTGGTCATCGCCCGGGTTACTACGCTCAGAGGAAAGAGGGTAGGTTCCGTTCGTCGGGCTTCGATGACGTAATTTTCCTCGGTTGGATTTTCCATAACTATGGGCTCTTTCCATATTCCTTCTTCCGCAAAGTCGTTCCCAATCAATAGGTCTACGTCTTTTATGGGGAAGTTAGTTGGAGACATTCCGATTGACGTCCAGCCTGTAAAAATAGGAGTTTCAACATATAACTTGTACAGGGGTACTCGCGTAGTGGAGCCACCATAAGCTTCCAACAGAGCGTCGAAACCCGTATATGATCTGGCGGGGAATGATAACAGTCCTTCTCTTAATAATGTTAAGTAGGACCCCGTATCCCTAAAGGAATTTACTTGCAACAACTGGCTATCGGTAATTCCTACTTTGCTTTTGGAAAAGTAAGGACTCATAGCCCTTGACAAGTTTGACGATGATACCCATATTCTGCTTAGTCAACTAGTAGGATCTGTTAGTTTTCCTTGGGACAGAGCGTCTACTCTTGGCTCGGACTTCCTTGGATGAGTCGTAGAGGATATTATTTGTGTGGGCAATCTATAGGATGGACTCCTTCCCTGGTCCCTATCACGCTTAAAGCATTGTGATTTGAAATGTCCCAGCTTCGAACAATACGAACATTTAATTTTTTCCCATGACCTATCTGGTCTATAGGATGGGCTCGGTTGAATTTGGTGTTATACTTCGGGTTTACTTGTTACACGGGAGTGAATGGGTTGGGTAGGTCGCTTACCGAAAGGCTTCGCAGGTTCGGGTCTCGTTGCTGGTTTGATAACCTGGCCGCTTTCAGATTGTACCAACTCTGGGAATCTCAAGTTGTCTGCCAGCGCGGCAGTCTCTAACAACGTCGTTTGCGGATGGCCAACAAGATACTGGCGAACTCCCTCTGGAAAATTTGCATACAAATCTTCTAGTAACATTAATTGTGATAGATCTTTTAAAGTCGTGACCCGAGAAGCTCGACACCAACGTTCAAACGCCACTGCTTTCCCTCGGGCAAAATCTAAATAAGTTTGTCCTGTTTGCCGTTTCATGGAACGAAAAGCTATTTGGTAACTAATAGGGAGCATGTCATATGCTTCTAAAATAGTTCTCTTTACTACGTCGTATGGACATAAAAACTCATATGGTAACGAGGCGACACAAGACTGCGCCTTTCCATATAGAGACGTGTGCAGCAATGTGGCCATTTGTCTTTGGGCCAGCCCATTGAACGTGCCTGATTCTCAAAAATTTCAAAGAATTCATCTAAGTCTGTTTCGTTAAACTTAGGTACCATCAGAGCTGCTTTATGCAAGTCAAACCGGTTACCGTGCTCTTCACGTCTCTTTCTTCCGGAACTCCTTCTGCTTTGTTTCAAAACGAAACCTTTCACGCCTAAATTCTTCCTCGTTTAGACGTCTTCTAGCTTTGATTTGAGAGTTTTGTAATAGTAATATGCGTTCTATTCTCTCTAGTTGTTCGGACGTGAAATTCCCAAGAGGTAATGACACCGAGGGGAATTCGGGCGTCTTCTCCGGAAGTATTTTTGGACGAGCACCAGTCCTAAAATTATCCCCGTCATTTGACTGAGGGTTCGTTCCAACCACCGATACATACTCCGGGGAAATGAACGGGGGAGAGCTTTGAGACTGGACTGGTAGTAAGGCCTTGTAAACCCTGGCTCAACTTCATTATTTAAGGCAGTTCCCGTCCGTGGGATTTCTACTTCCTCGAACTGAGAAATTAAACTCTCTTCCAAATCTAATTCTGGCATTGCTTGGGATTTCGGAAATAATCTATCCTTAATTAGGGACCTAAGAGTCTCTGCGCTACGGTATCTATTATAAGGTATATCTAACTGTCTAGCTATTTGCCAACACGTCTGTAATTTTAAAGTGTCAAGAGTAGCCTCTGTTAATTCATCTAATAATGACTTAATTTCTGGATCCATTTTCTTAATTCTCGCAAGGGAGCTTAATTTTAATACAAAACAAATATGTACTTCAGGGTAAGTAGCTCCCGGACAGACAACCCATTTGTTACGACTTAATCTTCACCGTAACAATAGGGGCACAAATAACTCCATTTTTTTTGTTAGTTTTATTTTATTACCAATCATTTAGCTTCATTGGTATTTGGTTAGTGAATTAAAATAACCACAAGCAATTATAAATGAAACACTATACAGCAATAAACCCAATCTTACGTTCAAATTCTCATTAACAGAGTATGATACAATAATTTCAATTAATAATCTACTAATCTCACCATTTAACTCTTTTAGAAAGGTCTAGGGTAACGAAATAGTTATCTTTCATAAGTGACATGAATTACCAGACTAATGGCAAAGGCAAGACAGTAGACTTGGTATAAAGTTTTAGTTTAAGCTAGGAGCTTCGGGTTGAAGACCCGTACCGAGTCAGAGCTAGGAGCTGACTGCCTCACTCAAATACTTCATAGTATGACTTCAGCTCGGCCAAAAGGCGACGCTTGGCGTCAATTCTAAAACCACCAATTGGTCACTACAGTAGGGGTTACACATTCGAAATACCAACCTAATAAAAATAAAAATATAATATAATAATTATAAAATCATAGGGAAAGATATAATATAAACAATTAATACAATGAGAGTACTTTTGATGATTATACTGTCCCCGATAAAAATATAAGTCAACCTGCTTTATTAGCTAGTAAAAAAAGTGGTTCGCGAATATTATTACGAACTTTTTTTTAACCGGGGCCTTTTATTTTGTATTATGGAGTGAATAGGGGCGGTAACAATCAGGGGCCCCTGGGGAGGAGCGATGAACCATTTCTGGGAAAAGGGGGTTAAGTGATATCAGAGGTCGGAAGGGGGCTGAGAGAGACCATGGTCGGGGAGGGCGATAGACCAGTGTCTTGGGGAGGGGATGAGTGACCATGGTCGGGAGAGGGGCTGAGACCAGTGGTCTGGGGAAGAGCTGGTGAGACAGTGGTCTGGGGCAGGGGCTGAGTGAGACCAGGGGTTTGGGGACACGAGTGAGACCGTGGTCTGGGGGGGACTGAGTGAGACCTTTGGGTCTTGGGGGGGGGTGAGGAAAAATCATGGTCTTGTGGAGGGGCTGAGTAAGGGCCAGTGTTTGGGGGGGAGGGGCTAAGTGAGGCCAATGGTCGGGAGAGGGGCTGAGTGAGCCCAGGGGGCCGGGAGGGCTTTGAGCCGTGGTCGGAGGGGGCTGAGTAAACCCCATGGTCGGGGGTAGGGGTAAAGGGGAAATCAGTGGTAGGGGGGAGGGGCTGAGTGAGGCATGTCTGGGGAGGGGCTGAGTGAACCAGAGATCTGGGGGGGCTGAGTGGGGCCATGGTCGGGAGGAGGGGCTGGTGGACCGGATCTGGAAAAGGGCCCCAGTGATCCCAGGGGGTGTGAGGGAGGTGCTGAGTAGCCCAGTGTTCTTTGGGAGGGGCTGAGTGAAGCAGCGGTCTGGGAGGAGGAAGTGAAAACCCAGATGTCGGAGGAAAGCTGGTGAACCATTGTTGGGGGGAGGGGCGGAGTGAGACCTTTGGGTATGGGGGGGGGGGCTGATGAGACCATGGCTGGGGAAGGGGCGGGTGGCCAGGGGGTTTGGGGGGGGAGGGGCTGAGGGGACATTTTTTCGGGGGGGAGGGGCGAAGAGACCAGTGGTCGAAAGGGGGGCAGAGTGAGACTAGTGGTCTAAAGGGGGCCCTGATTAGACCTGTGGTTTTTGGGAAAAGGGCTGAGTGAGAACCAGGGGTTTTTGGGGGGGGGCTAAGGAGACCAGGGGCTGGTGGGGGGGCTGAGTGAGACCAGGGTCGGGGGGGTGGGGCAAATGGACTAGGGGTTTGGGGGAATGGCTTAGTGAGACCAATTGTTGGGGGAGGGGCGAGTGAGACCAGGGGTCGGGGAGCGGCTGAGGGGAAACCGTGGTCTGGGGGGGGGCTGATGGCCATGGTCGGGGGGAGGGGCTGGTGAGACCAGTGGTTTTTGGGGGAAGCTAAGTGAGACCAGGGTCTGGTAGGGGGGTGAGGGGAACCAGGGGTCGGGGGGAGGGGTGAATGGACCGGGCTGGGGAATGGCTTATAAGCCCAAATTTGTCTGGGGGGGGGCTATTGAGACCAGGGGTTTGGGGGGAGCGGCTGAGGAGCTCAGTGAGATCCAGTGGTCTGGGGGAGGAGCTGAGTGAGACCAGTGGTCTGGGGAAGGGGCTGAGTGAGACAAGTGGTCTGGGGGAGGGGCTGAGTGAGACCAGTGGTCTGGGGAGGAGCTGAGTGAGACCAGTGGTCTGGGGGGGGGCTGAGTGAGACCAGTGGTCTGGGGGAGGGGCTGAGGTAGACCAGTGGTCTGGGGAGGAAGCAGAGTGAGACCAGTGGTCTGGTGAGGAGCTTGAGTGAGACCAGTGGTCTGTGGGAGGGGCTGAGTGAGACTAGTCGTCTGGAGGAGGGGCTGAGTGAGACCAGTGGTCTGGGGGAGGGGCTGAGTGAGACCAGTGGTCTGGGGGAGGGCTGAGTGAGACCAGTGGTCTGGGGGAGGAGCTGAGTGAGATCAGATGGCTGTGGGAAGGGCTGAGTGGGAAGACCAGTGGTCTACGGGAAGGAGCTGAGTGAGACCAGTGGTCTGGGGAGGGCTGAGTGAGACCAGTGGTCTGGGGAGGGCTGAGTGAGACAGTGGTCTGGTGGAGGGCTGAGTGAGACAAGTGGTCGGGGGGAGGGGCTGAGTGAGACCAGAGGTCTGGGGGAAGGGCTGAGTGAGACCAGTGGTCTGGGGGAGGGGCTGAGTGAGACCAGTGGTCTTGGGAGAGGAGCTGAGTGAGACCAGTGGTCTGGGGAGGAGCTGAGTGAGACCAGTGGTCTGGGAGAGGAGCTGAGTGAGATCAGTGGTCTGGTGGAGGGGCTGAGTGAGACCAGTGGTCTTGGGGAGCTGCTGAGTGAGACCATTGGTCTGGGTGAGGGGCATAATGAAACCAGTGATCTGTGTGAGGAACTGAGTGAGACAAATGGTCTGGGGGAGGAGCTGAATGAGATTAGTGGTCTGGGAGAGGAGCTCAGCGAGATCAGTGGCCTGGGGGAGGAGCTGAGTGAGATCAGTGGTCTGGGGGGGAGGAGGGGTGTGAGACCATTGGTCTGGGGGAGGGGCTGAGTAAAACCAATGGTCTGTGGGAGGGGCTGAGTGAAATCAGTGGTCTGGGGGAGAGGCTGTGAGAGACCCGTGGTCTGGGGGAGGTGCTGAGTGAGACCAGTGGTCTGGGGGAGGAGCTTAGTGAGATCAATGGTCTGGGAGATGAGCTGAGTGAGATCAGTGGTCTGGGGATGGGCTGAGTGAGACCAGTGGTCTGGGGGAGGGGCTGAGTGAGATCAGTGGTCTGGGCGAGGAGCTGAGTGAGAACATTGGTCTGGGGGAGGAACTGAGTGAGATAAGTGGTCTGTGGGAAAGGCTGAGTGAGATTAGTGGTCTGGGGGAGGAGCTGAGTGAGATCAGTGCTCTGAGGGAGGAGCTGAGTGAGATCAGTGGTCTAGGGGAGGTGTTGAGTGAGACCAGTGGTCTGTGGGAGGAGCTGAGTGAGATCAGTGGTCTGGGGAGGAGCTGAGTGAGACCAGTGGCCTGGGGGATAAGCTGAGTGAGATCAGTGGTCTGGGGGAAGAGTTGAGTGAGATCAGTGGTCTGGGGGAGGGTCTGAGTGAGACCAGTGGTCTGGGGAAGGAGTTGAGTGAGATCAATGGTCTGGGGGAGGAGCTGAGTGAGACCAGTGGTCTGGTGGAGGAGCTGAGTGAGATCAGTGATTTGTGGGAGGAGCTGAGTGAGATCAGTGGTCTTAGGACTAGCTGAGTGAGATAGGTGGTCTGTGGGAGGGGTTGAGAGACCAGTGGTCTTGGGGAAGAGCTGAGTGAGATCAGTGGTCTGGGGGAGGAGCTGAGTGAGACGAATGGTTCGGGGGAGGGGCTGAGCGAGACCAGTGGCCTGGGGTTAGAGTTGAGTGAGATCAGTTGTATGGGGGAGGAGCTGAGTGAGATCAGTGATCTGGTCGAAGAGCTGAGTGAGATCGTTGGTCTGGGTGAGGAGCTGAGTGAGATCAGTAGTCTGCAGGAGGAGCTGAGTGAGATCAGTGGTCTAGGGGAGGAGCTGAGTGTGATCAGTGTTCTAATGGAGGAGCTGAGTGAGATCACTTGTCTGGGGGAGGAGCTGAGTGAGACCAGTGGTCTGAGGGAGGAGCTGAGTGAGTTCAGTGGTCAAGAAAGGAGCTGAGTGAGATCAGTAGTCTAGGGGAGGAGCTGAGTAAGATCAGTGGTCTGGGGAGGAGCTGAGTGAGATCAGTGGTCTGGGGAGGAGCTTAGTGAGATCAGTGTTCTGCAGAAAGGTGATGAGTGAGACCAGTGGTCTGGTCGAGGAGCTGAGTGAGACCAGTGGTCTGGGGGACGAGCTTAGTGAGACCAGTGGTCTGGATGAGCGGCTGTGTGAGACCAGTGGTCTGGAAGATGGGCTGAGTGAGACCAGTGGTCTGGGGGAGAGGCTGAGTGAGACCATTGGTCTGGAGTAGGGGCAGAGTGAGACCAGTGATCTGTGGGAGGAACTGAGTGAGACAAGTGGTCTGGGGGAGGAGCTGAGTGAGATCAGTGGCCTGGGGGAGGAGCTGAGTGAGATCAGTGGTCTGGGGGAGGGGTTGAGTGATACCATTTTTCTGGGGGAGGGGCTGAGTGAGACCATTGGTCTGGGGGAGGGGCTGAGTGAGACCAGTGGTCTGGGGAGGGGCTGAGTTAGACCATAGGTCTGGGGGAGAGGACATGAGTGAGATCAGTGGTCTGGGGGAAGAGTTGAGTGAGATCAGTGCCCTGGGGGAGGAACTGAGTGAGATCAGTGGTCTGTGAGAGGGGCTGAGTGAAATCAGTGGTCAGGAAGAGGGAGTGAGTGAGACCAGTGGTCTTGGGGGAGGGGCTGAGTGAGGCCAGTGGTCTGGAAAAGGAGCCGAGTGAGACCAGTGGTCTGGGGGAGGGGCTGAGTGAGACCAGTGGTCTGGTGGAGAAGCTGAGTGAGACTAGTGGTCTGTCGGAGGGGCTGACTGAGACGAGTGGTCTGTTGCAAAGTCTGAGTGAGACCAGTGGTCTGGGGGAGGAGCTGAGTTAAACCAGTGGTCAGGGGGAGGCACTGAGTGAGAATGGTGGTCTGGGGGAGGGGCTGAGTGAGACCAGTGGTCTTGTGGAGGGGTTGAGTGAGACCAGTGGTCTGGGGGAAGAGCTGAGTGAGACCAGTGGTCATTCTTCTTATCAACCACACATCATCTTCAAACAGGAACATTTCGGAGTCCATTCCTTCCATCATGTCGCTCACAAATACCAGAAACAGCACTGGTCCTAGGACTTACCCCTGCGGAACCCCACTCGTCAAAGGCGCCCACTCTCACACCTCGCCACATACCATTACTCGCTGCTGTCTTCCTGACAGATATTCCCTGTTATCCCTGCAGGTGTTGGTGGAGGATGCTGCAGTGTTACAGGGCAGGTGTTGATGGAGGATGCTGCAGTGTTACAGGGTAGGTGTTGGTGAAGGTAACTTTGACGTGTGTGTTGTAAACTTGTTATCTTCACCAGCCTTGAACTGCAGCAAAACCACAAGATACGTGGCGACGAAACTGGCAATCTGTAAACAATATTAGACACACAACAGATACTTATGATTTTCTTCAATGCAACCAAAATATACTATATAAAAATTACTATTAATATATACATTAATTAGAATAATGGATTGGTCAAAGTTTATTATTTAAAATGATGTATATTACTCACATGGACCAGTCTGGCCTTGGCCAGTACGTAGAAGCCACCAATGTTGAAGGTTGGGTATTTATCAAGTACATCCAGAAGGTACGTCAACTGCAACACCACAAGTGAACATGTCTTTTACAATTGTAAATGACAGAGACAAAGTAATCCTTAAACACAGTGACACTTGTACATGTATTGTGGCACTTGTACACAGTGACACTTGTACACATTGACACTTGTACATGTATTGTGGCACTTGTACACAGTGACACTTGTACACATTGACACTTGTACATGTATTGTGGTACTTGGACACAGTGACACTTGTACACATTGACACTTGTACATGTATTGTGGCACTTGTACACATTGACATTTCTGCATGAATTGTGGCACTTGTACACAGTGACACTTGTACACATTGACACATGTACATGTATTGTGGCACTTGTACACAGTGACACTTGTACACATTGACACTTGTACATGTATTGTGGTACTTGGACACAGTGACACTTGTACACATTGACACTTGTACATGTATTGTGGCACTTGTACACATTGACACTTGTACATGAATTGTGGCACTTGTACACAGTGACACTTGTTCACATTGACACTTGTACATGTATTGTGGCACTTGCACACAGTGACACTTGTACATATTGACACTTGTACATGTACTGAGGTACTTCTACACAGTGACACATGTACACATTGACAATTGTACATGTATTGTGGCACTTGTACACAGTGACACTTGTACACATTGACACTTGTACATGTATTGTGGCACTTGTACACAGTGACACTTGTACACATTGACACTTGTACATGAATTGTGGCACTTGTACACAGTGACACATGTACACATTGACACTTTTACATGTATTGTGGCACTTGTACACATTGACACTTGTACATGTATTGTGGCACTTGTACACAGTGACACTTGTACACATTGACACTTGTACATGTATTGTGGCACTTTTACACAGTGACACTTGTACACATTGACACTTGTACATGTATTGTGGCACTTGTACACAGTGACACTTGTACACATTGACACTTGTACATGTATTGTGGCACTTGTACACAGTGACACTTGTAGACAATGACACTTGTACATGTATTGTGGTACTTGTACACAGTGACACTTGTACACATTGACACTTGTACATGTATTGTGGCGCTTGTACACAGTGACACTTGTACACAGTGACACTTGTACACATTGACACTTGTACACATTGACACTTGTACATGTATTGAGGCACTTGTACACAGTGACACTTGTACATGTATTGTGGCACTTGTACACAGTGGCACTTGTACACATTGACACGTGTACATGTATTGTGGCACTTGTACACAGTGACACTTGTACACATTAACACTTGTACATGTACTGTCGCACTTGTACACAATGACACTTGTACACATTGACACTTGTACATGTATTGTGGCACTTGTACACAGTGACACTTGTACACATTGACACATGTACATGTATTGTGGCACTTGTACACAGTGACACTTGTACACATTGACACATGTACATGTATTGGCACTTGTACACATTGACACTTGTACTTTAATTGTGGCATTTTACAAGGTGACACTTGTACACATGACACTTTTTACATGTATTGTGGCACTTGTACACAGTGACACTTTTACACATTGGGACACTTGTACATGTATTGTGGCACTTGTACAAGTGACCTTTACATTGTTTTTGTGGCACTGAACAGTGACACTTGTCCCAATGATTGCTACTTGTACACATGACACTTGTACACATTGACACTTGTACATGTATTGGGGAAATTGTACACAGTGACACTTGTAACATGACACTTGTACATGATTGTGGACTTGTACACAGTGACACTTGTACACATTGACACTTTTTACATGTATTGTGGCTTGTACACAGTGACACTTGTACACATTGACACTTGTAAAATGAATTGTCACTTGTACACAGTGACACTTGTACACAGTGAACACTTGTACAGAATGGGGCACTTGTACACAGTGACACTTTGTACATGTATTGTGGCACTTTACACAGTGACACTTGTATCACTGACAAAACACTTGTACCATGGACACTTGTACACATTGACACTTGAACATGTATTGTGGCACTTGTACACAGTGACACTTGTAGAAAATTGACACTTGTACATGATTGTCGACTTGTACACAGTGACACTTGTACACATTGACACTTGTACAGTATTGTGGCATTGTACACAGTGACACTTGTACACATTGGACCTTGTACATGTATTGTGGCACTTGTACAAGTGACACTTGTAAATTGACACTTGTACATGTATTGTGTACTTGTACACGTGACACTTGTACAACATTGACATTGTACATGAAATTGTGGCCTTGACTCAGGGACACTTGTACACATTGACACTTGTAAAATTGTTATGATTGGCACTTGTACACAGTGACACTTTGTAGGCGACAATTTGACACTGTACATGTATTTGGCACTTGTACACAGTGACCCCTTGTACACATTAACACTTGTACATGGTTAATTGTAAAGCACTTGTACACATTGACACTTGTACATGTATTGTGGCACTTGTACACAGTGACACTTGTACACATTGCACTTGTACATGTATTGGGCATTGTACAGTGACACTTGTAAAAATTTTGACACTTGTACAGGGTATTGTGACTTGTACCCCAGTGACACTTTGTAAAACATTGCACTTGACAAGTGCACTTGTACACATTGACACTTGTACATGTATTGTGGCACTTGTACACAGTGACACTTGTACACATTGACACTTGTACATGTATTGTGGAAACTTGTACACAGTACACAAGACACATTGACACATTAATGTATTTGGCACTTGACACATTGACACTTGTACATGTATTGTGGCACTTGACACAGTGACACTTGTACACATTGACACTTGTCTTACAGGTATTGTGGCCACATTGTAAACAGTGACACTTGTACACATTGACACTTGTACTGATGTGGCACTTGTACACATTGACACTTGTACACATTGACACTGTACATGTATTGTGGCACTTGTACACAGTGACACTGTAACATGACACTTGTACATGTATTGTGGACTTGTACCAGTGACACTTGTACACATTGACACTTGTACATGTATTGTGGCCTTGTAAACAGTGACACTTGTACACAGTGACCACTTCTACATTTTGGCACTTGTAACATGACACTTGTACACATGACACTTGTACACATTGACACTTGTACACATGACACTTGTACATGTTATTGTGGCACTTTACACAGTGACATTGTGACATTAAAACTGTAATGTATGTGGACTTGTACACAAGACACTGAACATTGACCTTGACATGTATTGTGGCCTTGTACACAGTGACACTTGTACACATTGACACTTGTACACTGAATTGTGCACTTGTACACATTTTGACACTTGAAACATGACACATTGTTTGTATTGTGGACTTTACACAGTGACACTTGTACACATTGACCTTGTACATGTATTGTGCACTTGTACACAGTGACATTTTTGTACATGTATTGTGGCACTTGTACACAGTGCACTTGAAACAATTGACACTGTACTGTATTGTGTACTTGTACACAGTGACACTTTGTACACATTGACACTTGTACATGTATTGGCCTTGTACACAGTGACACTTGTACATTATTGTGGCACTTGACAACAGTGGCCTTGAAACACATTGAAAATTGTAATGTATTGGCACTTGTACACAGTGACACTTGTACACATTACACTTGTATACAGTGACTTTACACAGTGACACTTGTACAATGACATTTGCCCCAATTGACACTTGTACATGTATTGTGGGCCTTGTACACAGTGACACATGTACACATTGACATTGTACATGTATTGTGGCACTTGTAAAAACTTTTTTGGACACTTGTACATGTAATTGTGGACTTTACAAACCAAGTGACATTTGGGTACAACACTTGACACTTGTACATGTATTGTGGCATTTTGTACACAGTGACACTTGTACACATTGACACTTGTACATGTATTGTGGCCTTTTACACAGTGACACTTGTACACATTGACACTTGTACATGTATTGTGGCACTTGTAACACGTCAGTGACACTTGTAACATTGCCCACTTGACATGTATTGGGGACTTGTACACGTCACTTTTGAAAATAATTGTACATTTTTGTGACTTGTACACAGTGACACTTGAAACACATTGACACTTGTACTGTTTGTGGCGCTTGTAACACGTGACACTTGTACACAGTGACACTTGTACACATTGACACTTGTACACATTGACACTTGTACATGTATTGAGGCACTTGTACACAGTGACACTTGTACATGTATTGTGGCACTTGTACACAGTGGCACTTGTACACATTGACACGTGTACATGTATTGTGGCACTTGTACACAGTGACACTTGTACACATTAACACTTGTACTGTACTGTGGCACTTGTACACATGACACTTGAAACACATTGACACTTGTACATGTATTGTGGCACTTGTACACAGTGACACTTGTACACATTGACACTTGTACATGTACTGTGGCACTTGTACAGAGTGACACTTGTACATATAGACACTTGTACATGTATTGTGGTACTTGTACACAGTGACACTTTGAAACATGACACTTGTACATGTATTGTGGCACTTGTACACATTGACACTTGTACATGTATTGTGGCACTTGTACACAGTGACACTTGTACACATTGACACATGTACATGTATTGTGGCACTTGTACACAGTGACACTTGTACACATTGACACATGTACATGTATTGTGGCAATTGTACACAGTGACACTTGTACATGTATTGTGGCACTTGCACACAGTGACACTTGTACACATTGACACTTGTACATGTACTGAGGTACTTCTACACAGTGACACTTGTACATGTATTGTGGCACTTGTACACAGTGACACTTGTACACATTGACACATGTACATGTATTGTGGCACTTGTACACAGTGACACTTGTACATGTATTGTGGTACTTGTACACAGTGACACTTGTACACATTGACACTTGTACATGTATTGTGACACTTGTACACATTGACACTTGTACATACATTGTGGCACTTTTACACGGTGACACTTGTACACACTGACACTTGTACATGTATTGTGGCACTTGTACACAGTGACACTCGTACACATTGACACTTGTACATGTATTGTGGCACTTGTACAGAGTGACACTTGTACACATTGACACCTGTACATGTATTGTGGCACTTGTAAACAGTGACACTTGTACACAGTGACACTTGTACACATTGACACTTGTACACATTGACACATTTATACATGTATTGTGGTACTTGTACACAGTGACACTTGTAGACATTGACACTTGTACATGCATTGTGGTACTTGTACACAGTGACACTTGTACACATTGACACTTGTACATGTATTGTGGCGTTTGTACACAGTGACACTTGTACACAGTGACACTTGTACACATCGACACTTGTACACATTGACACTTGTACATGTATTGAGGCACTTGTACACAGTTACACTTGTACATGTATTGTGGCACTTGTACACAGTGACACTTGTACATGTATTGTGGCACTTTTACACAGTGACACTTGTACACATTGACACTTGTACATGTATTATGGCACTTGTACACAGTGACACTTGTACACATTGACACTTGTACATGTATTGTGGCACTTGTACACAGTGACACTTGTAGACAATGACACTTGTACATGTATTGTCGTACTTGTACACAGTGACACTTGTACACATTGACACTTGTACATGTATTGTGGCAATTGTACACAGTGACACATTGTACACATTGCGCTTGTACATGTATTGGTGGCACTTGTACACAGTGACACTTGTACAATGACACTGTACAGTATTGTGGACTTGTACACAGTGACACTTGTAAACATTGACACTTGTACATATATTGTGGCGCTTGTACACAGTGACACTTGTACACAGTGACACTTGTACACATTGACACTTGTACACATTGACACTTGTACATGTATTGAGGCACTTGTACACAGTGACACTTGTACATGTATTGTGGCACTTGTACACATTGACACGTGTACATGTATTGTGGCACTTGTACACAGTGACACTTGTACACATTAACACTTGTACATGCACTGTCGCACTTGTACACAATGACACTTGTACACATTGACACTTGTACATGTATTGTGGCACTTGTACACAGTGACACTTGTACACATTGACACTTGTACATGTACTGTGGCACTTGTACAGAGTGACACTTGTACATATTGACACTTGTACATGTATTGTGGTACTTGTACACAGTGACACATGTACACATTGACACTTGTACATGTATTGTGGCACTTGTACACATTGACACTTGTACATGTATTGTGGCACTTGTACACAGTGACACTTGTACACATTGACACATGTACATGTATTGTGGCACTTGTACACAGTGACACTTGTACACATTGACACATGTACATGTATTGTGGCACTTGAACACAGTGACACTTGTACATGTATTGTGGCACTTGCACACAGTGACACTTGTACACATTGACACTTGTACATGTACTGAGGTACTTCTACACAGTGACACTTGTACACATTGACACTTGTACATATATTGTGACACTTGTACACATTGACACTTGTACATGCATTGTGGCACTTTTACACTGTGACACTTGTACACACTGACACTTGTACATGTATTGTGGTACTTGTACACAGTGACACTCGTACACATTGACACTTGTACATGTATTGTGGCACTTGTACACAGTGACACTTGTACACATTGACACTTGTACATGTATTGTGGCACTTGTAAACAGTGACACTTGTACACAGTGACACTTGTAAACATTGACACTTGTACACATTGACACTTGTACATGTATTGTGGCACTTGTACACAGTGACACTTGTAGACATTGACACTTGTACATGTATTGTGGTACTTGTACACAGTGACACTTGTACACATTGACACTTGTACATGTATTGTGGCGTTTGTACACAGTGACACTTGTACACAGTGACACTTGTACACATCGACACGTGTACAATTGACACTTGTACACGTATGAGGCACTTGTACACATTGACACTTGTACATGTATGTCGCACCTTTACACAAGTGACACTTGTACACATTGACACTTGTACATGTATTGTGGCACTTGTACACAGTGACACTTGTACACATTGACACTTGTACATGTATTGTGGCACTTGTACACAGTGACACTTGTAGACAATGACACATGTACATGTATTGTGGTACTTGTACACAGTGACACTTGTACACATTGACACTTGTACATGTATTGTGGCGCTTGTACACAGTGACACTTGTACATGTATTGTGGCACTTGTACACAGTGGCACTTGTACACATTGACACTTGTACATGTATTGCAGCACTTGTACACAGTGACACTTGTACACATTAACACTTGTGCATGTACTGTCGCACTTGTACACAGTGACACTTGTACACCATGACATTTGCACACATTGACACTTGTACATGTATTGTGGCGCTTGTACACAGTGACACTTGTACACATTGACACTTGTACATGTACTGTGGCACTTGTACAGAGTGACACTTGTACATATTGACACTTGTACATGTATTGTGGTACTTGTACACAGTGACACAAGTACACATTGACACTTGTACATGTATTGTGGCACTGTACATAACATTGTACAGTATTGTGGCACTTGTAACAGTGACACTTGTAACATGACACTTGTACATGTATTGTGGCACTTGTTACACAGTGACACTTGTACACATGACACTTGTAATGTATTGTGCACTTGTACACAGTGACACTGTACACATGACACTTGTACAGTATTGTGGCACTTGTACACAGTGACACTTGTTGACAATGACACTTGTACATGTATTGTGGTACTTGTACACAGTGACACTGTACACTTGACACTTGTACATGTATTGTGGCCTTGTACACAGTGACACTTGTACACAGTGACACTTGTACATTGACACTTCTACACATTGACACTTGTACATGTATGAGGCACTTGTTACACAGTGACACTTGTACACTGTATTGAGGCACTTGTACACAGTGGCCTTGTACACATTGACACGTGCATGTATTGTGGCACTTGTACACAGTGACACTTGTAACAATTAACACTTGTACATGTACTGTCGCACTTGTACACAATGACACTTGTACACATTGACACTTGTACATGTATTGTGGCACTTGTACACAGTGACACTTGTACACATGCACTTGTACAGTACTGTGCACATTGTACATGACACTTGTACATATAGACACTTGTACATGTATTGTGGTACTTGTACACAGTGACACATGTACACATTGACACTTGTACATGTATTGTGGCACTTGTACACATTGACACTTGTACATGTATTGTGGCACTTGCACACAGTGACACTTGTACACATTGACACATGTACATGTATTGTGGCACTTGTACACAGTGACACTTGTACACATTGACACATGTACATGTATTGTGGCAATTGTACACAGTGACACTTGTACATGTATTGTGGCACTTGCACACAGTGACACTTGTACACATTGACACTTACATGTACTGAGGGTACTTGCTACACAAGTGACATTTTTGGTACATGTATTGTGGCTCTTGTTACACAGTGACCACTTGTTAGACACATGACACTTGTAACATGTATTGTGGTTTCCTTGTACACAGTGACACTTGTACATGTATTGTGGTACTTGTACACAGTGACACTTGTACACATTGACACTTGTACATGTATTGTGACACTTGTACACATTGACACTTGTACATGTATTTGTGGCACTTGTACACAGTGACACTTGACACATGAACTTGTACATGTATTGTGGCACTTGTATCAACATTGACACTTGTACATGTATGTGGCACTTGTACACAGTGACACTTGTACACATTGACACTTGTACTGATGTGCACTTGTAACTGTCGACACTTGTACACATGGTCACTTGTACACATTGACACTTGTACACATTGACACTTGTATGTATTGGGCCACATCTTGTACACAGTGACACTTGTAATCGACATTGACACTTTGTACATGTACATTGTGCACTTGTACACAGTGACACTTGTACATATTGGCACTTGTACATGTAATTGTGACCGTACATGTACAGCACTTGTACACGACACTTGTACACATTGACACTTGTACATGTATTGTGGCACTTGTACACAGTTGAACAACCTTGTACATGTATTGTGGCACTTGTACACAGTGACACTTGTACACATTGACACTTGTACATGTATTGTGGCACTTGTACACAGTGACACTTGTACACATTGACACTTGTACATGTATTGTGGCACTTGTACACAGTACACTGTAGACAATGACACTTGTACATGTATTGTGGTACTTGTACACAGTGACACTTGTTACAATTTGACACTTGTACATGGACTTGTCAGGCACTTGTACACATGGACACTTGTACACATTGACACTTGTACATGTATGTGAGCACTTGTACACATTGACACTTGTAACAATGCAATTTGTGGCACTTTACACAGTGACACTTGTACACACTGACACTTGTACATGTATTGTGGCACTTGTACACAGTGACACTCGTACACATTGACACTTGTACATGTATTGTGGCACTTGTACACAGTGACACTTGTACACATTGACACTTGTACATGTATTGTTGCACTTGTAAACAGTGACACTTGTACAAAAAAAGAATGACACTTGTACACATTGACACTTGTACACATTGACGCTTGTACATGTATTGTGGCACTTGTACACAGTGACACTTGTAGACATTGACACTTGTACATGTATTGTGGTACTTGTACACAGTGACACTTGTACACATTGACACTTGTACATGTATTGTGGCGCTTGTACACAGTGACACTTGTACACAGTGACACTTGTACACATCGACACTTGTACACATTGACACTTGTACATGTATTGAGGCACTTGTACACAGTGACACTTGTACATGTATTGTGGCACTTGTACACAGTGACACTTGTACATGTATTGTGGCACTTTTACACAGTGACACTTGTACACATTGACACTTGTACATGTATTGTGGCACTTGTACACAGTGACACTTGTACACATTGACACTTGTACATGTATTGTGGCACTTGTACACAGTGACACTTGTACACATGACACTTGTACATGTATTGTGGACCTTGTACACAGTGACACTTGTACATCATTGTACACTTGTTACATGTATTGTGGCACTTGTACACAGTGACACTTTGTACATGTATTGTGGCACTTGTACACAGTAGGCACTTGTCACATTGACACTTGTACATGTATTGTGGCACTTGTACACAGTGACACTTGTACACATTGAACACTTGTACATGCATTGTGACTTGTACAGATGACATTGTACACAGTGACACTTGTACAATGTGACACTTGTACACATTGACACTTGTACATGTATTGTGGCACTTGTACACAGTGACACTTGTACACATTGACACTTGTACATGTACTGTGGCACTTGTACACAGTGACACTTGTACACATTGACACTTGTACATGTATTGTGGCACTTGTACACAGTGACACTTGTACACGTGACTGTACACATGACACTTGACACATTGACACTTGACATGTATTGTGGCACTTGTACACAGTGACACTTGTACATGTATTGTGGCACTTGTACACAGTGACACTTGTACACATTGACACTTGTACATGTATTGTGGCACTTGTACACAGTGACACTTGTACATGTATTGTGGCACTTGTACACAGTGACACTTGTACACATTGACACTTGTACATGTATTGTGGCACTTGTACACAGTGACATTGTACACATTGACACTGCATTATGTGGCACTTGTACACAGTGACACTTGTACACATTGACACTTGTACATGTATTGTGGCACTTGTACACATGACATAGTACACATTGACACTTGTACATGTATTGTGGCACTTGTACACGTGACACTTGTACACATTGACACTTGTACATGTATTGTGGCACTTGTAACAGTGACAACTTGTACACAGTGACACTTGTACATGTACTGTCGCACTTGTACACAGTGACACTTGTACACGTGACATTTGCACACATTGACACTTGTACATGTATTGTGGCGCTTGTACACAGTGACACTTGTACACATGACACTTGTACATGTATTGCACTTGTACAAACATTGACATTGACACTTGTACATGTATTGTGGCTGTACACGTGACACTTGTACACATTGACACTTGTACATGTATTGTGGCACTTGTACACAGTGACACTTGTACATGTATTGTGGTACTTGTACACAGTGACACTTGTACACATTGACACTTGTACATGTATTGTGGCACTTGTACACAGTGACACTTGTACATGTATTGTGGCACTTGTACACAGTGACACTTGTACATATTGACACTTGTACATGTATTGTGGTACTTGTACACAGTGACACTTGTACATGTATTGTGGCACTTGTACACAGTGACACTTGTACACATTGACACTGTACATGTTTGGCACTTGTACACATTGACATACTGTACACATTGACACTTGTACATGTATTGTGGCACTTGTACACGCGTGACACTTGTACACATTGACACTTGTACATGTATTGTGGCACTTGTACACCAGTGACACTTGTACACATTGACACTTGTACATGTATTGTGGCACTTGTACACAGGACATGTACACATTGACACTGTACATGTATTGTGGCACTTGTACACAGTGACACTTGTACACAGTACACTTGACATGTATTGGCACTTTGTACACATGACCTTACATGTATTGAGGCACTTGTACTACAGTGACACTTGTACATGTATTGTGGCACTTGTACACAGTGACATTGTCATGTATTGTGGCACATGTACATTTACTTGTACATGTACACATGTACACATTGACACTGGTACATGTACTTGGGACTTGTACACAGTGACACTTGTACACAGTGACACTTGGACATGTATTGTGACACTTGTACACAGTGACACTTGTATACAGTGACACTTGTACACAGTGACACTTGTATACAGTGACACTTGTACATGTATTGTGGCACTTGTACACAGTGACACTTGTATACAGTGACACTTGAACATGTATTGTGGCACTTGTTCACAGTGACACCTGCATACAGTGACACTTGTACATGTATTGTGTCACATGTACACAGTGACACTTGCACATGTATTGTGGCACTTGTACACAGTGACACTTGTACACAGTGACACTTGTACATGTATTGTGGTACTTGTACACAGAGACACTTGTACACAGTGACACTTGTACATGTATTGTGGCACTTTACACGGTGACACTTGTACAAAATGACACTTGTACAAAATGACACTTGTACATGTATTGTGGCACTTGTACAAAATGACACTTGTACATGTATTGTGGCACTTGTTCACAGTGATACTTGTACATGTATTGTGGCACTTGTACACAGTGACACTTGTACACGTATTGTGGCATTTGTACACGTATTGTGGCATTTGTACACAGTGACACTTGTACATGTATTGTGGCACTTGTACACAGTGACACTTGCGCATGTATTGTTGCACTTGTGATGAATGGTTTTGAAAACCGACAAGTTGAAGAATTGAGACACTTATGCAACACATGGGAATCTTTATTGAAGAAACGTTTCGCCACACAGTGGCTTCATCAGTCCAATACAAAGTAGAAATGGGTAAGGAGAGTAGAAGTATGAGGTAATCAGTCCCTCAACCTGGATTCGATGTGTTCAGTCCATCACTCTTGTAGTAAGTGCAGCATAAGGCCAGAGAGGTGGCTTATATACTGCGGTGAGATGAGTTGAAGCAGGAGGAGGCGGGATCTTAGTGGGACCTGCCACTAATGTAAGTAGGTCATCGTCCAAAGGTTTGGGCAAGCGTTGAAGTCTTTGTACCAAGATTCTATGATGTTGCAGTTTCTGACAGATGTGATGAATGGTTTTGAAAACCGACAAGTTGAAGAATTGAGACACTTATGCAACACATGGGAATCTTTATTGAAGAAACGTTTCGCCACACAGTGGCTTCATCAGTCCAATACAAAGTAGAAATGGGTAAGGAGAGTAGAAGTATGAGGTAATCAGTCCCTCAACCTGGATTCGATGTGTTCAGTCCATCACTCTTGTAGTAAGTGCAGCATAGGGCCAGAGAGGTGGCTTATATACTGCGGTGAGATGAGTTGAAGCAGGAGGAGGCGGGATCTTAGTGGGACCTGCCACTAATGTAAGTAGGTCATCGTCCAAAGGTTTGGGCAAGCGTTGAAGTCTTTGTACCAAGATTCTATGATGTTGCAGTGTCTGACAGATGTGATGAATGGTTTTGAAAACCGACAAGTTGAAAAATTGAGACACTTATGCAACACATGGGAATCTAAGTTCCCGCCTCCTCCTGCTTCAACTCATCTCACCGCAGTATATAAGCCACCTCTCTGGCCCTATGCTGCACTTACTACAAGAGTGATGGACTGAACACATCGAATCCAGGTTGAGGGACTGATTACCTCATACTTCTACTCTCCTTACCCATTTCTACTTTGTATTGGACTGATGAAGCCACTGTGTGGCGAAACGTTTCTTCAATAAAGATTCCCATGTGTTGCATAAGTGTCTCAATTCTTCAACTTGTCGGTTTTCAAAACCATTCATCACATCTGTCAGACACTGCAACATCATAGAATCTTGGTACAAAGACTTCAACGCTTGCCCAAACCTTTGGACGATTGACCTACTTACATTAGTGGCAGGTCCCACTAAGATCCCGCCTCCTCCTGCTTCAACTCATCTCACCGCAGTATATAAGCCACCTCTCTGGCCCTATGCTGCACTTACTACAAGAGTGATGGACTGAACACATCGAATCCAGGTTGAGGGACTGATTACCTCATACTTCTACTCTCCTTACCCATTTCTACTTTTGTATTGGACTGATGAAGCCACTGTGTGGCGAAACGTTTCTTCAATAAAGATTCCCATGTGTTGCATAAGTGTCTCAATTCTTCAACTTGTCGGTTTTCAAAACCATTCATCACATCTGTCAGACACTGCAACATCATAGAATCTTGGTACAAAGACTTCAACGCTTGCCCAAACCTTTGGACGATGACCTACTTACATTAGTGGCAGGTCCCACTAAGATCCCGCCTCTTCCTGCTTCAACTCATCTCACCGCAGTATATAAGCCACCTCTCTGGCCCTATGCTGCACTTACTACAAGAGTGATGGACTGAACACATCGAATCCAGGTTGAGGGACTGATTACCTCATACTTCTACTCTCCTTACCCATTTCTACTTTGTATTGGACTGATGAAGCCACTGTGTGGCGAAACGTTTCTTCAATAAAGATTCCCATGTGTTGCATAAGTGTCTCAATTCTTCAACATTGTGGCACTTGTACACAATGACACTTGTATACAGTGACACTTGTACATGTATTGTGGCACTTGTACACAGTGACACTTGTACACAGTGACACTTGTACATGTATTGTGGCACTTGTACACAGTGACACTTGTATACAGTGACACTTGTACATGTATTGTGGCACTTGTACACAGTGACACTTGTATACAGTGACACTTGTACATGTATTGTGGCACTTGTACACAGTGACACTTGTGCACAGTGACACTTGTACATGTATTGTGACACTTGTACACAGTGACACTTGTATACAGTGACACTTGTGCATGTATTGTGGCACTTGTACACAGTGACACTTGTATACAGTGACACTTGTACATGTATTGTTGCACTTGTACACAGTGACACTTGTACACAGTGACACTTGTACATGTATTGTGGCACTTGTACACAGTGACACTTGTATACAGTGACACTTGTACATGTATTGTGGCACATGTACACAGTACATGTGTACATGTATTGGGGTACTTGAACACAGTGACACTTGTACATGTATTGTAGTACTTTTGCTGTGACACTTGTACATGTATTGTGGTACTTGTACACAGTGACACTTGTACTTCTATTGTGGTACTTGTACACAGTGACACTTGTACATGTATTGTGGTACTTGTACACAGTGACACTTGTACACGCATTGTGACACTTGTACACAGTGACACTTGTATACAGTGACACTTGTACATGCATTGTGACACTTGTACACAGTGACACTCGTACACAGTGACACTTGTACATGTATTGTGGTACTTGTACACAGTGACACTTTTACATGTATTGTGGTACTTGTACACAGTGTCACTTGTACATGTATTGTGGTACTTGTACACAGTGACACTTTTACATGTATTGTGGGTACTTGTACACAGTGTCACTTGTACATGTATTGTGGTACTTGTACACAGTGATACTTGTACATGTATTGTGGTACTTGTACACAGTGACACTTTTACATGTATTGTGGTACTTGTACACAGTGTCACTTGTACATGTATTGTGGTACTTGTACACAGTGACACTTTTACATGTATTGTGGTACTTGTACACAGTGTCACTTGTACATGTATTGTGGTACTTGTACACAGTGATACTTGTACATGTATTGTGGTACTTGTACACAGTGACACTTTTACATGTATTGTGGTACTTGTACACAGTGTCACTTGTACATGTATTGTGGTACTTGTACAGTGACACATGTACATGTATTGTGGCACTTGTACACACATTCAGTAACCTATAACTATCTAATAGACTGTGACACGTTAACATGATGAGACTTGCATTCACATAGTGACACCTGAACATACACATAGTGACACCTGAACATACACATAGTGACACCTGAACATACACATAGTGACACCTGAACATACACATAGTGACACCTGAACATACACATAGTGACACCTGAACATACACATAGTGACACCTGAACATACACATAGTGACACCTGAACATACACATAGTGACACCTGAACATACACATAGTGACACCTGAACATACACATAGTGACACCTGAACATACACATAGTGACACCTGAACATATGCTAACTCCTGCACTCACACTGTGATACGTACTCAACAATTTTAAAAAACAGTAGTATTTCTATGGAACAAGGAAGTGTTCGAATTTTGTCTTGTGGTGTCAATGTTCGTCTTGCTCCTCGTAGTGAAAGTATTTTAATTTTCTGACAAGATGCATTTTAAGTTAACAATCATCAATTTAAAACCTACTTGCTGTCTCTCACATGACTCGCTGTCAGTATGAAGACAATATATCTTTAATATACTTGCTGCCTCTCACATGACTCACTGCCAGTATTAAGACATATCTTTAATATACTTGCTGCCTCTCACATGACTCACTGCCAGTATTAAGACATATCTTTAATATACTTGCTGCCTCTCACATGACTCACTGCCAGTATTAAGACATATCTTTAATATACTTGCTGTCTCTCACATGACTCACTGTCAGTATTAAGACATATCTTTAATATACTTGCTGTCTCTCACATGACTCACTGCCAGTATTAAGACATATCTTTTAATATACTTGCTGTCTCTCACATGACTCACTGCCAGTATTAAGACATATCTTTAATATACTTGCTGTCTCTCACATGACTCACTGCCAGTATTAAGACATATCTTAATATACTTGCTGTCTCTCACATGGACTCGCTGCCAGTATTAAGACATATCTTTAATATACTTGCTGTCTCTCACATGACTCACTGCCAGTATTAAGACATATCTTTAATATACTTGCTGTCTCTCACATGACTCACTGCCAGTATTAAGACATATCTTTAATATACTTGCTGTCTCTCACATGACTCACTGCCAGTATTAAGACATATCTTTAATATACTTGCTGTCTCTCACATGACTCACTGCCAGTATTAAGACATATCTTTAATATACTTGCTGTCTCTCACATGACTCACTGCCAGTATTAAGACATATCTTTAATATACTTGCTGTCTCTCACATGACTCACTGCCAGTATTAAGACATATCTTTAATATACTTGCTGCCTCTCACATGACTCGCTGCCAGTATTAAGACAATATATCTTTAATATACTTGCACACATATTTATTTTTTATTCAGTCTTATAATTGTTCAAAAGTGAAAGGAAGGTAGTCAGTATACATACGAGAGGAGTGCGAGGCGGAAGTAGAACCATAGGAGGACGTGGCAGGAGTAGAACCAGAAGAGAACGTGGTAGGAGTACAACCAGAGGAGGACATGGTAGGAGTAAAAACAGAGGAGGGTGTGGCAGGAGTAGAACCAGAGAAGGACGTGGCAGGAGTAGAACCAGAGGAGGATGTGGCAGGATTACAACCAGAGGAGGACGTGGCAGGAGTAGAACCAGAGGAGGACGTGGCCGGAGTAGAACCAGGGGAGGATGTGGCCGGAGTAGAAACAGAAGAGGACGTGGCCGGAGTAGAACCAGAGGAGGACATTGCTGGATTAGAACCAGATGAGGGAGTAGCAGGAGTAGAACCAGAGGAGGACGTGGCCGAAGAAGAACCAGAGGAGGACGTGGCCGGAGTGGAACCAGAGGAGGGCAAAGCCAGAGTGGAACAAGAGGAGGACGAGGCCGGAGTAGAACCAAAGGGAGACGTTGCTGGATTAGAACCAGATGAGGACGTGGATCGACTAGAACCAGAGGAGGACGTGGCTGGAGTAGAACAAGAGAAGGACGTGGCCGTAGAGGAACCAGAGGAGGATGTGGCCGGAGTAGAACCAGAGGAGGACGAGGTAGGAGTAGAACCATAGGAGGACGTTGTCGGAGTAGAATCAGATGAGGACGTGGCCGGAGTAGAACCAGAGCAGGACATGGCTGGAGTAGAACCAGAGGAGGACGTTGCCGGAGTAGAACCATAGGAGGACGTGGCAGGAGTAGAACCAGAGGAGGACGTGGCTAGAGTAGAACCAGAGGAGGATGTGGCCAGAGTAGAACCAGAGGAGGACGTGGTCGGAGTAGAATCAGAGGAGGACGTGGCCGGAGAAGGACCAGAGGAGGATGTGGCCTGAGTAGAACCAGATGAGGACTTGGCAGGAGTAGAACCAGAGGAGGACGTGGCTAGAGTAGAACCAGAGGAGGTGGCCGGAGTAGAACCTGAGGAGGGAGAAGCCAGATTGGAACCAGAGGAGGACGTGGCCGGAGTAGTACCAGAGGAGGACGTGGCCGGAGTAGAACCAGAGGAGATTGTGGTAGGAGTAGAACCAGAGGAGGACGTGGCTGGAGCAGAACAAGAGGAGAGCGAGGCCAGAGTAGAACCAGAGGATCACGTTGCTGGAGTAGAACCAGAGGATGATGTTGCTGGAGTAGAACCAGATGAGGACGTGGCAGGAGTAGAACCAAAGGAGGACGTGGTTGGAGTAGAACCAGAGGAGGACGTGGACTGAGTAGAACCAGAGGAAGACGTGGCAGGAGAAGAACCAGAGGAGGATTCTGCCGGAGTGGAACCAGATGAGGACGTGGCAGGAGTAGAACCAGAGAAGGACTTGGCACGAGTAGAACCAGAGGAGGACATGGCCGGAGTAGAACCAGAGGAGATTGGTGTAGGAGTAGAACCAGAGGAGGACGATGCGGGAGTAGAACCAGATGAGGACGTGCCAGGAGTAGAACCAGAGGACGACGTGGCTGGAGTAGAACCAGAGGAGGACGTGGCAGGAGTAGAACCAGAGGAGGACGTTGCCGGAGTAGAACCAGAGGAAATTGTGGTAGGAGTAGAACCAGAGGAGGACGTTGCTTGAGTAGAACCAGATGAGGACGTGGCAGGAGTAGAACCAGAGGAGGACGTGGCTGGAGTAGAACCAGAGGAGAACGTGGTAGGAATAGAACCAGAGGACGTGGTAGGAGTAGAACCAGAGGAGGATGTTGCCGGAATGGAACCAAATGAGGACGTGGCAAGAGTAGAACGAGAGGAGGACGTGGCTGGAGTAGAACCAGAGGAGGACGTGGCCGGAGTAGAATCAGAGGAGGACGTGGCCGGAGTAGAACCAGAGGAGAACGTGGTAGGAGTAGAATCAGAGGACGTGGTAGGAGTAGAACCAGAAAAGGGCATGGCAGGATTAGAACCAGAGAAGGACGTGGTAGGAGTAGAACCAGAGGAGGACGTGGTAGGAGTAGAACCAGAGGATGGAGTGGCAGGAGTAGAACGAGAGGAGGACGTGGTAGGAGTAGAACCAAGGGAGGATGTGGCTGGAGTAGAAACAGAGGAGGACGTGGCCGGAGTAGAACCAGAGGAGGACGTTGCTGGATTAGAACCAGATGAGGAAGTGGCAGGAGTAGAACCAGAGAAGACCGTGGCTGGAGTAGAACCAGAGGAGGACGTGGCCAGAGTAGAATCAGAGGAGGACGTGGCCAGAGTAGAACCAGAGGAGAACGTGGAAGGAGTAGAACCAGAGGACGTTGTAGGAGTCTCAGTAGTAGTACCAGTTCCTAGTAACCAGTTACCAGTAACCAGTGTACCAGTAGATGACTCACTACCAACCGTCTGTGTGAATCATTGACTGTATTCATATTGCTGCTGACCATAGCAGGATTTCAAACATCCTCACCCGTAGGCACTCATGGGTCAGTCAAGATAGGGAGCAGAGAGAGGCAGGTCGGCTGTTGGCGCTTTCCCACACTTTCCGTTATATTATACGTACTACCAGCCTACGTGAGTATTCTTACCCTATCCACGTATCGAAAACCCCTCATGACAAATGGTGGCAGCGGTGGGATCGATGAAGAGCTTCTTTCGCAAGTCTGATAAGACTTTCCTCAGAAGGAGGACCTTCAACTAGAGCATTAACACGAGAACGAATGGCAGTAAACCATGCTTCAAGACTATGTACATGGCCATTGAATAAAGGTAACGCATCAAGGGAATCACGAGTAAAACTATAGTGTCTCAGTGTCTGGGTCGGTCTGTCAGTCGATAAGGAACTGTGAGGACTGATGACAGCAGCAGCAGTAGCCTGAGAGGTCTGAGTGTCGACATTCACTAAAGTATCACTTGACGGTATGTGAGACATAATGGCAAAGAAGTTGCACGAGAACAAATAAGGCAAAAATAATGAACAATGAAAAATGATGCAAAATGCTAAAATTAAAATAAAAGAGATGCAACTAATTCTGCAGAAGTAAAAAAAAAAATGTCTAAGATACACTAGTGGCAAGAGGAAGAACAACTTAATGTAAAGGACTGCTGGACAAGATAAAAATTACATTGAAATTTACAAGTAAAAATATTACTGGAGACTGAATTAAATGCAAAATGAGCTGTCTGTACTCTTGCTAATAAAGAAATTAACTAATAAAATTGTAAATCAATGTAAAAAGTATAAAATAAAATCACTAAATTGTATGCAACGAGAGATAACTGGGAAGTTTAAATATTTTCTAAGAATGCATAAACAAAATTAAAATATAATACAGACAATGTCAGGAAAAATAATAAAATGAAAAACAAGACTCAAACAATAATCAACTGAGAATAATAATGTATAAAAATATCAATAAATGAAAATAATTCACTGCAGAACAAGTGCAACAAAATAATTCACTGCAGAACAAGTGCAACAAAATAAGGCGCAGAAATAATCAATGCAGTAAAAAAAGTTACACTGGGAAAATGTTGGTTAATAATAAAATAAAATATGAAGAAAAACTGATTGAACACTTTAACTCTTAATTGTAAATTAGACAAAACAATTTACTCAAACAGAGTAAAGAAAACACTTTACGTTAAAAAAAAAGAAATCCCCACTAAAAAGTGAATTTGTTCAAAGAAATATGAAAATATGAATAAAATAAAACAAGAAACAAAACTGGAAGTGTAACACTTACAAGTGGCAGGGCACACTACACTTACAAGTGGCAGGGCACACTACACTTACAAGTGGCAGGGCACACACAACATATTCACTTATTCATTTTTTTTAGTATTTTCCCTTACAACAAAATCTTGCTGTGCTGATACGACAAAAATTGCTGGCAAAAATAATGGTGCACGAGTCTGCGAAAAGATCAGGGAATGAGACACTGCTGGCACGAAAAAAAGACACACATAGAAATAAATGGATAATTTGTTATATGACAAATACTGGAGAATACAATGCTGAAAGAACACAAGATAAAAAAAATGAATGAATTACTTCACACGGAGTGACTGACTGGTACACTACACAATAATACTTACTAAAGACATGGAGTAGCATAAAAAAAAACACAGATAAAAATTATAAAAATGAAACACAAGAGATGAGCGATAACACTGAAAAATATTGCAAAAATAATGAGTCAAAGAAACACTGAGTCTACACTGAAAACACAAGGCTTAGAGTACACAAGAAATTCACTGTAAATGTCTCACACACGCAAATGTCTTTAAATGTAAGAAAATGTCTCTAAACAGAAAATTATCACTGAAGTCTGGAGTGGTAGATGGTGATGGTGACTAGTGATGAGGTGAAGCTTGTCCTATGCGGGAGATGACACCTTCACTCACACTGTCGTCGGAAGAAATGCGCTTTCTAGGTGAACTCACATAACTGGCTTTATCGTTGGCACTCAGCTACAATCTCTTGACCAATTATGTGAGCCAAAACAGTACTAGGACCCGGTACATCGGTGGAAGAAAAACCCCACAGGTAGATGAGGTGGGTGGCGGGTGGTGGGGGCAGCGGGGACAAGCTGGCCCTGTGCGCTCTCACTGCCACGCACTTCTCACCACGCACAAGGTGGCTTAACTAAATCACAATGCCACAGGGGTGATGAAGACCACTCTTACCAGCATCCAAGCATAAGCGATACATGAAACAATACTTCAGAGAAACTTGCGTGGCTTACTTCTCTCTCTCAGCTGGGTTAGGAAGCTGGGTTGGCAGACTGGCTTAACCAACGAGAATGGCCGACTGGAAGACGTGTAACGATGCACACAGCATGAAGGAGCGGGTGGGATGACAGGGGGACAGGCTGGATGGTAGGCTGAGGCAGGCTGACTAGCGTTCACTTCCACAGTCTGGCTTGGCTGGCTTAATTGCAAAATCCGGGTCAACCCCTCGGAGATTGAAGCAATTAGCACACGAAGTAAGCCAGGAAGCTTGAAAAAACGGCTGCAACAGGCTTGCAGGCTGGAGTACACAGGGTGGAGAAGAGTGAGGGTAGCGAGTAGCTGAAGGTGGCGGATGGTTCACCTTTGACCTGCCGGCTCCCCACAAACAGTCTTCTAACGTCTGAAATACCCTTAAATCCACGCCCACACCGGTGCCACCATTTGTCATGAGGGTTTTTTCAAATACGTGGATAGGGTAAGAATAACTCACGTAGGCGGTAGTACGTATAATATAACGGAAAGTGTGGGAAAGCGCCAACAGCCGACCTGCCTCTCTCTGCTCCCTATCTTGACTGACCCATGAGTGCCTACGGGTGAGGATGTTTGAAATCCTGCTATGGTCAGCAGCAATATGAATACAGTCAATGATTCACAGGAGTAGAACCAGAGGAAGACGTGGCAGGAGTAGAACCAGAGGAGGATGTTGCCGGAATGGAACCAAATCTGGACGTGCAGGAGTAGAACGAGAGGAGGACGTGGCAGGAGTAGAACCAGAGGAGGACATGGCCGGAGTTGAATCAGAGGAGGATGTGGCAGGAGTACAACCAGAGGAGAACGTGGTAGGAGTAGAACCAGAGGACGTGCTAGGAATAGAACCAGAGAAGGGCATGACAGGAGTAGAAAAAGAGGACGTTGTAGGAGTAGAACCAGAGGAGGACATGATAGGAGTATAACAAGAGGAGGGCGTGGCAGGAGTAGAACGAGAAGAGGACGTGGCAGGAGTAGAACCAGAGGAGGACGTGGCAGGAGAAGAACCACAGAAGGACGTGGCAGGAGTAGAACCAGAGGAGGACCTGGCAGGAGTAGAACCAAGGGAGGATGTGGCCGGAGAAGAAACAGAGGAGGACGTTGCTGAATTAGAACCAGACGAGCACGTGGCAGGAGTAGAACCAGAGAAGGACGTGGCTTGAGTAGAACCAGAGGAGGACGTGGCCGGAGTAGAACCAGAGGAGGACGTGGAAGGAGTAGAACCAGAGGAGGATTTTGTCGGAGTAGAACCAGATGAGGACGTGGCCGGAGTAGAACCAGAGCAGGATGTGGCTGGAGTAGAACCAGAGGAGGACGAGGCAGGAGTAGAACCACAGAAGGACGTGGCAGAAGTAGAACCAGAGGAGGACCTGGCAGGAGTAGAACCAAGGGAGGATGTGGCCGGAGCAGAAACAGAGGAGGACGTTGCTGGATTAGAACCAGATGAGCACGTGGCAGGAGTAGAACCAGAGAAGGACGTGGCTGGAGTAGAACCAGAGGAGGACGTGGCCGGAGTAGAACCAGAGGAGGACGTGGAAGGAGTAGAACCAGAGGAGGATTTTGTCGGAGTAGAACCAGATGAGGACGTGGCCGGAGTAGAACCAGAGCAGGATGTGGCTGGAGTAGAACCAGAGGAGGACGTTGCCGGAGTAGAAACATAGGAGGACATGCAGGAGTAGAACCAGAGGAGGATGTGGCAGAAGTAGAATCAGATGAGGACGTTGCAGGAGTACAACCAGAGGAGGACGTTGCAGGAGTAGAACCAGAGGAGGACGTGGCCGGAGTAGAACCAGATGAGGACGTGGCAGGAGTGGAACCAGAGGAGGACGTGGCCGGAGTAGAACCAGAGGAAGACGTGGCAGGAGTAGAACCAGAGGAGGATGTTGCCAGAGTAGAACCAGATTAGGACGTGGCAGGAGTAGAACCAGAGGAGGACGTGGCCAGAGTAGTACCAGAGGAGGACGTGGCCGGAGTAGAACCAGAGAAGGACGTTGTAGGAGTAGAACCAGAGGAGGACGAGTCTGGAAAAGAACCAGAGGAGAGCGAGGCCGGAGTAGAACCAGAAGAGGACGTGGCCGGAGTAGAACCAGATGAGGACGTGGCCGAAGTGGAACCAGAGGAGTGTGAAACCAGAGTGGAACCAGAGGAGGACGTGGTGAGAGTAGAACCAGAGGAGAACGAGACTGGAGCAGAACCAGAGAATAGCGAGGCCGGAGTAGAACCAGAGGAGGACGTGGTAGTTGTTGAACCAGAGGACGTGGCTGGAGTAGAACCAGAGGAGAGCGAGGCCGGAGTAGAACCAGAGGAGCACATGGCCGGAGAAGAACTAGAGGAGAGCGACTCTAGAGTAGAACCAGAGGAAGGCGAGGCCAGAATAGAACTATAGGAGGGCGAGATTGGAGTATAACCAAAGGAGGACAAAAGTGGAGTAGAGCCAGAGGAGGGCGAGGCCGGAGTGGAACCAAAGGAGGACGTGGCCGGAGTAGTACCAGAGGAGATCGTGGCCGGAGTAGAACCAGAGGAGGACGTGGCCGGAGTAGAACCAGAGGAGGACGTTGCCGGAGTGGAAAAAGAGGAGGGCGAAGCCGGAGTGGAACCAGAGGAGGATGTGGCCTTAGTAGACCCAGAGGAGGACGTGGTAGGAGTAGAACCAAAGGAGGGAGAGGCCGGAGTAGAACCAGAGGAGATTGAGGTCGGAGTAGAACCAGAGGAGGGCGAGGCTGGAGTAGAACCAGAGGAGAACCTGGCCGGAGTAGAACCAGAGGAGGGCGAGGCTTGAGTAGAACCAGAGGAGGGCGAGGCTGGAGTAGAACCAGAGGACGATGTGGCCGGAGTAGAACGAGATGAGGGCAAGGCCGGAGTAGAACCAGAGAAGGACGTTGTAGGACTAGAACTAGAAGAGAGTGGGGCCGGAGTAGAACCAGAAGAGATTGAGGTCGGTGTAGAACCAGAGGAGGGCAAGGCTGGAGTAGAACTAGAGGAGATTGAGGTCGGAGTTGAACTAGAGGAGGGCGAGGCTGGAGTAGAACCAGAGTAGGGCGAGGCCGGACTAGAACCAGAGTAGGGCGAGGCCGTAGTAGAACCAGAGGAGGGCGAGGCCAGAGAAGAAAGCAGGTTTTAGAATATTTGTAGATGCTGGATTATTATTAGTAGTGTTATTAGTATTATTATCATTATTAGTAATAGTACTAGTAATGGAAGCAGTAGTGGTGGTGGTAGATAAAGCAATAGGAAAGGAGTAATAGAAGTAACACGAGAGTCAAAGAGATCTTAGAAAATTGTTTGAGCTTGTCTGATGCATGCACCAAGAACTGCCATGAAAGTAACCAGGAGGATTGTTATTTGTACACTCTATAAAAGTGGGATAATGTTCATATCCTTAATCTGAAAACTCAGTTGGGTTCAGCCGGGGCTGTCTCAGCCACTCAGAGCCAATGACACTGTTGTCTTCAGTGAAGTAACTGACCTCTGGTACAGAGAATTGAAGGTACCCTTAGCTTTAGCAAGATAACTCAGAGCGCCATACACTGCCTGCTTGTGAAGTCAGACGTGGTCCCTGTCCCGATCCACCCAGCCCTTCTTTACACTTACCCGCGACTCATCCTAATACTAGTCCCCTACAAACTTCTAGCCCCTCTCCTCCCTCAACATAACTGTTAACCCCTCTCACATCCATGTGACACAGATCAACTGTTTCAAAGTCAGGTCACATTAGGACCTGCTACTAGCTAGTGTTAATCTGTCACTTCCTGGGTCATCAGGCCAAGTGATGACACAGGCTTATAGTATCTTTGTTGAAGAAGAAAGGTGATCTCTGGGATGGGGGAGCGGGGGGAATAAGTATGTAAGTTTATTCAGGTATACACAAATACAGTTACATAGGGTGAGTGTATGATAAATGAAGCTGCCAGAAACAGCTAAGAGAGAGGTTTGGGAAAGAGTATAGGCGTATATTCTGGGTGCTCTAGAGAAGCGCTGCGCACCCACGAAGATGGTAAATTCATTATAATTTTTAAGCTCACTCAATAATATAATGATGGATCATAATGGGAAACTAATTGTTCTGTTCTTGTTACGAAATATTGTGACAGTTGTTCTGAGATAGCACTGCACACCCCAGAGCTGGTTGTATCATGATTTGCCACTGGGTCGATGGCAGGATAACACCCTAGAGCTGGTTGTGTCATGATATGCTACTGGGTGTATGGTAGGATAACACCCGAGAGCTGGTTGTATCATGATATGCTACTGGGCGGATGGCAGGATAACACCCGAGAGCTGGTTGTGTCATGATATGCTACTGGGCGGATGGCAGGATAACACCCCAGAGCTGGTTGTATCATGATATACCACTGGGCGGATGGCAGGATAATAGAAAAGTGACTAAATTAATGACAGAAGGGTGAGAGACACTCCACCAGCACATATCCTGTGTTCGATTTCGTAGTGAGAAGTTATGTATAAATTCGTTAAAAATTCAATAACTCGAACTGATATTTTTTTTATAATATTTCTGTTCTTGCAGTATCAAGATGTAATCTGGTTGTCATTTGTTTTCACATTTAATAATACACACTCAGAAAGACAGAAACAAAGATAAAGTCAGGTTGAAGTCTGGGGTTGTTGACGTAACAATAGCAGCTGTTGTTTAGAGTAGTGATTGGAACAGTTTTGTCAGGAAAGTTGCGTTGATATGCTCGCTCAGGTTCATAATTTTCCTGCATTCTGGTACATTTATAAGCCACAATTTATTAAAGTTTATATTAAAGTAATATAACTTTTATGTGTGTTTTTATGATTGTAATTTACACAGTGGAAAGTTGTGCTGATATATTAAGTCACTTAAACATCTTCAAGATTTTGTGTATTTTATTTTCCAGAATTTATTAATGTTGATCTTAAATACTAAACAGTTACACTAGTATCTGAGTTTTTAAGCATATATTTTATTACCTGGAGTTTACCTGGAGAGAGTTCCGGGGGTCAACGCCCCCGCGGCCCGGTCTGTGACCAGGCCTCCTGGTGGATCAGAGCCTGATCAAGCAGGCTGTTACTGCTGGCTGCACGCAAACCAACGTACGAGCCACAGCCCGGCTGGTCAGGTACCGACTTTAGGTGCTTGTCCAGTGCCAGCTTGAAGACTGCCAGGGATCTATTGGTAATCCCCCTTATGTATGCTGGGAGGCAGTTGAACAGTCTCGGGCCCCTGACATTTATTGTATGGTCTCTTAACGTGCTAGTGACACCCCTGCTTTTCATTGGGGGGATGGTGCATCGTCTGCCAAGTTTTTTGCTTTCGTAGTGAGTGATTTTCGTGTGCAAGTTCGGTACTAGTCCCTTTAGGATTTTCCAGGTGTATATAATTATGTATCTCTCCCGCCTGCGTTCCAGGGAATACAGGTTTAGGAACCTCAAGCGCTCCCAGTAATTGAGGTGTTTTATCTCCGTTATGCGCGCCGTGAAGGTTCTCTGTACATTTTCTAGGTCAGCAATTTCACCTGCCTTGAAAGGTGCTGTTAGTGTGCAGCAATATTCCAGCCTAGATAGAACAAATGATTAAAATGTTAAAACAAGTGATTAAAGTGTTAAAAATGTATCAGAAACGTTGTTTTCCTACAGAATTTACGGATAGAAATTGAAAGTTGTGAGCAGCGGTAAACCTGAGATATATACATTATTATTTTTTTCGTTTGATTTCGTTTATTTTATTTTTTTGTTTGAATACTATCGAAGATACGGCCCCCGTGGCCCTATATAACTCACTTATTTACCCTTATCTCACCTATGGAATCTGTGCATGAGGCTCTACAACAATAAACCATCTCAGACCATTAATTACCAAACAAAAGGCTGCGGTCAGAATGATAACAAATTCCTACTACAGGCAGCACACTCCACCAACATTCAAAACTCTAAACCTATTCACCATATAAAACATCCATACTTATTATTGTACCTACTACATACATAGAACACTTAACTGGGATATAAACCCTCCCCTCAAAGATCTCCTTACCAACCTCAACAGAACACATGACCATAACACAAGGCTCAGATCACTCTTTGATGTTACTCGTGTCCATCTCACACTGTGCAAAAACTCAATGCACATAAAAGGCCCAAAAAACTGGAATTCACTACCTGTGAATATAAAAGAAACACTGTCTGTTTATAAATTCAAGTCTCTTAAAAATCACTTACTCACCCACAACTAAATAAATACTAACTAATTGTATCACATAAATTTTTAACCTGTGACCCAATCAAACTTTGTTATTTTTAATTACATTATCCAACAGAATACTCCATTCTACTGAATACACAGCAACACAGTAAATGACCATATGACCTTTCTTTGAAATACTCATTTGTGCTTAATTGTTAACTGTTTACAGCAATGTTTACCACTGAATATATCTGTGGAAAATATTTTAATTTTCCTAAGCTATAGTGCCTAATAGGTGTTTAATGTGTTGATTTGAGTAAAAAATGTATTTGAAAATGGAATAGAACCAACAGGTCCCCTTTGCGCCTGCGTGGATGTGCGGGGAGACAGGTCGAGTCGGGGCATGGAGGAGCGGGAGTGTTTTGAATGTAGTTTTGAGGCTGTGAAACCATGGGACCAGGAAATTGGCGTTCATAGTGGCCTAAAGATTAATATAGGCCTCACTTCGTAATAGGAAGTGTTGTAACTGTCTCTGGTGAAGAGTGAGGGAACGTGATTGATGGCACCGCTGTAATGAGTGGTAAAATTAGTGAATAATGGTAGGACTGGGGGTGACTGGTGCGCCGCCATGGAGTGTGTTCAGGGGAAAATACCCGTGATTTAATCATCACTCATCGGTCTCAGATCTTAATAGAGTTTACCTGGAGTTTACCTGGAGAGAGTTCCAGGGGTCAACGCCCCCGCGGCCCGGTCTGTGACCAGGCTTCCTGGTGGATCAGAGCCTGATCAACCAGGCTGTTGTTGCTGGCTGCATGCAAACCAACGTACGAGCCACAGCCTGGCTGGTCAGGAACCGACTTTAGGTGCTTGTCCAGCGCCAGCTTGAAGACTGCCAGGGGTCTGTTGGTAATCCCCCTTATGTATGCTGGGAGGCAGTTGAACAGTCTCGGGCCCCTGACACTTATTGTATGGTCTCTTAACGTGCTAGTGACACCCCTGCTTTTCATTGGGGGGATTTTGCATCGTCTGCCAAGTCTTTTGCTTTCGTAGTGAGTGATTTTCGTGTGCAAGTTCGGTACTAGTCCCTCTAGGATTTTCCAGGTGTATATAATCATGTATCTCTCCCTCCTGCGTTCCAGGGAATATAGGTTTAGGAACCTCAAGTGCTCCCAGTAATTGAGGTGTTTTATCTCCGTTATGCGCGGCGTGAAGGTTCTCTGTACATTTTCTAGGTCGGCAATTTCACCTGCCTTGAAAGGTGCTGTTAGTGTGCAGCAATATTCCAGCCTAGATAGAACAAGTGACCTGAAGAGTGTCATCATGGCTTGGCCTCCCTAGTTTTGAAGGTTCTCATTATCCATCCTGTCATTTTTCTAGCACATGCGATTGATACAATGTTATGGTCCTTGAAGGTGAGATCCTCCGACATGATCACTCCCATGTCTTTGACGTTGGTGTTTCGCTCTATTTTGTGGCCAGAATTTGTTTTGTACTCTGATGAAGATTTAATTTCCTCGTGTTTACCATATCTGAGTAATTGAAATTTCTCATCGTTGAACTTCATATTGTTTTCTGCAGCCCACTGAAAGATTTGGTTGATGTCCGCCTGGAGCCTTGCAGTGTCTGCAATGGAAGACACTGTCATGCAGATTCGGGTGTCATCTGCAAAGGAAGACACGGTGCTGTG
This sequence comes from Cherax quadricarinatus, assembly GCF_026875155.1. Taxonomy (NCBI): domain Eukaryota; kingdom Metazoa; phylum Arthropoda; class Malacostraca; order Decapoda; family Parastacidae; genus Cherax; species Cherax quadricarinatus. Next base: position 6,655,984 of record NC_069494.1, read on the forward strand.
GCTGACATCCTTGTCTATGTCGGATATGAGGATGAGGAACAAGATGGGAGCGAGAACTGTGCCTTGTGGAACAGAGCTTTTCACCGTAGCTGCCTCGGACTTTACTCTGTTGACGACTACTCTCTGTGTTCTGTTAGTGAGGAAATTATAGATCCATCGACCGACTTTTCCTGTTATTCCTTTAGCACGCATTTTGTGCGCTATTACGCCATGGTCACACTTGTCGAAGGCTTTTGCAAAGTCTGTATATATTACATCTGCATTCTTTTTGTCTTCTAGTGCATTTAGGACCTTGTCGTAGTGATCCAATAGTTGAGACAGACAGGAGCGACCTGTTCTAAACCCATGTTGCCCTGGGTTGTGTAACTGATGGGTTTCTAGATGGGTGGGTGATCTTGCTTCTTAGGACCCTTTCAAAGATTTTTATGATATGGGATGTTAGTGCTATTGGTCTGCAGTTCTTTGCTGTTGCTTTACTGCCCCCTTTGTGGAGTGGGGCTATGTCTGTTGTTTTTAGTACCTGTGGGACGACCCCCGTGTCCATGCTCCCTCTCCATAGGATGGAAAAGGCTCGTGATAGGGGCTTCTTGCAGTTCTTGATGAACACAGAGTTCCATGAGTCTGACCCTGGGGCAGAGTGCATGGGCATGTCATTTATCGCCTGTTCGAAGTCATTTGGCGTCAGGATAACATCGGATAGGCTTGTGTTAATCAAATTTTGTGGCTCTCTCATAAAAAATTCATTTTGATCTTCGACTCTCAGTCTGGTTAGCGGTTTGCTAAAAACTGAGTCATACTGGGACTTGAGTAGCTCACTCATTTCCTTGCTGTCATCTGTGTAGGACCCATCTTGTTTAAGTAGGGGCCCAATACTTTTGGCACTCTTCTTGAACTGGTTCATGCTATGACTGGCTTTGACATGTGCGGGTAGTCTGTTCCATTCCTTTATTGCTGTACAATAAAAGGTGTTTGAAGCCTGGCCACTGACTGTGGGTACTACAAAGTTGTGCTCTCTCCCCCTAGTACTATGATTGCTTTGGTTCCCAACCTTGACAAAACTGACACCAAGATATTCTGGACACTGTTCGTGAGCAATTTTATAAACATGATTTAGCTTCAGTTGTTTTACTCTGTCTTCAACATTCAGCATATCCAACTGCTGTAATTCATCCTGGCCTACATGTTCTCTTGGTCCCAGCCCCAGGATAAATCTTACGATTTTGTTCTGGGTGATTTGCAGTCTATCTTTCAGTTTTTTTGTCAAGGCAGAGTACCAAGAAGAGCAAGCGTAATCCATATGGCATTGTATAAGGGCTAGACATAGGGTCCTGCGAGCCTCAGTAGGTAGACACTGTGCTTGTCTATACATGAACTTCAGTCTGGCATTCGCTTTCTTTACTACACTGTTCCCTATCAATTCTCCTGACATGCGTGGGTCAAAGGGGATTCCCAAATATTTTACTGATGAAACCAAAGTGATGGGCTCCCCATTACATTGAACATTAAAGTTATTTACTCTTCTCAGTTTATGTTTCGTGCCAAAGAGAATGGCTTCAGTTTTCCCTAGGTGTAATGATAGTTTGTTGTCTACTAACCATTTGCTGCAGGACTACAGTTCATATGTAATTTTTTTTATCAGTTTTGATCACCGTATAACAGACTGGATGTAAATGCTGTGGAAAACGTACAAAGGAAGATGACAAAGTTGATCCCATGTATTAGAAATCTTCCCTATAAAATATGAAATTCAGAGACCAGTTTCTAAAATGATTTAGGGCAGATAGATAGGATATTGCAACACTAAATGAATTCCAAAGGTGAGGAACAGAGTGCAGAGACTTATAAAAGGAGCAAAGGCAAGACACTATTGCTCACAAATTGAAGAGTATAAGAATAACCCCTGAAAGCTCTGGCAACAACAAAAACTTTTGGGGCATAGCCTTAAACCCGTAGATAGATCTATGGGTTTATGGCTAACGAGGTATGCCACGAAACAACTAAAGTGACAAATTGTTTTAATTCCTACTACACATCTGTTGCATCAACACTAGTAAGTAAACTACCAGCTGCATCAAATACCTTTAACATAGACTCTGATAAGTTTCAAACATACTATACCAATAAAGTGGTAACTCCAAACAGTTGTCAACTAGTAAGTGTATCTCATGACTTCATTCAAAAAGAACTAAGCAGGTTAAACCCAACTAAGAGCACAGGCCCTGATAACATCCCGTCTAAGTTCCTAAAAGATGGTGCCTCTGAATTGTCAATTCCTATTGCTCACATAATAAATTTGTCCATTACCACTTATACCATGCCGGATGGGTTCAAGGAGGCCAGAGTTACTCCTGTCTTCAAGAAAAATAGTAGGTCTGATGTAAGCAACTTTGGGCCTGCTAGTATACTCAGTAAAATACCCAAAATTTCTGGGAGAGGGCAGGGGAAACGTCAAGTAGAAAAGTCCCTTTAAAAGAAAAAACAACATTCCCCAAAAGCAAACAATCAAGCTTTAAAAAAATTTTTCAACCAACACCCCCAAATTTAAAAGTGATGGATTATTTAGCCCAAAATTTTTCCCAATGGGGACCCCAAAAGGAAGGGTTTTAACCTTAGACCTGAAAAAGGGCCTTCGATACTGTAAACCCCACAATATTTTTGGGAAAGAAACTTAAAGGGTATGGGGTAAACACTTTTAGACGGGTTTTTAAGGGTTTTTTCCTTTAGGCAAAAAGGAAAAAATTTTGGTAAAAAATAAACAAAACGGAATCAAACCCCTCCCGATAGAACGGAGTTCCCCAAGGTGTATTCGGGGACCCTTTTTATTCTTAGCAAATGTTAAAAAGCATCCCCACCCATTGTCAAGTGCAAACCCCCCCCTCCCTTGCATGCAGATGACGGCATGTTAGTTTTTCAGGAAAAGGGCCCCAACAAGATATTTTTATTTATTATTATTATCCCCACGCCGATTCCCCCCCCAAGGCAGGGTGGCCCCAAAAAGAAAAACTTTCACCATCATTCACTCCATCACTGTCTTGCCAGAAGGGTGCTTTACACTACAGTTTTTTAAACTGCAACATTACACCCTCCTTCAGAGTGCAGGCACTGTACTTCCCATCTCCAGGACTCAAGTCCGGCCTGCCGGTTTTCCCTGAATCCCTTCATAAATGTTACTTTGCTCACACTCCAACAGCACGTCAAGTATTAAAACCATTTGTCTCCATTCACTCCTATCAAACACGCTCACGCATGCCTGCTGGAAGTCCAAGCCCCTCGCACACAAAACCTCCTTTACCCCCTCCCTCCAACCCTTCCAAGGCCGACCCCTACCCCGCCTTCCTTCCACTACAGACTGATACACTCTTGAAGTCATTCTGTTTTCGCTCCATTCTCTCTACATGTCCGAACCACCTCAACATCCCTTCCTCAGCCCTCTGGACAACAGTTTTGGTAATCCCGCACCTCTCCTAACTTCCAAACTACGAATTCTCTGCATTATATTCACACCACACATTGCCCTCAGACATGACATCTCCACTGCCTCCAGCCTTTCCTCGCTGCAACATTCATCACCCACGCTTCACACCCATATAAGAGCGTTGGTAAAACTATACTCTCATACATTCCCCTCTTTGCCTCCAAGGACAAAGTTCTTTGTCTCCACAGACTCATAAGTGCACCACTCACTCTTTTTCCCTCATCAATTCTATGATTCACCTCATCTTTCATAGACCCATCCGCTGACACGTCCACTCCCAAATATCTGAATACGTTCACCTCCTCCATACTCTCTCCCTCCAATCTGATATTCAATCTTTCATCACTAATCTTTTTGTATCCTCATAACCTTACTCTTTCCTGTATTCACCTTTAATTTTCTTCTTTTGCACACCCTACCAAATTCATCCACCAATCTCTGCAACTTCTCTTCAGAATCTCCCAAGAGCACAGTGTCATCGGCAAAGAGCAGCTGTGACAACTCCACTTTGTGTGTGATTCTTTATCTTTTAACTCCACGCCTCTTGCCAAGCCCTCGCATTTACTTCTCTTACAACCCCATCTATAAATATATTAAACAACCACGGTGACATCACACATCCTTGTCTAAGGCCTACTTTTACTGGGAAAAATTTCCCTCTTCCTACATACTCTAACTTGAGCCTCACTATATCCTCGTAAAAACTCTTCACTGCTTTCAGTACCTACCTCCTACACATACACTTGCAACATCTGCCACATTGCCCCCCTATCCACCCTGTCATACGCCTTTTCCAAATCAATAATTCCACAAAGCCCTCTTTACCTTATCAAAATACTTTTTCATTTATTTTTCATTTAAAAAACCCTGGTCCACACACCCCTCCCTTTTCCTAAAGCCCCCTTTTTCATTGTACCCCATTCCCCCGTCTTACTCTTAATTTTTAATTATAACTTACCAAAACCTTTACCAGGAAACACCAAAGATTTATCCCCCTATAATTTTTGCACTCTTTTTACCCCTTTTGCTTTTTAAAAAGGGAACTATGCTGCTCTCTCCCAACCCCCTGGGGTCCTTCCCCTCTTCAACATTTATTAAATATTGCCCAACCACTCAAAACTATATCCCCCCCTGTTTAACTTTCAAACTTTACCCCATCAACCCCGGCTGCCTTCCCCCTTTTTCATTTAACCTACTGCCTCAGAATTCCCCCCCAAACTCACAAGGGGCTCTTCCTCACTCCTAAAAGTGTTTATCCTCCTTCCCTATACACAAAAATCACAGTTTCCCCTTCTTCATAAACTTTTTAAAAATTCCTAAAAAATTTTCCCTTCCCATCTTCCCAATCCCTCTACCTCCCCTTTTTAAAAACTTCCTCTCCTTTTTTAACGAAAAATCCATTTGTTTTTTAGGTTTTTCTTAACTTGTTAACTCACTCCAAAACTTTTTCTTATTTCAACCAAAATTTGTTGATAACATCCACCCACTCTTTTATTTGCTCCTTTTTCATTGTTTCCCCCTTCTTAATTCTCCTTTTTTTCCAATACTCTTCCCTCCTTGCACACTTTTACTTTGTAAAAACTTTAATGCAAAATTTTTTCCCTTTCACTCTCTTTAAATTCATTCCACCAAAACGCTCCTTTCCCTCCTGCACCCACTTTCCCGTAACCACAAACTTCTGCTGAACACTCTAACACTACATTTTTAAACCTACCCCATACCTCTTCGACCCCATTGCCTATGCTCTCATTAGCCATCTATCCTCCAATAGCTGTTTATATCTTCCCCTAACTGCCTCCTTTTTTTAGTTTATAACCTTCACCTCTCTCTTCCCTGATGTTCTATTCTCCTTGTACCCCATCTACCTTTTACTTCAGTGTAGCTACAACAGAAAGTGATTCTGTATATCTGTGGCCCCTCTATAAACTGTACTCCTGAAGTCTACTCAACAGTCTTTATCTACCAATACATAACCCAACAAACTACTGTCATTTCGCCCTACATCTTTATCGTGAAATACTTATTTATCCTCTTTTTCTTAAAATTTTGTATTACCTTTAACAAAACCCCCTTTCTTATACAAGTTCAATCAAAGGGCTCCCATTATCTTTTACACCTGGCACCCCAAACTTCCCTACCACACCCCCTCTCTAAAAGTTTCTCCTACTTTAGCATTCAAGTCCCCTACCACAATTACTCTCTCATTGGTTCAAAGGCTCCTATACATTCACTTAACATCTCCCAAAATCTCTCTTCTCCTCTGCATTCCTCTCTTCTCCAGGTGCATACACGCTTATTATGACCCACTTCTCGCATCCAACCTTTACTTTAATCACATTAATTCTTGAATTTACACATTCATATTCTCTTTTCTCCTTCCATAACTGTCATTTAACATTACTGCTACCCCTTCTTTGCTCTAACTCTCTCAGATACTCCAGATTTAATCCCATTTATTTCCCCCCACTGAAACTCTCCTACCCCCTTCAGCTTTGTTTCGCTTAGGGCCAGGACATCCAACTTCTTTTCATTCATAACATCAGCAATCATCTGTTTTTTGTCATCCGCACTACATCCACGCACATTTAAGCAACCCAGTTTTATAAAGTTTTTCTTCTTCTCTTTTTTAGTAATTGTATACAGGGGAAGGGGTTACTAGCCCATTGGCTCCCGGCATTTTAGTCGCCTCATACGACACGCATGGCTTTACGGAGAAAGATTCTTTTCCACTTCCCCATGGACAATAGAAGAAATAAAAAAGAACAAGAGCTATTTAGAAAAAGGAGAAAAACCTAGATGTATGTATATATATATATGCATGTGCGTGTCTGTGAAGTGTGACCAAAGTGTAAGTAGGAGTAGCAAGATATCCCTGTTATCTTAGCGTGTTTATGAGACAGAAAAAGAAACCAGCAATCCTACCATCATGCAAAACAGTTACAGGTTTTTGTTTCACAGTCATCTGGCAGGACGGTAGTACTTCCCTGGGTGGTTGCTGTCTACCAACCTACTACCTATATATCTAATATATCTAATGTATTAACACTGGAACTGGAGTCCTGCAACAAATGGTCAGTAGACAACGAACTATCATTACACCTAGGGAAAACTGAAGCCATTCTCTTTGGCACGAAACATAAACTGAGAAGGGTAAATAATTTTAATGTCCAGTGTAATGGGGAGCCCATCACTTTGGTTTCATCAGTAAAATATCTGGGAATCCCCTTTGACCCATGCGTGTCAGGAGAATTGATAAGGAACAGTAAAGAAAGCGAATGCCATACTGAAGTTTCTGTATAGACAAGCACAGTATCTACTTACTGAGGCTCCCAGGACCCTATGTCTAGCCCTTATACAGAGGCATATGGATTACACTTGCTCTTCATGGTACTCTGCCTTGACAAAAAAACTGAAAGATAGACTGCAAATCACCCAGAACAATATTGTAAGATTCATCCTGGACCTGGGTCCAAGAGAGCATGTAGGCCAGAATGAATTACAGCAGTTGGATATGCTGAATGTTGAAGACAGAGTAAAACAACGGAAGCTAAATCATGTTTATAAAATTGCTCACAAACAGTGTCTAGAATATCTTACTGTCAATTTTGTCAAGGTTGGGAACTAAAGGAATCATAGTACTAGGGGGAGAGAGCACAACTTTGTAGTACCCACAGCCAGTGGTCAGGCTTCAAACACCTTTTATTGTACAGCAATAAAGGAATGGAACAGACTGCCCGCACATGTCAAAGCCAGTCATAGCATGAACCAGTTCAAGAAGAGTGCCAAAAGGTGTCTGATGAATGTAGCTACAGAAAGGGAGGGGAATGATTTTTTTATTTTTTAACTAACACGCATGTAATTTTACCTTATTCCTAGTAATGACCCTCGTATTGCAGATAGTCTTAATGACCCTCGTGTAGTAGATAGTCTTTTTAGTATAATAATAAGATATTATCTTCATTATAAAATAATAAGAAAATATTATAACCTTTATATTATAATAATAAGGTAAAAGGGTCCCAATGGAAATAAGTCACTCTGTCTGACATTTTTGGGTTATCCCAGGTTCTCTACACATATGCTGCTATGTATGATAATATATGTAACTACATTTGTGTATACCTGAATAAACTTACTGAAGACATCGGCGCCCAATCATACAAGTTATACTTTCTGTACCAAACTGCACACATATTACTGTTTATTTTTTTTGTCAGTAGTCCTTTCATGAGCTAGTCCAATATCAACCAGTGAGCTAATCCAGATCTGCCCAAATCCATCCAATGACCGGATTCAAACTGAAGGGGCTCTACACGCCCTATCAAGCACTCAAACAGTAACTACAGCAAATAGTTACAATACAGATAGACAGATCTACTGTTAGGGTGTTATTAGGAAAAAAAATATACAGTGACCCACTAGCTGGTTTACCGGATTCGTGGATTCCATAACATTGTATCAATCGCATCTGCTAGAAAAATGACAGGTTAGATAATGAGAACCTTCAAAACTAGGGAGGCCAAGCCCATGATGACACTCTTCAGGTCACTTGTTCTATCTAGGCTGGAATATTGCTGCACACTAACAGCACCTTTCAAGGCAGGTGAAATTGCCGACCTAGAAAATGTACAGAGAACTTTCACGGCGCGCATAACGGAGATAAAACACCTCAATTACTGGGAGCGCTTGAGGTTCCTAAACCTGTATTCCCTGGAACGCAGGAGGAAGAGATACATGATTATATACACCTGGAAAATCCTAGAGGGACTAGTACCGAACTTGCACACGAAAATCACTACGAAAGCAAAAGACTTGGCAGACGATGCACCATCCCCCCATTGAAAAGCAGGGGTGTCACTAGCACGTTAAGAGACCATACAATAAGTGTCAGGGGCCCGAGACTGTTCAACTGCCTCCCAGCACACATAAGGGGGATTACCAACAGACCCCTGGCAGTCTTCAAGCTGGCACTGGACAAGCACCTAAAGTCAGTTCCTGATCAGCCGGGCTGTGGCTCGTACGTTGGTTTGCGTGCAGCCAGCAGCAACAGCCTGGTTGATCAGGCTCTGATCCACCAGGAGGCCTGGTCACAGACCGGGCCGCGGGGGCGTTGACCCCCGGAAGTCTCTCCAGGTAAACTCCAGGTAATTCGGGAGGATTCAAACGGATTTTGCTGGATGCTGGAGGATTCAAACGCTTTTAGCGGAAATAAAGCCAGATTCGGGCGGATTCAACGGTTTCCTTGGAAATAAAGCCAAATCGGAAGAACTGTCACAAAAAATAAATAAAAAATAAATAAATACATCTGGGAAATGTAGAGTAGCTAGCTGGGAGAGTTGTCTAATATTGTAAGATGACCACTACCATGAAGATCCGTGTAGTCTTCAGAAAGGGTAAGGGACGAAGGCAGACCTGGATTGCTTGCCATCTGTGTGGTCAGTAGTCTCATAGTATATGCAAGGATTTTAAACTAGTGACCACACTTGACATAAACTCAGAGTGATGTTTTTGGGTCTGCCAGAACGAAATACACCTGTATGAGTCAATGACATCTATATTAAAAGACAAGAACACCAATAATACATCCTTCTTGAAAGACATGTCAGCATGGTATGACAGCTGGGAAAAAAGATGGATGGTAAGGGTTGGGCTGTTTTGGACAGTGCTCCTGAGGGGGCTAGTGCTATCCTGGAGGACAGTGCTGAGGGTGCTAGTTTTGTCCAGGAGGAAAGTGCTCCAGAGGGTCCTAGCGATGTCTTAGAAGATAGAGCTAGCGAGAGTACTAGTGTTGTCATGGAGGGCACTGAAGACAACCTTATTCAGTCTGCAGAGGTTTTGAATAGAGATACTGCTGGAGATGGATCAAAATGGAATGGTGCCTCAGGGAATAGTGTCGACACACTACCAGCAAAACCTGGTGGAAGCACTGATGTCTATACAGGGGTAAAATATATTGAGGAAACAGGAAAAATAAATGCACCTGCAGTGAACACAGCTACAATAAATCCTAGCAAACAGAAGTACATACCCAATCTACGGGTATCTGCAGGCACGGTATATCTGGTGAAACAGGTGGGACATGCACCTTTGACCATCCCAAAAAATGCCGCACCCACATGACAACAGGAGAGTGCAACTTCCTTTCTTGCAACCTATTTCACCCAGAAATGTGTCACTCATAAGTGCATGAAAGAAAATGCTACAATACATACTGCCAGGCACATCATCTCAAGGGGACTAGAAGACACATACCAGCCAGACTATGGGGACAAAAGAGAGGACCCACAACCTCTCCAGGGACAGGTTTTTAGGGCCAGAAGGGAAAAAAGACTGGCAAGAAATGACAATAACCCTACACCATCTGAAAACACTTCTGGAGCAGAGGCACATACACTGGCCTCTACCCCAGAACAACAGATATTAGAGCCAGCAAATAAACATCCCCTAAATTCCACCAATACGACATTTGTCTTTGCAAACATACAGGGTCTAAAGCCATCAAAAAACAACAAAATTCCTTAGATCAAGGGACTGCTCTCGGAACCAAATGCAATGTTTGCAGCATTCACTGAGACCCACATAAAGAAACATTTTGACAATGAAATATGGATCCCAGGTTATAACCTATTCCGATGCGACAGACTAAACAGGCAACAAGTAGGGGAGGGAGTTGGCCTGTACGGCACAGAGTCGCTCAGTTGCACAGAACTACTAAACACCTCAAATGATGTAGTTGAAGTTTTGGAGGTAAAGATTGAAAACCAAAACCTTGTCATTGTGGAAGTATACAAGCCTCCAGATGCAACTTCACAGAAATTACAGGAGCAGCTTGAGAAAATTGACCACTGTCTGGAAAATCTCCCAACTCCTACCCCAAACATCGTACTACTAGGAGATTTCAACCTGAGACACCTAGCAAACAATATATTAGTAGAGATCACCCCGGGAGGCAGGTCAGATGAAAATTCACACACACACGAACTATTAAATCTCTGCAACAAATTCATCTTAAACCAGCCTACAAGACTTGAAAATACGCTGGACCTCATCTTCACTAACAATGATGATCTGATATGCAATATAATTGTATCACGGATAATACACTCAGATCACAACATAATAGCAGTACAGACATGTATGCACAGGGCTCCAGAGCAGCAAAATGTGAGCAGTCATGAAGGTCTCTTCACGAAATTTGTAAAGACACAAAACAAGGCTAACTCTAGAGCCTAAAGGATGATCTACATGGTTATGATAAGGGAATTAAGCATACAAATGTAGTATTACTGCTCCTGTGGGGAGCAGCAGCAGGATAATACTGCACCACCTCTCGGGGCCCTTAACAACAACAACAGCTTGGTGTGTGTCATGGGCGCCAACACATGGTGTGTGATTCTCCACCCTTGTGAAGGCTTACTCAGCCCTGTAACAACTTCAGTCAGTATTACTCAGGCTGGCTCCTCCTCAGGAAAATTAGTGAATAGAAAAAGAAATAATAACAGACAAACATAAACACTTTATTATATAGAAAATATAAAATATAAAACACTTAAATATGAAATATTAATCCTACATTAAAGAAAATGAAAAATGAAAAATATAAATGATAACTGAATTCAACGCTAATTTAAATGTATATAAAACGTGGGTGTCTGGTGTTGGTGACACTGTTGTTGAAATCGTAGCCGTTGCTGATGATGGGGGGGGGGGTCGAAGGTGTTGGTGACCACCACTGGCTAGTTCTTCACAGTATACCAGTGAGTATTCTATCCCGAAGACAGGAAAGCAGGTTCTTTACCGCTGCAATGCTGTGGAGTTACGTCCTGCAATTTCATACAGGTGCACAGGTACTTCAATACAACCTGGAGAAGTCTCTGGACGTTAGTCCTTCTCCTGTTCTGCTCGTTGATTGCCAGGTGACCCTCACTGACATCCAAGCTGGAAAGATAGACAGGTTACCCACTGCTTAAATAATCACTCTTCATGGTAGTGTACAATATTCAAAAGATGTGGTGATCATTACAACAGTCAACCTAGAGCAAGACTGAAAGGACTAAGTTTATTATTGGTCAAAAGTGAAGCTTTAAACCAATAAATCCACTAGAATACAAGGCAGGCATGTACTTACAGTAGAGTTGGGAGCTGTGAGTCTAGTGATTTACTGTTTAACCAGAGCCCCACACGTCACCTTTCGGGGGGGGGGGGAAGAGGGAGGGGAAGGGATAGCGGGAGCTAGACTGACCCTACCTTAACAAGCAGCCAGCAGTCAAACTATCACTTTCAGGGAGGGGGAGAAAAGGCGGGAAAAACGGGAGATTGACTTACCCTACCTTAACTAGTAGCCGGCAGTGAAACTACTGTTACTATATATATTCCCTCTACACCTATCTATTGAACTTTTCCCTCACACTCCCCCATACCAAGACTTATAGTCAAGGAGTATAAGAAGAATAGGCGAGGAAAAAGTTCTAACATGTTGAAGTTGCATAAGGCAACAAATCTTCTACTGACTGTCACGACTTAACCAGTCAGAGAAATAATTGGATGAACCATTGATATACACAATATGGAACTTAAAAGCCTGGAGTGCCAAAGTCCACCTCAAGAGGCGACTGTTGGTTCCCTTAAAAGTTTCTAGGTATATCAAAGGTTTGTGGTCCGTTTCTAAAATGAATTCTTTTCCCAACAAATAAAATTTAAGTTTGGAGATACCCCACACAAGGGCTAAACATTCCTTTTCTATTGTGGAGTATCTTGTTTCTGCGGGAAGGAGTTTCCGGCTCAGGAAGCATACAGGGAAGGGAGTACCATCATGGTATTGTAGTAACACCGCACCTAAGCCAGTATTGGAGGGGATCAGTTCTCAAACAAAATGTTTTATTAATATCTGGAATCTTAAGTACAGGGTCTTTCGAGAAGATACTTTTAATCTCATTTTAAACTTTTCCCGAGCTACGTCGGAAAGTTCAAGAGGTTCCTTCACAGACTTTTTAAGGAAGTCAGATAAGATGCCTGTAAGATCAGCAAGATTCGGGATAAACCGTGCATAAAAATTTACAGAACCAAGAAAGCTACGCATGAGTTTCTTGGTTTTGGGAATTTAAATTCTAATAAAGCTTTGATCTTACTGGGGAGAGGCTGCAGAGAGTTATTAGAAAGTATCAGTCCAAGATATCTAATCTTGTTATACCCAAGGAAGCATTTCTTCGGCTTGGCAGTGAGGCCATGTGAGCGTAACCTACGCAAAACTGATGTTAATGTTTGGATATGTTCGCCCCACGTAGATGTCATTACGTAAATGTTATCAAAATAAACTGAAACATTTGGCATATTACCCAAGACCTTTCTCATCAGTCTCACGTAGGTAGCACAGGCAGTTACCAACCGAGGGCATAGTTCTATACCGCGTCAATCCTTGGTGTGTAGGAAAAGCGGTGTACTGCTTAGAAGAAGGATCTAACATTACTTGATGATATGCCTGTGCAATATCAATCTCTGAAAAGAAGGAAGAGTCATAAAATTTGTGTAGATCGCTATCTATTAAGGGCATAGGCTCAGCATCCCACCGAGTTATAGCATTAAGGCCTCTGAAGTCAATAGCAAGTCTATATGAATTATCCTCCTTCTTAACCATGACTACTGGTGAACAATATGAAGATACTGAAGGTTCAATGATCTTTAGTTTAAATAATTTGTCTACCTCTCGGTCAAATGCATCCCTAAGGTGAACTGGAACTGGGTATAATTTCCGTTTGATAGGATTGTCCGTCACTAAGTCAATCTTATCGACTACCGTGGAGGTAACACCTGGAATATCAGTAAAGACGTCTGAAAAGTTACACATTGAAGTAGTTCATGTCTCTTATGCATGTCATGATTTGCAATCACTGTCAGCACTCCACAAGGCTTTGTGTCACCCAGGAGTTACGCGCCTGTACCATTTTGTCAAATCAAAGAACATGCCCTACTCAGTGGAAGATGTGCGACAAGTGATCAGAGCATGCAGAGTATGTGCAGAGTGCAAGCCAAACTTTCATCAGCCAGAGAAGACTCATCTCATAAAATCCACGCAGCCTTTCGAGAGACTGAATATAGATTTCAAAGGACCTCTACCAAACATAAATCAGAATAGATATTTTCTTAACATAGTAGATGAATATTCAAGGTTTTCCTTTGTGTTCCCCTGTGCAAATATGACTTCTTCAACTGTTTATTAGTTGTCTTTCACAGTTGTTCTCTATTTTTGGTATGCCAGCTTATATCCATTCAGACGGGATCCTCGCTCATGAGCAACGAACTTCAGGAGTTTTTGGCTAGCAAAGGTATTGCCTGCAGCAGAACAACAAGCTACAACCCTCAAGGCAATGGTCAAGTGGAGCGGTTCAGTGGTACTATAAGGAAGGCAGTTACAATGACATTGAAGTCGCGCAATCTACCTGTTCAACACTGGCAAACTGTCCTACCTGATGCTCTTCACTCTATTAGATCATTGCTGTGCACAGCTACTAATGCAACCCCTCATGAAAGACTCTTCAACTATTCACGTCGTTCCTCTACAGGAGCCTCCGTGCCCACTTAGTTATGTCACCCTGGACCCATTCTTCTGAAGAGTCACCGTAGGATAAACAAGATGGATCCTTTAGTGGAAGAGGTAGAGCTTCTGCAAGCTAATCTGCATTATGCTCACATTCGCTACCAAAATGGTGAAGAGACTATAGTATTTTCAAGACAGACCCAGTTGAAATCCCTGTTAGTGTGGAACCTCAAGATACACCAATAGATGCGAAAGTTGCTTCGTTTTCTCCTGGAAAGCCCTTTGAGACTACCCCTATGGAAACAGAGGGCCACGAAGGTCGGGACGTATATGTCGCCCACCTATTGGGTGATTACTGTCTCTGATATTTTAGAAGGGGGAGATTGTAGTGATACTGCTCCTGTGGGGAGCAGCAGAAGGATAATACTGCACCACCTCTCGGGGCCCTTAACAACAACAGCAGCTTGGTATGTGTCATGGGCGTCAACACATGGTGTGTGGTTCTCTTCTCATATACCCATATATTAGTGATGCAGATTGCATGGTGAGTTTAAAATATGTGGTCTGTAGTTATAATTTTTCTCTTGACATATGCAAGACATCACCCTTCCTGCAGCAGCAGTTATTAGATGTACTAGTCATTATATTTTGTTGTTGCAGAAGTACAATGAAGATTCTATGTTCAATAAAGCCTAGAGATAAGGCCTGTGTTTCTATCACAATAACAAAATACACAGAAAAACAGATAAAGAAGACAGGAATATGCTACTTGAGAGACAGGGAACATGTACTCTGGTGAGTACAGTTGTAGAAAGGGAACAGGTTCTCTGGTGAGTACAGCGGCAGACAGGGAACATGTACTCAGGTGAGTACAGTGGCAGACAGGGAACATGTACTCTTGTGAGTACAACGGCAGACAAAATGAACCACTGGGTAATAATGATGTATTTCTTCAGCCTCAAGGTAGACAGGAGCTGACATAACCTCGACCATCAAGTATGATGGG
>NC_069494.1:6671498-6734798 GCF_026875155.1 Cherax quadricarinatus
GGCGCGTAACTCCTGGGTGACACAAAGCCTTGTGGAGTGCTGAGAGTGATTGCAAATCATGACATGCTGCTCCACAGTGGGACCTAGAGAATGCATCAGGAGATGTTCTCTTGACCCAGTCGGTACAGAATATCAAAGTCATAACACGATAGTTCCATCCTCCAGCGTAATATCTTGTCATTCTTTATCCTACTTTTGTGCTTCTTGTCGAACATATACATCATGGACCGTTGGTCAGTCCTTATGGTGAAATGTCTACCAGTTAAATAATGCCTCCAGTGGCGAACTGCTTCTATGATGGCCTGGGCTTCCTTTTCTACAGCAGCATAACACTTCTCTGATCCTTGAAAAGTTCTTGAAAAGAAGGCTACTGGTCGTCCTGCCTGAGATAAGACTGCAGCAATGGCAATGTCAGATGCATCCGTTTCCACTTCGAATGGTAGGGACTCCTCAATGGCTTGAACTACTGAGTTTTCAATGTCCTGTTTGAGAGTATGGAAAGCAGCTTCTGCTTCCTTTGTCACAGGAAATATCGTGGTAGCACTCAATGGGTGGACTTTACTTGAATAGTTGTAGATCCATTGTGAGTAATAAGCAAAGAGACCAAGAGTTCTTCAGTGACTTTTTATCTTGAGGCATTGAAAGTTCCGTAGAGGTCGTAGTCGTTCAGGGTCTGGGAATATTGAACCTCCTTCCACTACATAACCAAGGATGCTAAGCCTTTTAGTTGAATAAATGTACTTTTCTTCATTGTAACTGATATTTTTCTTCTTGACGGCTTCCAAAAACTTATCAAGGTTTGCATCATGTTTCTCCTGGGTCTTGCCACAAATGGTAACATTATCTAAATACGCATAAGTTCCCATGAGTTGCTCTTCCTGAATGAGTGAATCCATAATTCGTTGGAAGCAGGCTACCCCATTGGTGACTCCAAAAGGGACTCTAGTAAACTGATACAGGCCATCACTAGCCTGGAACGCTGTGTATGGTTTATCTTCATTCCTTATAGGGACTTGTTGATAGGCATTCCGTAGATCAGTTGTGATAAACACATAGTACTGAGCAATTTTGTTTACTGTATCATCAATTCGAGGTAGAGGGTACCCATCAAGAAGTGTAAATTTGTTGATTGTCTCAGAATAGTCGATAGTCAGTCTCCGTTTCCTATAATCATCCTTAACAACACTCAGAAATAGCCTCATATTTTAGGTGACACAAAATTGATGAGCAGACTTAGTTTATCTAGATTTTCCTCAGGAAGGGCTCCCAAGATGTTTTCGAGAGTCTTAAACCAGTGCTTCCATTCCTGAGCAGCCGTTGATAAGTTGGGGTCACAGTCTAACCTCTCAGGTTTCAGTAAATATTCCATGTTGTGATGTAGTCTAGCTCAGGATCACCACCAGGTAGCCCAGGAGTCTATGTTCAATAAATTTTTGTGACAGAAACACAGGCATTATCTCTAGGCTTTATTGAACATAGAATCTTCACAGTGCTTCTGCAACAACAAAATATAATGACTAGTACATCTAATAACTGCTGCTGCAGGAAGGGTGATGTCTTGCATATGTCAAGAGAAAAGTTATAACTACAGACCACATATTTTAAACTCACCATGTAATCTGCATCACTAATATATGTGTATAAGGGAGGAGAACCACACACCATGTGTTGGCGCCCATGACACACACCAAGCTGTTGTTGTTGTAAAGGGCCCCGAGAGGTGGTGCAGTATTATCCTGCTGCTGCTCCCCACAGGAGCAGTAACACTACATTTGTATGTTTAATTCCCTTATCATAACCATGTAGCTCATACTTTAGGCTCTAGAGTTAGCCTTGTTTTGTGTCTTTACAACTTGTTAACTTTCTTACCATGCTTTATTCAGGTGTGTATTACATGCTGTTGTTGTATACTCCCGGATACTTCTATATGTTGTATACACAGCCTAGAATAACTTTGTTGAGTATCATAAATACTATTTGTGAATTTGCCAGAAGATCATTAGCTGTGTCTATAAGTCAGTTGACGTGACCCTCTGAGGATAAGCCAGGCACTATGCTCTTTCCTATGTCTTGTATTTTCAAGAAGTTCTGCAGCCTTTTATGCCCGCGTCTTTACTCAGTTTTTGGTCTTCATGTCCATTCACCAATCTTCAAAACCTACCATTTGCTCAGGATGAATTTGTGAAAGACTTATCTGACAAATTTTGCAGTTTTAAGATACATTTGTAGCCTTTCTCTGATCTCATCTGTTTTTATTTTCCTCAATTTTGCATCAGCAGAAAACAGAGATTCCTCTGACTCATTCCCATCTGGTGAGTCATTCACATAAACTAAAGACAATACTGGGCTTTATGCTGAACCTTGCAGAATCTTGCTTTCAACTCTTCCCCATTTTGACGTCTTCCAGGAAAATCATTCTTTGTTCTTTACCCATAAAGTATTCACTGATGTTCAGTTGTATGTTCCTCGTTATCTCCACCTTCACAATAGGTTTTAGTCCATTCTCTTGTGGGTTACATTAACATATCCTTCTTTATGGTCAATAAAAATGCAGTTCACCCATCCTCTCTCTCTCTCTCTCTCTCTCTCTCTCTCTCTCTCTCTCTCTCTCTCTCTCTCTCTCTCTCTCTCTCTCTCCTCTCCTCTTTTCTCCTTCTCTCTCTCTCTCTCTCTCCTGTATCACTTTTATTATTTTGCGAAAGAATTCCAACCAAGTGGTAAGACCAAAGTTGCCATCTGTGTACCAATGTTTGTTATCTTTTATTAAACCACCTGTCTCCAAGTGTTCTACCACCTGTCTCCAAGTGCTCTACCACTTGTCTCCAAGTGCTCTACCACCTGTCTCCAAGTGCTCTACCACTTGTCTCCAAGTGTTCTACCACTTGTCTCCAAGTGCTCTACCATTGACCTGGAGTTAACCTGGAGAGGGTTTCGGGGGTCAACGCTCCCGCGGCCCGGTCTGACACAAGGCCTCATGCTGGATCAGGGTCTGATCAAGCAGACTGTTACTGCTCGCCTCATGCAAGCTGACGTACGAACCACTGCCCGGTTGGTCAGGTACTGACTTTAGGCTCCTGTCCAGTGCCTTCTTGAAGACAGCCAGGGGCCTATTGGTAATCCCCCTTATGTATGCTGGGAGGTAATTGAATAGTCTTGGACCCCAGACACTTATTGTGTTGTCTTTCAGTGTACCCATGGCGCCCCTGATTTAATCGGGGGAATGTTGCATCTCCTGCCGAGTCTTTTGCTCTCATATTGAGTAATTTTCATATGCAGGTTTGGTACCAGTCCCTCCAGGGCCTTCCAAGTGTATATTACCATGTATCTTTCTCGCCTGCGTTCGAAGGAATACAGATCAAGGACCTTCAACCATTCCCAGTAGTTTATGTGCTTTATTGCACTTACGTATGTATGCCGTAAAAGTTCTTTGTACACATTCCAGGTCTGCAATCTCGCCAGCCTTGAAGGGGCAATTAGTGTACAGCAGTATTCCAGCCTAGAGAGCACAAGCGATTTGAAGAGAATCATCATGGGTTTGGCATCCCTAGTTTTGAAGGTTCTCATTATCCATCTTATCATTTTCCTCACGAATGAGGTAGATACAATGTTGTGGTATTTGAAGGCGAGATCCTCTGACATTATCACTCCCAATTCCTTCACATTACTTTTCTGCTCTATTGTATGGTTAGACTTTGTGGTATACCCTAGCACATTTTTAATTTCTTCAAGTTTTCCATACCTGAGTAGTGGAAATTTGTCATCGTTGAACTTCATATTTTGAGTGTCCCATTCGAAGAATTGGTTGATGTTTGCTTGGAGTCTCGCATTGTATTTGATGGAGGTCACTGCCATGGTGATCCGGGTGTTATCTGCAAAGGAAGACATGGAGCTATGGCTTACATCTCTATGTCAGAAATGATGAGGAATAGAAAGGGAGCGAGTACTGTGCCTTGTGGAACAGAGCCTTTTACTTTGGCTGCCTGAGACTTTACTCTGTTTACTATTACTCTTTGTGTTCTATTTGTTAGGAAGTTGCAGATCCATCGACCAACTTTTCCCGTATTTTGTGTGCTATTACACCATGGTCACACTTGTTGAAAGCTTTTGCAAAGTCTGTGTATACTGCATCTGTATTTATTTTATTCTCAACAGCATCCAGGACCTTGTCATAGTGGTCCAGTAGCTGGGACAGGCAGGAGTTACCAGCTCTAAACCCGTGTTGCCCTGGGTTGTGTAACTGATGGGTATCTAGGTGGTTGGCGGTCTTGTTTCTTAGAAGCCTCTCAAAGGTTTTTATGATATGGGATGTTAGTACTATCGGTCTGTAGTTCTTTGCATTTGCTTTACTGGGATGATCCCAGTGTCCATGCTCCCTCTCCATAAAATGCTGAAGGCACGTGATAGGGGCTTCTTGCAATTCTTGATGAACATGGAGTTCCACGAGTCTGGGCCTGAGGCAGAGTGCACGGGCATGTCATTAATTGCCTCTTTAAAATCATGTGGAATTATAATAATGTCTGAGAGTTTTGGGAAGATCAAATTTTGGGTTTCGTTCGTAAAGAATTCATTTGGATTGTCGACCCTTAGAATGGGTAGTGGATCGCTGAACACTGAGTCGTATTGGGACTTTTGTATCTCACTCATTTATTGGCTATCATTTGTGTATGTCCCATCCCGCCTAAGCAGGGGCCCGATACTGGATGTTGATTTTCCGTTAGATTTGGCATAAGAGAAGAAGTACTTTTTTTTTTTTAAATTTCTGTATGATTTTTAGTTCTTCCTGTGATTCTTGTCTCCTGTAAGATTCCTTCAGCTTAAGTCCGATATTTGTCATTTCATTGACTAGTTCTTCCCTTCATATTTCAGATATATTGACCCTACTCTGCAACTCTGTGGCTCTTCGCCTTCGTCTGTATAGGGAGCATCTTTCTCTTTCTAGTTTACATCTTCTCTTTTTTTTTCTTAATGGAATGTGTCTTGAGCAGATCTCTAGAACCACAGAATTCATTTTTTCGAGGCAGATGTTCGGGTCCCTGTTGTTTAGGATATCTTCCCAGCTTGTTTCATTTAGGACATGGTTTATTTGGTCCCATTGTGCGTTTTTGTTATTGAAATTGAATTTCGTGAAGAGACCTTCATGACTGCTCACATTTTGCTGCTCTGGAGCCCTGTGCATACATGTCTGTACTGCTATTATGTTGTGATCTGAGTGTATTATCCGTGATACAATTATATTACATATCAGATCATCATTGTTAGTGAAGATGAGGTCCAGCGTATTTTCAAGTCTTGTAGGCTGTACTATTTGCTGGTTTAAGATGAATTTGTTGCAGAGATTTAATAGTTCGTGTGTGTGTGAATTTTCATCTGACCTGCCTCCCGGGGTGATCTCTACTAATATATTGTTTGCTAGGTGTCTCAGGTTGAAATCTCCTAGTAGTACGATGTTTGGGGTAGGAGTTGGGAGATTTTCCAGACAGTGGTCAATTTTCTCAAGCTGCTCCTGTAATTTCTGTGAAGTTGCATCTGGAGGCTTGTATACTTCCACAATGACAAGGTTTTGGTTTTCAATCTTTACCTCCAAAACTTCAACTACATCATTTGAGGTGTTTAGTAGTTCTGTGCAACTGAGCGACTCTGTGCCGTACAGGCCAACTCCCTCCCCTACTTGTTGCCTGTTTAGTCTGTCGCATCGGAATAGGTTATAACCTGGGATCCATATTTCATTGTCAAAATGTTTCTTTATGTGGGTCTCAGTGAATGCTGCAAACATTGCATTTGGTTCCGAGAGCAGTCCCTTGATCTAAGGAATTTTGTTGTTTTTTGGTGGCTTTAGACCCTGTATGTTTGCAAAGACAAATGTCGTATTGGTGGAATTTAGGGGATGTTTATTTGCTGGCTCTAATATCTGTTGTTCTGGGGTAGAGGCCAGTGTATGTGCCTCTGCTCCAGAAGTGTTTTCAGGTGGTGTAGGGTTATTGTCATTTCTTGCCAGTCTTTTTTCCCTTCTGGCCCTAAAAAAACCTGTCCCTGGAGAGGTTGTGGGTCCTCTCTTTTGTCCCCATAGTCTGGCTGGTATGTGTCTTCTAGTCCCCTTGAGATGATGTGCCTGGCAGTATGCATTGTAGCATTTTCTTTCATGCACTTATGAGTGACACATTTCTGGGTGAAATAGGTTGCAAGAAAGGAAGTTGCACTCTCCTGTTGTCATGTGGGTGCGGCATTTTTTGGTATGGTCAAAGGTGCATGTCCCACCTGTTTCACCAGATATACCGTGCCTGCAGATACCCGTAGATTGGGTATGTACTTCTGTTTGCTAGGATTTATTGTAGCTGTGTTCACTGCAGGTGCATTTATTTTTCCTGTTTCCTCAATATATTTTACCCCTGTATAGACATCAGTGCTTCCACCAGGTTTTGCTGGTAGTGTGTCGACACTATTCCCTGAGGCACCATTCCATTTTGATCCATCTCCAGCAGTTTCTATTAAAACCTCTGCAACAAAAAGGGTTTCTTCAGTGCCCCCATACAACCTATACTCTCGCTCTCATTTTCTAAGACTCGCTAGGCCCCTCTGGAGCACTTTCCTCCCGGGAAAAAAACTAGCACCCTCACACTGTCCTCCAGATAGCACTACCCCCTCAGGAGCACCCAAAAACACCCCAACCCTTCCCACCCAAATTTTTTCCCCCAGCTTCTACCATGCTGACATGTCTTCAAGAAGGTGATTAGGTTTTCTTGTTTTAATATAGAGTCATTCCCTCAACAGGTTTTTTTCGTTTTGGCAACCCAAAAACTCACTCATTTATTCAATGGGTCACATTTTAAAATCCTTGCATATACTATGAACTACGCCAACAGATGGCAAAAACCCAGGTCTGCCTTCGCCCCTTCCCCTTTTTCTAAACACACAGATTCTTCATGGTAGGGGTCATCTTAAAATTAGACAACCTCCCACTAGTACTACTTTTCCCCAGATTATTTTATTTTTTTTTTTTTTTTGTGACAGTTTCTTCCGTTTTGGGCTTATTTCCAAAGGGAAAAACCGTTTGAATCCGCCCGAATCTGGCTTTTTTTTCCCTAAAAGCGTTTGAACCTCCACACCAGCAAAACCCCCTTTTGAATCCTCCCAAATCCACGAACCGGGAAAACCCACTAGGGGGTCACGAAATTTTTTTTTTTCCTAATAACACCCTAACAGTAGATCTGTCAATCTTATTGTAACTTTTTTGCTTATTAAACTGTTTGATGTTGATAGGGCGTGTAGACCCCCTTCATTTTGAATCCGTCTTTGGGATGTTTTGGGCAATCGGATTAGCTCACGGGTTTTTTGGGACTAGCTCATGAAGGACACGAAAAAAAAATAACAGTAAAAGTGTGCAGTTTGGTACAGAAAGATAATTTGTATTTTGGGGCGCCATTCTTCAGAAAGTAATTTTTTTTCAGGATACACAAATGAAGTTAAAATATAAAACATACAAGCAGCATATTGTAGAGAACCGGGGGATAACCAAAAATTCAACAGAGTGACTTATTTCCTTTGGGGACCCTTTTCCCTTTTTAATTATAATTAAAGGGTTATAAATTTTCTTTTTATTTTAAAGAAATAATACTTTATTATAAAAAAAAGACAAATCTACTTACACAGGGTATTAAACTATCTGCAATACGGGGCATTACTAGGAAAAGGAAAAATTTACATCATGTTATTAAAAAATAAAAAACCTTCCCCCCCTTTTCTGTATACATTCATCGACACTTTTGGCCCTCTTTTTTCTTGAACTTTTTTCACTAACTGGCTTTGACATGGCGGGCATCTTTTCCATTCCTTTATTGCTGTACAATAAAAGGGGTTTTAAGCCTGACCCCTGGCTTGGGGACACAAATTTGTCTCTCCCCCCTAGTACAGATTCCTTTTGTTTTTCCCAAACCCTTTACAAAATTGAAGTAAGATATTCGGACACGTTGTGAGCAATTTTATAAAAGATTTAGCTTCCGTTGTTTTACTTGTCTTTAAAATTCAGCAATCCAACGCTTAATTCATTCTGGCCCACATGCTCTCTTGGGCCCGGCCAGGGTGAAACTTACAAAATTGTTCTGGGGGATTTTGTAGTCTATCTTTTAGTTTTTTTTGTCAAGGCAGAGTACCATGAAGAGCAAGCGTAATCCATATGCCTCTGTATAAGGGCTAGACATAGGGTCCTGGGAGCCTCAGTAAGTAGATACTGTGCTTGTCTATACAGAAACTTCAGTATGGCATTTGCTTTCTTTACTGTTCCTTATCAATTCTCCTGACACGCATGGGTCAAAGGGGATTCCCAGATATTTTACTGATGAAACCAAAGTGATGGGCTCCCCATTACACTGAACATTAAAATTATTTACCCTTCTCAGTTTATGTTTCGTGCCAAAGAGAATGGCTTCAGTTTTCCCGAGGTGTAATGATAGCTCGTTGTCTACTGACCATTTGTTGCAGGACTCCAGTTCCAGTGATATATCTTGTGGGTCTTTACCTGACACTAACAGAGCACTGTCATCTGCATGCAGTAGGAGCTTGCACTTGACACTGATGGGGATGTCATTAACATAGCATAAGAATAATAAGGGTCCCAGAATACTACCTTGGGGAACTCCATATGCTATCGGCAGGGGTTCTGATTCCGTTTTGTTGATTTTGACAATTTGTCTCCTCTTGCTAAGGTAGAACTTAAACCAGTCTACAGTGCCTATACCGATAGCTTGAAGTTTCTTTCATAATATATTGTGGTTGACAGTATCGAAGGCCTTTTGCAGGTCTAAGGTTACCATTCCTATGAGGCTCCCCATTGACATTTCAGTTCTCAAGTAATCCATCACATTGATTAGGGAGGTGTTGGTTGAATAAGATATTCTAAAGCTTGATTGATAGCTATGGAGAATGTTGTTGTCTTTAAGGTACTTATCTACTTGACAGTACACTGCCCTCTCTAGAATTTTGGATATTATACTGAGTATACTAGCAGGCCTATAGTTGCTTACATCAGACCTACTATTTTTCTTGAAGACAGGAGTAACTCTGGCCTCCTTGAACCCATCCGGCATGGTATAAGTGGTAATGGACAAATTTATTATGTGAGCAATAGGAATTGACAATTCAGAGGCACCATCTTTTAGGAACTTAGACGGGATGTTATCAGGGCCTGTGCTCTTAGTTGGGTTTAACCTGCTTAGCTCTTTTTGAATGAAGTCATGAGATACACTTACTAGTTGAAAACTGTTTGGAGTTACCACTTTATTGGTATAGTATGTTTGAAACTTATCAGAGTCTATGTTAAAGGTATTTGATGCAGCTGGTAGTTTACTTACTAGTGTTGATGCAACAGATGTGTAGTAGGATTAAAACAATTTATCACTTTAGTTGTTTCGTGGCATACCTCGTTAGCCATAAACCCATAGATCTATCTACGGATTTAAGGCTATGCCCCAAAAGTTTTTGTTGTTGCCAGAGCTTCAGGGGTTATTCTTATACTCTTCAATTTGTGAGCAATAGTGTCTTGCCTTTGCTCCTTTTATAAGTCTCTGCACTCTGTTCCTCACCTTTGGGAATTCATTTAGTGTTGCAATATCCTATCTATCTGCCCTAAATCATTTTAGAAACTGGTCTCTGAATTTCCTTTGTACGTTTTCCACGCATTTACATCCAGTCTGTAATACGGTGATCAAAACTGATAAAAAAAATTACATATGAACTGTAGTCCTGCAGCAAATGGTTAGTAGACAACAAACTATCATTACACCTAGGGAAAACTGAAGCCTTCTCTTTGGCACGAAACATAAACTGAGAAGGGTAAATAACTTTAATGTTCAATGTAATGGGGAGCCCATCACTTTGGTTTCATCAGTAAAATATTTGGGAATCCCCTTTGACCCACGCATGTCAGGAGAATTGATAGGGAACAGTGTAGTAAAGAAAGCGAATGCCAGACTGAAGTTCATGTATAGACAAGCACAGTGTCTACCTACTGAGGCTCGCAGGACCCAATGTCTAGCCCTTATACAATGCCATATGGATTACGCTTGGATTGCCTTGACAAAAAAACTGAAAGATAGACTGCAAATCACCCAGAACAAAATCGTAAGATTTATCCTGGGGCTGGGACCAAGAGAACATGTAGGCCAGGATGAATTACAGCAGTTGGATATGCTGAATATTGAAGACAGAGTAAAACAACTGAAGCTAAATCATGTTTATAAAATTGCTCACAAACAGTGTCCAGAATATCTTGGTGTCTATTTTGTCAAGGTTGGGAACCAAAGCAATCATAGTACTAGGGGGAGAGAGCACAACTTTGTAGTACCCACAGTCATTGGCCAGGCTTCAAACACCTTTTATTGTACAGCAATAAAGGAATGGAACAGACTACCCGCACATGTCAAAGCCAGTCATAGCATGAACCAGTTCAAGAAGAGTGCCAAAAGTATTGGGCCCCTACTTAAACAAGATGGGTCCTACACAGATGACAGCAAGGAAATGCGTGAGCTACTCAAGTCCCAGTATGACTCAGTTTTTAGCAAACCGCTAACCAGACTGAGAGTCGAAGATCAAAATGAAATTTTTATGAGAGAGCCACAAAATTTGATTAACACAAGCCTATCCGATGTTATCCTGACGCCAAATGACTTCGAACAGGCGATAAATGACATGCCCATGCACTCTGCCCCCAGGGTCAGACTCATGGAACTCCTATGTTCATCAAGAACTGCAAGAAGCCCCTATCACGAGCCTTTTCCATCCTATGGAGAGGGAGCATGGACACCGCGGTCGTCCACAGGTACTAAAAACAACAGACATAGCCCCACTCCACAAAGGGGCAGTAAAGCAACAGCAAAGAACTGCAGACCAATAGCACTAACATCCCATATCATAAAAATCATTGAAAGGGTCCTAAGAAGCAAGATCCCACCCATCTAGAAACCCATCAGTTACACAACCCAGGGCAACATGGGTTTACAACAGGTCGCTCCTGTCTGTCTCAACTATTGGATCACTACGACAAGGTCCTAAATGCACTAGAAGACAAAAAGAATGCAGATGTAATATATACAGACTTTGCAAAAGCCTTCGACAAGTGTGACCATGGCGTAATAGCGCACAAAATGCGTGCTAAAGGAATAACAGGAAAAGTCGGTCGATGGATCTATAATTTCCTCACTAACAGAACACAGAGAGTAGTCGTCAACAGAGTAAAGTCCGAGGCAGCTACGGTGAAAAGCTCTGTTCCACAAGGCACAGTTCTCGCTCCCATCTTGTTCCTCATCCTCATATCCGACATAGACAAGGATGTCAGCCACAGCACCGTGTCTTCCTTTGCAGACACTGCAAGGCTCCAGGCGGACATCAACCAAATCTTTCAGTGGGCTGCAGAAAACAATATGAAGTTCAACGATGAAGAAATTTCAATTACTCAGATATGGTAAACACGAGGAAATTAAATCTTCATCAGAGTACAAAACAAATTCTGGCCACAAAATAGAGCGAAACACCAACGTCAAAGACCTGGGAGTGATCATGTCGGAGGATCTCACCTTCAAGGACCATAACATTGTATCAATCGCATCTGCTAGAAAAATGACAGGATGGATAATGAAACCTTCAAAACTAGGGAGGCCAAGCCCATGATGACACTCTTCAGTCACTTGTTCTATCTAGGCTGGAATATTGCTGCACACTAACAGCACCTTTCAAGGCAGGTGAAATTGCCGACCTAGAAAATGTACAGAGAACTTTCACGGCGCGCATAACGGAGATAAAACACCTCAATTACTGGGAGCACTTGAGGTTCCTAAACCTATATTCCCTGGAACGCAGGAGGGAGAGATACATGATTATATACACCTGGAAAATCCTAGAGGGACTAGTACCGAACTTGCACACGAAAATCAACTCACTACGAAAGCAAAAGACTTGGCAGACGATGCAACATCCCCCCAATGAAAAGCAGGGGTGTCACTAGCACGTTAAGAGACCATACAATAAGTGTCAGGGGCCCGAGACTGTTCAACTGCCGCCCAGCACACATAAGGGGGATTACCAACAGACCCCTGGCAGTCTTCAAGCTGGCACTGGACAAGCACCTAAAGTCAGTTCCTGATCAGCCGGGCTGTGGCTCGTACGTTGGTTTACGTGCAGCCAGCAGCAACAGCCTGGTTCATCAGGCTCTGATCCACCAGGAGGCCTGGTCACAGACCGGGCCGCGGGGGCGTTGACTCCCGGAACTCTCTCCAGGTAAACTCCAGGTAAACAGAAAGGGAGGGGAATGATTTTCTATTTTTTATCTAACATACGTGTAAATTTTACCATATTCCTAGTAATGACCCTCGTATTGTAGATAGTCTTAATGACCTTGGTGTAGTAGATAGTTGTGGAAAATTTTTAATTTTCCGAAACTATAGCGCCTAATAGGTGTTTTATGTGCCGATAGGAGTCAAAATGTATTTGAAAATGGAGTAGAACCAAGAGTTCCCTTGGCGCATGCGCGGATGTGCGGGGGAGGGAGAGGCGGATTGTTTTGAATGGTGGTGAGGAAGCGGGGAAAACATGGAACCACGAAATTGACATTCACGGTGGCCTAAGGATTAATATAGGCCTCATTTCATAATAAGAAGTGTCGTAACTGTTCCTGGTGGAGAGTGAGGGAACGTGATTTACGGGACTACGGTAATAGAGTGGTAAAAGTGTGATAAGAGTAGGACCGGTGTGACTGACGCTCACAATGGACTGTGTCCTGGAGAAAATTACCCTTGGTTTAATCACACTCATCGGTCTCAGATCTTAATGGAGTGACCTCATTTGTATAATTAGTTATGAGACGTTAAATCGTCTTGTGAATAGTAATGTAATCAGTGATAATAAGAACATTGAGTTAAAGAGAAAGCAGGATTTGAAATAGAGCGGGCCATAGAGCGCCCCTTGCTCCGATTGAAACGTGTGACTCTCGTAATGGGGATAGTCGGAGATTTATAGAACACGACTTCTAACCGGACGATCCGACGGAATACCTCTCCTGCCGGAATGAGAACCGTGTCAGGTGAGTAGCAGGACAGCGAAACTGTGAGGTAGATGAATGGAAATAAATAAGGAGTATCAATCTACACCCAACAGTTAATAGTAACCCTTCTAGTTATAAGCAACCTTAGCTGGCCATTTGTATGTTTTTATAATTACGAAAGGTTATGCAGTGATCCATCTACATCAAGTGACCACTGAGAACAAGCTGGTAAGTGGGTGGTATTATGATAAATGTTTCCTTGATGGATGTATCCAGGTGTATCTTACCCTCCCCCCCCCTCATTCAGCAAACTAATATAATCTATACAGTCCACAATTAAATTGTAGCACGTACTTGTGGTGCTATCCAATCTATACTGGTCTCGTAGATAGGATAAGATTGTTAAGGCCGAAGGGAATCACTTGCCGCGACCAGGGGTGGTTACAGTTTTCTCACAGTTTCTACACGGGGTGACTACGGGTAAACATACAGTTAAGCACCCTAGGGAAATTTTTCCATCCTGCCACCTGGTCCTTCTGAACCGGATGCCCAATCAGTGAAAAAATTAATTGAATTAATTACTAATAATTAGTGACTGGATTGAAGAATATGTGTATAGGTACACAAGTTTAATCGATCGTGTGGTTGATGATAATTAGCCCAATAAATTGCTACACATGGGTGGACTAGGACTTTATACAAGAGTAAAGTGCAAGAATTAATCTCTTATAAAAGCGTCTACATAATTAGTATATATGGTGATTATTATTCCCTAAACAGGCTGGGTCTGAGGAAGTTAGTGCGACTGGCAAGTCCATGGATGCCAAAGCAAAGAAAGCCGTCACTACAAGCTCGGGAAGGTCCTTTTACTAACATCATACAAGAAGTGTATGGAGTTAATGAAACAAACAAACGGTAAAAAACCCTGATGAAATTAAAGCTACTCCTAGAAGCCTTAGGAAATAGGCATGGAGTCATATAAGATCGTCTGGTTTAAAAAGACTAGATGAAGAAAGAGCTGCTAGAGATACTGTGCAGGTGATGCTGAAAAGGGGAGCGACTGCTAGATCAACATTATGAAGTGGAGGACAACATTGTGTCCTGCAACACTACGGAGGCTTTGGAGAAGAAAACGGGTGTAAACAATGTTTGTTTCGGTCACCTAGAGAGGAAAGTCAGAGGCGATCTAACCAAAACTCCCAGAAATTAGTATGCCTGGTTAATCCGGGAGAACCCAGGGAGAGTTTTGGTCTATTCTTCAAAGCAGTCGTACATGTGAGAGGAGCGATTCGTTGCAAATGTTCACCAAATTACATGCAATTTAAAGGGACAGGTAAGGGGAGATGCGCAGGTTCCATACAAGCATTCCAAATTGTAGACGACATCCTAAATGTGAGGCAGTTGACTTGTTGGAGGTCACTTACGCAACTTGGAGCACAGTAGGCTGACCAAGTAGCTAAATTGGCTAATTTGAAGACGCCAGATCACAACCGCAACAGTTTTTTAACAGCAATTTAGGATCAAACTATAAAAGCACTCTTAAGAGACCTTGAGTAATAAATATGATCTGGAGGAGCAGAGTGGTTGTTGAGTGGCTTAGATTCAGAAGAAATTGAACCACAAGACCATGAGTGGTTACTACAGAATATCACAAGGGTTTACTTCTGATTGGAAGAGAAATGAGAGTGGGGACTGCAGAGCTAATTGTCCAACTGTCAGGACCAGCCAACCCATTACCTCTAGGAATTACCACGTCTACAGACCCCCAGTGCACCTGCCAAGTTCCACAAATGGGAAACCATATCCTAATATCAAAAATCCTAAGCACCTATACAACGGGTTACGTAGGGCACTAATCAAGATGACAGGTGCCAGTATATAGTGGTTCTCCACCTCCCAAGCAAGAGGAGAAGTACCACAATTGGGTAGCCCAGTTTGTATAAGGAGTGAGTCAGGCAAGGAAAGGTGAGATTGTATCTTCTGCAACGGTACTACTCATGTCTCTAAGAACAGTAATGCCTATATAATTCATGGGAATGTTTAAAGATGGAAAGATTGGAAGAGCTTGCTAGATGTACAGGTGTCTAGGAAAATCAAATGTAAGGATTGCCGTGCTAACTTGCACTATTGTAATCAGTGGTAAAAGGAAGACACCACCATAGCTATGTGTAAGGGCAATCTAATCGTAATGATGTAACAATATTACTGATAGTGATAATACACCCAGACACAACAGTAAGCCCGCCCACGTAAAGATGCAGCTAACGTCGGATATGAATGGCCATAGCTGAGGTAGCTTTGCCACTGTTTTGGATGTTGGTGATTAATGAAAAACGAGCATAAATCCAAAACTGTAACAGCATTTTACTGGACAGGGATCACAACGTAACCTTCGTAAAACGTAACTGCCCTTATTGGGATGAAGGGTACCAAATGGGAGATCCTGCTATAACTCAAGCTATCTGGCTTTTCTCTCGAATAAGAAGGCCCAGTCATACGACACTGTTTATGTAACTGACCGGCTGGGCAATGAGAGAAAACGTATTAATGCCGTAATTGTGGATAGGCTCTCCCGAAAAAATATCTACAATAGGGCTTGGTAACGCGTACTGAAAGCTTTCGAGCAAGGTAGTTTTGGGCACCTTCGGGTTAAAATAATGATTCGTGGGGCCAATAGAATTTTGATAGGTAAGTGACCATTATGCCACCTTTTGTAAAGGTATGACAAAGAAATGCGGAGTACACCCTTCTAAGGACCCCGGAGGTCACGTGATTATGGCAGGCTTCCTCGAAACCAGATAATGAAAGACCTGGAGGAATCCATAAATACAGTTACGGTGTGTCTACTCAAGAAGTATCACCCCATTATAAATATCCTTCAATAGCGGAGAAGTGTGAACTGTGTATAAATTAATGGGAAATTGGACAGCATAGGGATCAATGTAAATGAAGAAAGTCCAGAATGATCCTTTATCTCAAAGAACAATACACCCAGAAGGATGTTTAAATTTGAATCTGGACAATACAGGTGAGACTTACGTGGAAGCTGGAAACCATCCAGAGTCCTACCAGCTATTAACCGGATGAGGCGTATGGACAATTATCAGAAGCCCAGCTCCACGAATTGGAGGGCAAGACACCAGAAACGTTGACTGCTTACGTATGATATAATTAATGGAGCAGTTATATAATAAATTCATAAGGAGGTCCCATCCCGAGCAAACCCAGATTTATGGTCCTATTTGCCACACCACGGATTGAAGAAGAATCTAAAACCACATCCTCTGAGGATTTGTGTTTTAATTGTAGTGCCAGAGTAATAAAAGTGTACTAGTTTGCAATGACGTTTGATGACAGCTCCGTCGTTGACGGAAAAACTGGGAGACATAACTACTAAACTTCAGGTTAAGAATTATGCCTTTACGGCAGACATAAGTAAAGCTGCCTGAGAGTGGGTCTGCAGGAGGCTGACCGGATTGCACTAGGTTTTATGGCCCTGAGAATCCTAGTGACCCCCACTTAGTCCCCCATCTGAAGAGTTTTTCGCTTCAGAGTGTATTGTTTGGGTGCAACCTCCAGTCCGTTCCAACTCACTACTCCAGGCAAACGATAAATGCACACCTTTAAGCGTACGGGTGGTCCACTGAGTGGAGTAATGGGTAAATACAATTTATGTGGACAATTTTCCTGGGGTGACGTCTACGAAGAGGAACTAATGAGCATATAACTCCAGGGGCTAAATGAAATAATGCAAGGTGCAAATATGCCCCTGAGGAATGGAACAGTAATTTCGTCCAGCTTAAGACTCAACTAAATAAAGACAACCCTGGAGTTGAAGTGTGCAATATAGTAATGTGCTGGGACTGACTTGGGACAAACAGAGGGAGACTTGTTACGTTAAAGTCTAATGACTACAGCATGCCGAAAAATAATAAAAAATTAACCATGAGAGTCTTGCTTGCAGAAGTTTCAAAATGCTGTCGATCCACTAGGCTTAGTG
This sequence comes from Cherax quadricarinatus, assembly GCF_026875155.1. Lineage (NCBI taxonomy): Eukaryota > Metazoa > Arthropoda > Malacostraca > Decapoda > Parastacidae > Cherax > Cherax quadricarinatus. The sequence continues at coordinate 6,688,526 of NC_069494.1, forward strand.
TCCCCCACTTACCAAATAGGAAATTGTGATACAAGAAGCATGGAAGGCTTAAGTGTGCTTGTATGAAACCCTAAACACTGAGGAATTGTTGAATAGGTGGGAAGAACTAATAGGGAATATGTAAAATTAACCATGGTTGAAGTTCCCCCGTAATGTGGCCAAGTCAATAGGGAAAAATTAAAAAAAAAAAAAAAAAAACTCCACATTTTTTGCGATGACTTCGAAATTTAGCATAATGTAATGCATCGCTTACCTTCAATGTAATAGTGTCATTTCTCTTGTTATGTCCTAGGCTAAGTGGCTTCCAATCAATCACCACCTTACCGTTCATGTTGGAATTAACGGCCATTTATGTAGGAGTCAAATTAGCCCATTATATAAGAAATAAATTGCGAGATGTAAAATCAGCGACTCCGTAATTTGGGTGTCTGATAACGGGTAACCTTACAATGGGGAAAAAATTGTTCTCGTGAATGTAACATTAAGATTGGGTAATGCTATCACAAACTAGTCGCGAAAATCCATCACATGCAGGAGAAACACAACAGTTTGGTGTCAGCATCTGTTAACCTTTAATCCATTCCTGGTGACGAGAACCCACTGACATTCTTGTCTCGAGACGTTTACTTATGGAAAATTTGTCGAAGGCTTAATCGTGGAGTATAAAGGGCCAAGTTTGCTGGTGGACAAAATTTACTGGCCCGGTGCAAAAGGCCATATTATTGCTCCTGGTCGAAATTACGTGTGAGCACCGCTCCGGTCAGTATTCCCTTGCTTAGCCATTGATATGACAGGTATTTCTCCTTAAACCTAAGCTGATTGAGAGACCATGTTTAGTGTTTAAAATTATAAAGTAAAGCAATGAATATCTCACATAATTTTCCCCATCCCCTGAAATACTGGCTACAGAGGTACAAGAAGAAACCTACAGGGATGAGATAAAATTCATGATGGCCGTAAGTGCTCAATAATAGAAAAGGGCTGGGGCTTGTATTTAGAGTATGAATGTAATTAGGGTGGCAGAATGGCAGGTATAACAAGAATGCTGAATTGGGGGAATAGCTAAGCACCCTATCTTGCTGCCAAAACTCATCACCTGACAACCTTAATTGTCTTTAATGCCCATAATAACGTGATGCACGGGGGGGGTTGGGGGTAACAGGATACCTTAAACTGTATTCGGGAAACCATCTGGATTCCACAAGGACGGCAAATTGTAAAGGGGGTTATCCAATCGAGGTGTACTATGTCGCCGGGGGCGAGCCAGAACCCTACCATGTACCCAGGTCCTCCACCAGTTGGCCCAAGGAACAGCGTGCAGTATGGTAAAACCATTTGATGTGACCGAGTTGGACTATATGGGCCAAATCATTTTGACCAGGTATTTCAGATGCGTCCCTTGAAGGTGGTAATGTATGTCTATTTACTTGATACAGGCTAACTAGGGCTGTTCATCTAGAAGGTGGCATCATGGACTTTGTCTGCAGAACAGTTCCATACAGTTGTCGCGGAAAATTTTTGCAGCTAGACGATCCTGTCCCAAGATTGATGATCTCTCAGATAATGCCACCATTTTGTAGCGGGTGCACACACTTGATGAAATTAATAAGAGTGAATGATAGTACATTCCTTGTCTTGACCCAGCGAGAGGGTGTGTCTAGGAAATTTTATTACTCCAGAGGCCCCCTGGCAGGGAGGACTGTACGAAAGAATGTAGGTACAGTGAAAAGATGTCTTCGTAAGGTGCTACACAGGAAGAGAATTGATTTGGAGAGGAGTTCCAGGCGTGTTTGGTGGAAGGCAGAAAAATCAGAGTGAACAATCGCCTCTGTCATACATGAGCGACACTCCCCTGACGGGATATACGACGGTCCCCTCACCTAATATGTACAAAGGTTAGAAAGCTGCCGCCTATCTATAGAGAGATTATTCCCGAGGGAAGTGATAGGATTATAATAACGTTGAGATCTGTGTTTGAGTGACAAGTTCTAAAAGTTAAAAAAGGTAATTATTCATTGTCTGAGTGTTGGCGTAAAGATATAATCTCTTACACTACGAGAACACTTGGTGGGGGGGGGGGGGGGGGTGGTGCCGCCAGAGGCAGTAAAGCCGACAGGAACACAACCAGGTGACATTGTGTTAATTGATACTGATCAACATCGAACACCTGTTGGACCTCTGGGCAAGGTAGTTACATTATACCCAGATGCACAAGGTGTTTTTGTCAGAAACGTCAAAGTGTTTGGTCGTGGTCAAGAAAGTTTGCCGTACCATTAATATATTAATTCCCTTGGAATAAATGGTGTTCAATCCAGTGCAGATTGGACACCTAAGGGACAGTGAACGAGTGATATTGAAGACACTGGACCGGGTAATGCAAGAAGAAACCGTAGTAAAGTACCTCCACTAGGAAAACAGCAGCGCAATCTCGAGAGGGCTGAACCGTCTCCTGGAGGAAGACGCAATTTAAGTGTTCGTCTAACAACGACTTCCGCCCGGGCCGCAGTGTTTGGAAAATTTTTTAATTTTCCGAAACTATAGCGCCTAATAGGTGTTAAAATGTGCGATAGGAGTCAAAATGTATTTGAAAATGGAGTAGAACCAAGAGTGTCTCCTTGGCGCATGCGGATGTGCGTGGGAGGGAGAGGCGGATTGTTTTTTGAATGGTGGGAGGAAGCGGGGAAAACATGAACCAGCGAAATTGAACATTCACTGGAGCCAAGGTAATATAGGCTCTCATTTCATATAAAGTGTCGTACTGTTCCTGGTGGAGATAGAGGAACGTGATTTTAACGGAATACGGTAATAAGTGGTAAAAGTGTGATAAGAGTAGGACGCGGGTGACTGACCGCGTCACAATTGGAACTGTGTCCTGGAGAAAATTACCCTTGGTTTAATCATCACTCATCCGGTCTCAGATCTTAAAGGAGTGACCTCTAGTTTGTATAATAGTTATGGAGCCTTAAAATTGTCTTGTGAATAGTAATGTAATCAGTGATAATAACCTTGAGATAAGAGAAAGCAGGATGTGAAAATAGAGCGCCCGCTCCTAGGTGAAGCGTGTGACTCTCGTAACGGGGATAGTGTGAGATTTTAAAGAATCCACGAATCTTAACCGGGACGAGTCCGACGGATACCTCGCTCCGAATGAGAACCGTGCGTGTAGCAGGACATCTGAAACTGAGGTAGAGAATGAAGAAAATGGAGTATCCAATCACCTTCATAGTTAAGTAACCCTTCTAGTTATAGCAACCCTTAGCTGGCCAGTTGTGGTATGTTATATATATAGGTTATGGTGATCCATCTACATCAAGTGACCACGCGTTGAACAGCTGGTAAGTGGTGGGGATTATGTATAAATGTCTTTTACATGATGATGTAATCCAGGTGTAATCTTACCCCCCCATCATTCAGCTAAACAAATATAATCTATATCAGTCCACAATTAAATTTGTATCACCGTACTTGTGGGTGCTTATCCTCAATCTATACTGGTCTCGATAGATTATGGGATAAGATTGTGAGGCCGAAGGAATCACGATGCCGCGACAGGGGTGGTTAAGTTTTCTCCACATGTCTAGCACGGGGTGACTACGGTAAACATACAGTTAAGCACCCTAGGAAATTTTCCATAATCGTCTTTATTAGCTATGATAATAAGATGTATTATCTCATTGTTGAATAATAAGAAAATATTTAAAACCTTTTATTTATAATAATAAGGTAAAAGGACCCCAATGGAAATAAGTCACTCTGTCTGACTTTTTTGGGTTATCCCAGGTTCTCTACACATATGCTGCTATGTATTATCAACTATGTACCGTATTTATGTATACCGTGAATATAACTTACTTTAGTACTTATTTTCCTAGGTGTGGGTCAAAAGCCAAGAGTAAAAATTGGTATATCTGGGCAGTATAGGCTCAAATTTGTAAGTTAACGGTCCTCATCTGGTCCACTAACACTACAGAAAACGTGTGTCTTAGAGGGATAACTGAACACTCTTTTCGTCTGCTAAGACTTGTATATAGCACGATTTCCTAAAAAAAAAAAAAAAAAAAAAAAATTGTTCGTTAGTAATATACTTGGCGGTGTTTTCATCAATATCTCAGAAGTAAGTTAATAATGACTCCATTATTAATGAACGAATTGAAAGGATTTTCACACAAGAAATTTCAACAATGGATGTTTTTATAAATTGACGTAAATATTTTTGCAAACACATTTTTTTTTAATTTGTGCGTGGGCAAAGGGCAGATATTTTACTAAATGTCAAAATCTTACCAACTTTACTTTTGGTGTGATAAAAATAAAGTATATTACAGTACTTAATTTTCATGATAAAATCAGTTTCAGGCAATTGTTCTCTATCTCATAGGGAGAACATTTCGCAGTGCCAGTACGGCAGTCTTGTCTGACAAATATCAATTTTTGGTATATAAATTTTTTTTATTCTTTTTGTGTTAGGCTGATCTTAGTAAAAAACGTTTTATATTTTCGTACGACATTACACTTATTTATTTTATTAAATTTATTTATTTATTTATTTTAACATGATCATAGAATACAAGGAAATACATGGTTTAATGTGTAACATGCAAAAGCCCCATGTATGCAAGAGCATTAGAGCAGGCTTAAAATTAACTTAAGATTAACTAAGCAATGATATTATTGTTTACCGTAGTCACCCCGTGTAGACATGTGAGAAAACTTAACCACCCCTGGTCCCTGAAGGTGGTCCCTTCGACCTCACAATCTTATCCATATCTGTCCGAGACCAGTATAAATTGGATAGCACCCACAAGTACGGCGCTACTAATTAATTGTGGACTGTATAGATTATATTAGTTTAACTGAATGAAGGGGGGTAGATTACACATGGATATATCCATCAAGGAAAAACACTTGTACATAATCCCACAATTTACCAGATATTCTCTGGTGGTCACTTGATGTAGCTGAATCACCAATAACCTATCCAATTACAACATACCTAACTGGCCAGTCTCAGTCTGCTATAACTAGAAGGGTTACTTAACTGTGGGTGATTGATGCTCCTTATGTCCTCCATTCACCATCTCATTGCGATGTCCTGCTACACCGACACGGTTCTTATTCCAGCAGGACGAGGTATCCGTTGGTTTGTCCCGGTTTAGAAGTCGTGACTCCATAAAAACTTCACTATCCTCGGGACAGGAACAACGAGGTCTAATGTGTTCACCCGGAGCAAGGCGACTTATTTCACTTCATGCATTCTCTTAACTTAGTGTTATTATCATTGATTACATTACAATTCATAAGACGATTTAATGTCTCATAATTATTATACACATTAGAGCGCACAAAATGCGTGCTAAAGGAATAACAGCAGAAGTCGGTCGATGGATCTATAATTTCCTCACTAACAGAACACAGAGAGTAATCGTCAACAGAGTAAAGTCCGAGGCAGCTACGGTGAAAAGCTCTGTTCCACAAGGCACAGTACTCGCTCCCATCTTGTTCCTCATCCTCATATCCGACATACATAGACAAGGACGTCAGCCACAGCACCGTGTCTTACTTTGCAGATGACACCCGAATCTGCATGACAGTGTCTTCCATTGCAGACACTGCAAGGCTCCAGGCGGACATAAACCAAATCTTTCAGTGGGCTGCAGAAAACAATATGAAGTTCAACGATGAGAAATTTCAATTATTCAGATATGGTAAACACGAGGAAATTAAATCTTCATCAGAGTACAAAACAAATTCTGGCCACAAAATAGAGCGAAACACCAATGTCAAAGACCTGGGAGTGATCATGTCGGAGGATCTCACTTTCAAGGACCATAACATTGTATCAATCGCATCTGCTAGAAAAATGACAGGATGGATAATGAGAACCTTCAAAACTAGGGAGGCCAAGCCCATGATGACACTCTTCAGGTCACTTGTTCTATCTAGGCTGGAATATTGCTGCACACTAACAGCACCTTTCAAGGCAGGTGAAATTGCTGACCTAGAAAATGTACAGAGAACCTTCACGGCGCGCATATGGAGATAAAACACCTCAATTACTGGGAGTGCTTGAGGTTCCTAAACCTGTATTCCCTGGAACACAGGCAGGAGAGATACATGATTATATACACCTGGAAAATCCTAGAGGGACTAGTACCGAACTTGCACACGAAAATCACTCACTACGAAAGCAAAAGACTTGGCAGACGATGCAAAATCCCCCCAATGAAAAGCAGGGGTGTCACTAGCACGTTAAGAGACCATACAATAAGTGTCAGGGGCCCGAGACTGTTCAACTGCCTCCCAGCATACATAAGGGGGATTACCAACAGACCCCTGGCAGTCTTCAAGCTGGCACTGGACAAGCACCTAAAGTCGGTTCCTGACCAGCCAGGCTGTGGCTCGTACGTTGGTTTGCATGCAGCCAGCAACAACAGCCTGGTTGATCAGGCTCTGATCCACCAGGAAGCCTGGTCACAGACCGGGCCGCGGGGGCGTTGACCCCTGGAACTCTCTCCAGGTAAACTCCAGGTAAACTCTATTAAGATCTGAGACCGATGAGTGATGATTATATCACGGGTATTTTCCCCTGAACACACTCCATGGCGGCGCACCAGTCACCCCCAGTCCTACCATTATTCACTAATTTTACCACTCATTACAGCAGTGCCATCAATCACGTTCCCTCACTCTTCACCAGAGACAGTTACAACACTTCCTATTACGAAGTGAGGCCTATATTAATCTTTAGGCCACTATGAACGCCAATTTCCTGGTCCCATGGTTTCACAGCCTCTTAACTACATTCAAAACACTCCCGCTCCTCCATGCCCCGACTCGACCTGTCTCCCCGCACATCCACGCAGGCGCAAAGGGGACCTGTTGGTTCTATTCCATTTTCAAATACATTTTTTACTCAAATCAACACATTAAACACCTATTAGACACTATAGCTTAGGAAAATTAAAATATTTTCCACAGATATATTCAGTGGTAAACATTGCTGTAAACAGTTAACAATTAAGCACAAATGAGTATTTCAAAGAAAGGTCATATGGTCATTTACTGTGTTGCTGTGTATTCAGTAGAATGGAGTATTCTGTTAGATAATGTAATTAAAAATAACAAAGTTTGATTGGGTCACAGGTTAAAAATTTATGTGATACAATTAGTTAGTATTTATTTAGTTGTGGGTGAGTAAGTGATTTTTAAGAGACTTGAATTTATAAACAGACAGTGTTTCTTTTATATTCACAGGTAGTGAATTCCAGTTTTTTGGGACTTTTATGTGCATTGAGTTTTTGCACAGTGTGAGATGGACACGAGGAACATGAAAGAGTGATCTGAGCCTTGTGTTATGGTCATGTGTTCTGTTGAGGTTGGTAAGGAGACCTTTGAGGGGAGGGTTTATATCCCAGTTAAGTGTTCTATGTATGTAGTAGGTACAATAATAAGTATGGATGTTTTATATGGTGAATAGGTTTAGAGTTTTGAATGTTGGTGGAGTGTGCTGCCTGTAGTGGGAAATTTTGGTTATCATTCTGACCGCACCCTTTTGTTGGATAATTAAATGGTTTCTGAGATGGTTTATGTTGTAGAGCCTCATGCACAGATTCCATAGGTGAGATAAGGGTAAATAATGAGTTATATAGGGCCACGGGGGCCGTATCTTCGATAGTATTCAGACAAAAAAATAAATAAACGAAATCAAACGAAAAAATAATAATGTACATATCTCGGGTTTTAAACCGCTGCTCACAACTTTCAATTTCTATCCGTAAATTCTCTAGGAAAACAACGTTTCTGATACATTTTTAACACTTGTTTTAACATTTTAATCATTTGTTCTATCTAGGCTGGAATATTGCTGCACACTAACAGCACCTTTCAAGGCAGGTGAAATTGCTGACCTAGAAAATGTACAGAGAACCTTCATGGCGCGCATAACGGAGATAAAACACCTCAATTACTGGGAGCGCTTGAGGTTCCTAAACCTGTATTCCCTGGAACGCAGGCGGGAGAGATACATAATTATATACACCTGGAAAATCCTAAAGGGACTAGTACCGAACTTGCACACGAAAATCACTCACTACGAAAGCAAAAAACTTGGCAGACGATGCAACATCCCCCCAATGAAAAGCAGGAGTGTAGATAGCACGTTAAGAGACCATACAATAAATGTCAGGGGCCCGAGACTGTTCAACTGCCTCCCAGCACACATAAGGGGGATTACCAATAGATCCCTGGCAGTCTTCAAGCTGGCACTGGACAAGCACCTAAAGTCGGTATCTGACCAGCCGGGCTGTGGCTCGTACGTTGGTTTGCGTGCAGCCAGCAGTAACAGCCTGGTTGATCAGGCTCTGATCCACTAGGAGGCCTGGTCACAGACCGGGCCGCGGGGGCGTTGACCCCCAGAACTCTCTCCAGGTAAACTCCAGGTAATAAAATATATGCTTAAAAACTCTGGTTCTACTCCTGCCATGTCCTCCTATGTTTCTACTCCGGCAACGTCCTCCTCTGGTTCTACTCCAGCCACATCCTGCTCTGGTTCTACTCCGGCCACGTCCTCATCTGGTTCTACTCCGACAAAGTCCTTCTCTGGTTCTACTCCTTCCACGTCCTCCTCTGGTTCTACTCCGGCCACGTCCTCCTCTGGTTCTACTCCAGCCACGTCCTTCTCTGGTTCTTCTCCTGCCAGGTGCTCATCTGGTTCTAATCCAGCAACGTCCTCCTCTGTTTCTGCTCCGGCCACATCCTCCCTTGGTTCTACTCCTGCCAGGTCCTCCTCTGGTTCTACTCCTGCCACGTGCTTCTGTGGTTCTACTCCTGCCACGTCCTCCTCTGGTTCTACTCCTGCCACGTCCTCTTCTCGTTCTACTCCTGCCACGCCCTCCTTTTGCTATACTCCTATCATGTCCTCCTCTGGTTCTACTGCTACAACGTTCTCCTCTTGTTCTACTCCTGCCATGCCCTCCTCTGGTTCTATTCCTACCACGTCCTCTGGTTCTACTCCTACCACGTTCTCCTCTGGTTGTACTCCTGCCACGTCCTCCTCTGATTCAACTCCGGCCACGTCCTCCTCTGGTTCTACTCCTGCCACGTCCTCCTCTCGTTCTACTCCTGCACGTCCTCATTTGGTTCCATTCCGGCAACATCCTCCTCTGGTTCTACTCCTGCCACGTCTTCCTCTGGTTCTACTCCTGTGAATCATTGACTGTATTCATATTGCTGCTGACCATAGCAGGATTTCAAACATCTTCACCCGTAGGCACTCATGGGTCAGTCAAGATAGGGAGCAGAGAGAGGCAGGTTGGCTGTTGGCGCTTTCCCACGCTTTCCGTTATATTATACGTACTACCAGCCTACGTGAGTATTCTTACCCTATCCACGTATCGAAAACCCCTCATGACAAATGGTGGCACCGGTGTGGGCATGGATTTAAGGGTATTTCAGACGTTAGAAGACTGTTTGTGGGGAGCCAGCAGATCAAAGGTGAACCGTCCGCCACCTTCAGCTACTCGCTACCTTCACTCTTCTCCACCCTGTGTACTCCAGCCTGCAAGCCTGTTGCAGCCGTTTTTTTCAAGCTTTCTGGCTTAGTTTGTGTGCTAATTGCTTCAATCTCCTAGGGGTTGACCCGGATTTTGCAATTAAGCCAGCCAAGCCAGACTGTGGAAGTGAACGCTAGTCAGCCTGCCTCAGTCTACCATCCAGCCTGTCTCCTGTCATCCACCTGCTCCTTCATGCTGTGTGCATCGTTACACGTCTTCCAGTCGGCCATTCTCGTGGGTTAAGCCAGTCTGCCAACCCAGCTTCCTAACCCAGCTGAGAGAGAGAAGTAAGCCACGCAAGTTCCTCTGAAGTATTGTTTCATGTATCGCTTGTGCTTGGATGCTGGTAAGAGTGGTCTTCATCATCCCTGTGGCATTGTGATTTAGTTAAGCCACCTTGTGCGTGGTGAGAAGTGCGTGGCAGTGAGAGCGCACAGGGCCAGCTTGTCCCGCTGCCCCCACCACCCGCCACCCACTTCATCTACCTGTGGGGTTTTTCTTTTTCCACCGATGTACCGGGTCCTAGTACTGTTTTGGCTCACATAATTGGTCAAGAGATTGTAGCTGAGCACCAATGATAAAGCCAGTTATGTGAGTTCACCTAGAAAGCGCATTTCTTCCGACGACAGTGTGAGTGAAGGCGTCATCTCCCGCATAGGACAAGCTTCACCTCATCACTCATCACCATCACTGTCTACCACTCCAGACTTCAGTGATAATTTTCTGTTTAGAGACATTTTCTTACATTTAAAGACATTTGCGTGTGTGAGACATTTACAGTGAATTTCTTGTGTACTCTAAGCCTTGTGTTTTCAGTGTAGACTCAGTGTTTCTTTGACTCATTATTTTTGCAATATTTTTCAGTGTTATCGCTCATCTCTTGTGTTTCATTTTTATAATTTTTATCTGTGTTTTTTTATGCTACTCCATGTCTTTAGTAAGTATTATTGTGTAGTGTACCAGTCAGTCACTCTGTGTGAAGTAATTCATTCATTTTTTTTATCTTGTGTTCTTTCAGCATTGTATTCTCCAGTATTTGTCATATAACAAATTATCCATTTATTTCTATGTGTGTCTTTTTTTCGTGCCAGCAGTGTCTCATTCCCTGATCTTTTCGCAGACTCGTGCACCATTATTTTTGCCAGCAATTTTTGTCGTATCAGTCACAGCAAGATTTTGTTGTAAGAATATACTAAAAAAATGAATAAGTGAATATGTTGTGTGTGCCCCGCCACTTGTAAGTGTAGTGTGCCCTGCCACTTGTAAGTGCTACACTTCCAGTTTTGTTTCTTGTTTTATTTTTATTCATATTTTTCATATTTCTTTGAACAAATTCACTCTTAGTGTGATTTCTTTTTTTTTAACGTAAAGTGTTTTCTTTACTCTGTTTGAGTAAATTGTTTTGTCTAATTTACAATTAAGAGTTAAAGTGTTCAATCAGTTTTTCTTCATATTTTTATTTTATTATTTAACCAACATTTTCCCAGTGTAACTTTTATTACTGCATTGATTATTTCTGCGCCTTATTTTGTTGCACTTGTTCTGCAGTGAATTATTTTGTTGCACTTGTTCTGCAGTGAATTATTTTGTTGCACTTGTTCTGCAGTGAATTATTTTCATTTATTGATATTTTTATACATTATTATTCTCAGTTGATTATTGTTTGAGTCTTGTTTTTCATTTTAATATTTTTCCTGACATTGTCTGTATTATATTTTAATTTTGTTTATGCATTCTTAGAAAATATTTAAACTTCCCAGTTATCTCTCGTTGCATACAATTTAGTGATTTTATTTTATACTTTTTACATTGATTTACAATTTTATTAGTTAATTTCTTTATTAGCAGGAGTACAGACAGCTCAATTTGCATTTAATTCAGTTCTCCAGTAATATTTTTTACTTGTAAATTTCAATGTAATTTTTTATCTTGTCCAGCAGTCCTTTACATTGAGTTGTTCTTCCTCTTGCCACTAGTGTATCTTAGACATTTTTTTTTACTTCTGCAGAATTAGTTGCATCTCTTTTATTTTAATTTTAGCATTTTGCATCATTTTTTATTGTTCATTATTTTTGCCTTATTTGTTCTCGTGCAACTTCTTTGCCATTATGTCTCACATACCGTCAAGTGATACTTTAGTGAATGTCGACACTCAGACCTCTCAGGCTACTGCTGCTCCTGTCATCAGTCCTCACAGTTCCTTATCGACTGACAGACCGACCCAGACACTGATGACACTATAGTTTTACTCATGATTCCTTGATGCGTTACCTTTATTCAATGGCCATGTACATAGTCTTGAAGCATGGTTTACTGCCATCGTTCTCGTGTTAATGCTCTAGTTGAAGGTCCTCCTTCTGAGGAAAGTCTTATCAGACTTGCGAAAGAAGCTTTCATCGATCCCACCGCTGCCACCATTTGTCATGAGGGGTTTTCGATACGTGGATAGGGTAAGAATACTCACGTAGGCTGGTAGTACGTATAATATAACGGAAAGTGTGGGGAAAGCGCCAACAGCCGACCTGCCTCTCTATGCTCCCTATCTTGACTGACCCATGAGTTGCCTACGGTGAGGATGTTTGAAATCCTGCTATGGTCAGCAGCAATATGAATACAGTCAATGATTCACACAGACGGTTGGTAGTGAGTCATCTACTGGTACACTGGTTACTGGTAACTGGTTACTAGGAACTGGTACTACTACTGAGACTCCTACAACGTCCTCTGGTTCTACTCCTTCCACGTTCTCCTCTGGTTCTACTCTGGCCAACGTCCTCCTCTGATTCTACTCTGGCCACGTCCTCCTCTGGTTCTACTCCAGCCACAGTCTTCTCTGGTTCTACTCCTGCCACTTTCTCATCTGGTTCTAATCCAGCAACGTCCTCCTCTGGTTCTACTCCGGCCACGTCATCCTCTATTTCTACTCCAGCCACATCCTCCCTTGGTTCTACTCCTACCACGTCCTCCTCTCGTTCTACTCCTGCCACTCCTCCTCTGGTTCTACTCCTACCACGTCCCTCCTCTGGTTCTACTCCTACCTACGTCCTTCTCTGGTTCTAATCCTGCCATGCCCTTTTCTGGTTTCTACTCCTACCACGTCCTCTGATTCTACTCCTACAACGTTCTCCTCTGGTTCTACTTCCGGCCACGTCCTCCTCTGATTCTACTCCGGCCACGTCCTCCTCTGGTTCTACTCCAGCCACGTCCTCCTCTCGTTCTACTCTTGCCACGTCCTCATTTGGTTCCATTCCGGCAACATCCTCCTCTGGTTCTACTCCTACCACGTCCTCTGGTTCTATTCCTACTACGTTCTCCTCTGGTTCTACTCCAGCCACGTCCTCCTCTCGTTCTACTCCTGCCACTCCCTCCTCTGGTTCTACTCCTACCACGTCCTCCTCTGGTTCTACTCCTACCACGTCCTTCTCTGGTTCTAATCCTGCCATGCCCTTTTCTGGTTCTACTCCTACCACGTCCTCTGATTCTACTCCTACCACGTCTCCTCTGGTTCTACTCCGGCCACGTCCTCCTCTGATTCTACTCCGGCCACGTCCTCCTCTGGTTCTACTCCAGCCACGTCCTCCTCTCGTTCTACTCTTGACCACGTCCTCATTTGGTTCCATTCCGGCAACATCCTCCTCTGGTTCTACTACTACACGTCCTCTGTTCTATTCCTACCACGTTCTCCTCTGGTTCTACTCCAGTCACGTCCTCCTCTGGTTCTACTCCTGCCACGTCCTCATCTGGTTCTACTCCTACCACAATTTCCTCTGGTTCTACTCCGGCAACGTCCTCCTCTGGTTCTACTCCTGCCACGTCCTCCTCTGGTTCTACTCCAGCCACGTCGTCCTCTGGTTCTACTCCTGCCACGTCCTCATCTGGTTCTACTCCCGCATCGTCCTCCTCTGGTTCTACTCCTACAACAATCTCCTCTGGTTCTACTCCGGCCATGTCCTCCTCTGGTTCTACTCGTGCCAAGTCCTTCTCTGGTTCTACTCCTGCCACGTCTTCATCTGGTTCACTCCGGCAGAATCCTCCTCTGGTTCTTTCCTGCCACGTCTTCCTCTGGTTCTACTCCGGCCACGTCCTCCTCTGGTTCTACTCCAACCACGTCCTCCTTTGGTTCTACTCCTGCCACGTCCTCATCTGGTTCTACTCCAGCAACGTCATCCTCTGGTTCTACTCCAGCAACGTCATCCTCTGGTTCTACTCTGGCCTCGCTCTCCTCTTGTTCAGCTCCAGCCACGTCCTCCTCTGGTTCTACTCCTACCACAATCTCCTCTGGTTCTACTCCGGCCACGTCCTCCTCTGGTACTACTCCGGCCACGTCCTCCTCTGGTTCCAATCTGGCTTCTCCCTCCTCAGGTTCTACTCCGGCCACCTCCTCTGGTTTCTACTCTAGCCACGTCCTCCTCTGGTTCTTACTCCTGCCAAGTCCTCATCTGGTTCTACTCAGGCCACATCCTCCTCTAGTCCTTCTCCGGCCACGTCCTCCTCTGATTCTACTCCGACCACGTCCTCCTCTGGTTCTACTCCGGCCACATCCTCCTCTGGTTCTACTCTAGCCACATCCTCCTCTGGTTCTACTCCTGCCACGTCCTACTATGGTTCTACTCCGGCAACGTCCTCCTCTGGTTCTACTCCAGCCATGTCCTGCTCTGGTTCTACTCCGGCCACGTCCTCAATCTGATTCTCTCCGACAACGTCCTCCTATGGTTCTACTCCTACCTCGTCCTCCTCTGGTTCTACTCCGGCCACATCCTCCTCAGGTTCCACTCCGGCCACGTCCTTCTCTTGTTCTACTCCAGCCACGTCCTCCTCTGGTTCTAGTCGATCCACGTCCTCATCTGGTTCTAATCCAGCAACGTCTCCCTTTGGTTCTACTCCGGCCTCGTCCTCCTCTGGTTCCACTCTGGCTTTGCCCTCCTCTGGTTCCACTCCGGCCACGTCCTCCTCTGGTTCTTCTTCGGCCACGTCCTCCTCTGGTTCTACTCCTGCCACTCCCTCATCTGGTTCTAATCCAGCAATGTCCTCCTCTGGTTCTACTCCGGCCACGTCCTCTTCTGTTTCTACTCCGGCCACGTCCTTCTCTGGTTCTACTCCTGCCACACCCTCCTCTGTTTCTACTCCTGCCACACCCTCCTCTGTTTTTACTCCTACCATGTCCTCCTCTGGTTGTACTCCTACCACGTTCTCTTCTGGTTCTACTCCTGCCACGTCCTCCTATGGTTCTACTTCCGCCTCGCACTCCTCTCGTATGTATACTGACTACCTTCCTTTCACTTTTGAACAATTATAAGACTGAATAAAAAATAAATATGTGTGCAAGTATATTAAAGATATATTGTCTTCATACTGGCAGTGAGTCATGTGAGAGACAGCGAGTATATTAAAGATATATTGTCTTCATACTTGCAGTGAGTCATGTGAGAGACAGCAAGTATATTAAAGATATATTGTCTTCATACTGGCAGCGAGTCATGTGAGAGACAGCAAGTAGGTTTTAAATTGATGATTGTTAACTTAAAATGCATCTTGTCAGAAAATTAAAATACTTTCACTACGAGGAGCAAGACGAACATTGACACCACAAGACAAAATTCGAACACTTCCTTGTTCCATAGAAATACTATTGTTTTTTAAAATTGTTGAGTATGTATCACAGTGTGAGTGCAGGAGTTAGCATATGTTCAGGTGTCACTATGTGTATGTTCAGGTGTCACTATGTGTATGTTCAGGTGTCACTGTGTATGTTCAGGTGTCACTATGTGTATGTTCAGGTGTCACTATGTGTATGTTCAGGTGTCACTATGTGTATGTTCAGGTGTCACTATGTGTATGTTCAGGTGTCACTATGTGTATGTTCAGGTGTCACTATGTGTATGTTCAGGTGTCACTATGTGTATGTTCAGGTGTCACTATGTGTATGTTCAGGTGTCACTATGTGTATGTTCAGGTGTCACTATGTGTATGCAAGTCTCATCATGTATGTTAACGTGTCACAGTCTATTAGTTAGTTATAGGTTACCGAATGTGTGTACAAGTGCCTCAATACATGTACAAGTGTCACTGTGTACAAGTGCCACAATACATGTACAAGTGTCATTGTGTACAAGTGTCACTGTGTACAAGTGCCACAATACATGTACAAGTGTCACTGTGTGCAAGTGTCACTGTGTACAAGTGTCACTGTGTACAAGTGCCACAATACATGTACAAGTGTCACTGTGTACAAGTGCCACAATACATGTACAAGTGTCACTGTATACAAGTGTCATTGTGTACAAGTGCCACAATACATGCGCAAGTGTCACTGTGTACAAGTGCCACAATACATGTACAAGTGTCACTGTGTACAAGTGCCACAATACATGCGCAAGTGTCACTGTGTACAAATGCAACAATACATGTACAAGTGTCATTTTGTACAGGTGCCACAATACATGTACAAGTGTCATTTTGTACAAGTGTCATTTTGTACAAGTGTCACCGTGTAAAGTGCCACAATACATGTACAAGTGTCACTGTGTACAAGTGTCTACTGTGTACAAGTACCCAATACATGTACAAGTGTCACTGTGTACAAGTGTCACTGTGTACAAGTGTCACTGTGTACATGTGACACAATACATGTACAAGTGTCACTGTATACAAGTGTCACTGTGTACAAGTGTAACAATGCATGTACAAGTGTCACTGTGTACAAGTGCCACAATACATGTACAAGTGTCACTGTGTACAAGTATCACTGTGTACAAGTACCACAATACATGTGCACATGTACAGTGTACATGTGCCACAATACATGTACAAGTGTCACTGTGTACAAGTGCCACAATACATGTACAAGTGTCACTGCGTACAAGTGCGACAATACATGTACAAGTGTCATTGTGTACAAGTGTCACTGTGTACAAGTGCCACAATACATGTACAAGTGTCACTGTGTACAAGTGCCACAATACATGTACAAGTGTCACTGTGTGCAAGTGTCACTGTGTACAAGTGTCACTGTGTACAAGTGCCACAATACATGTACAAGTGTCACTGTGTACAAGTGCCACAATACATGTACAAGTGTCACTGTATACAAGTGTCATTGTGTACAAGTGCCACAATACATGCGCAAGTGTCACTGTGTACAAGTGCCACAATACATGTACAAGTGTCACTGTGTACAAGTGCCACAATACATGCGCAAGTGTCACTGTGTACAAATGCAACAATACATGTACAAGTGTCATTTTGTACAGGTGCCACAATACATGTACAAGTGTCATTTTGTACAAGTGTCATTTTGTACAAGTGTCACCGTGTAAAGTGCCACAATACATGTACAAGTGTCACTGTGTACAAGTGTCTCTGTGTACAAGTACCACAATACATGTACAAGTGTCACTGTGTACAAGTGTCACTGTGTACAAGTGTCACTGTGTACATGTGACACAATACATGTACAAGTGTCACTGTATACAAGTGTCACTGTGTACAAGTGTAACAATGCATGTACAAGTGTCACTGTGTACAAGTGCCACAATACATGTACAAGTGTCACTGTGTACAAGTATCACTGTGTACAAGTACCACAATACATGTGCACATGTACAGTGTACATGTGCCACAATACATGTACAAGTGTCACTGTGTACAAGTGCCACAATACATGTACAAGTGTCACTGCGTACAAGTGCGACAATACATGTACAAGTGTCATTGTGTACAAGTGTCACTGTGTACAAGTGCCACAATACATGTACAAGTGTCACTGTGTACAAGTGCCACAATACATGTACAAGTGTCACTGTGTGCAAGTGTCACTGTGTACAAGTGTCACTGTGTACAAGTGCCACAATACATGTACAAGTGTCACTGTGTACAAGTGCCCACAATACATGTACAAGATGTCACTGTATACAAGTGTCATTGTGTACAAGTGCCACAATACATGCGCAAGTGTCACTGTGTACAAGTGCCACAATACATGTACAAGTGTCACTGTGTACAAGTGCCACAATACATGCGCAAGTGTCACTGTGTACAAATGCAACAATACATGTACAAGTGTCAATTTGTACAGGTGCCACAATACATGTACAAGTGTCATTTTGTACAAGTGTCATTTTGTACAAGTGTTCACCGTGTAAAGTGCCACAATACATGTACAAGTGTCACTGTGTACAAGTGTCTCTGTGTACAAGTACCACAATACATGTACAAGTGTCACTGTGTACAAGTGTCACTGTGTACAAGTGTCACTGTGTACATGTGACACAATAATGTACAAGTGTCAACTGTATACAAGTGTCACTGTGTACAAGTGTAACAATGCATGTACAAGTGTCACTGTGTACAAGTGCCACAATACATGTACAAGTGTCACTGTGTACAAGTATCACTGTGTACAAGTACCACAATACATGTGCACATGTACAGTGTACATGTGCCACAATACATGTACAAGTGTCACTGTGTACAAGTGCCACAATACATGTACAAGTGTCACTGCGTACAAGTGCGACAATACATGTACAAGTGTCATTGTGTACAAGTGTCACTGTGTACAAGTGCCACAATACATGTACAAGTGTCACTGTGTACAAGTGCCACAATACATGTACAAGTGTCACAGTGTAAAGTGCCACAATACATGTACAAGTGTCACTGTGTACAAGTGCCACAATACATGTACAAGTGTCACTGTGTACAAGTATCACTGTGTACAAGTACCACAATACATGTGCACATGTACAGTGTACATGTGCCACAATACATGTACAAGTGTCACTGTGTACAAGTGCCACAATACATGTACAAGTGTCACTGTGTACAAGTGCCACAATACATGTACAAGTGTCACTGTGTACAAGTATCACTGTGTACAAGTACCACAATACATGTGCACATGTACAGTGTACATGTGCCACAATACATATACAAGTGTCACTGTGTACAAGTGCCACAATACATGTACAAGTGTCACTGTGTACAAGTGCCACAATACATGTACATGTGTCATTGTGTACAAGTGTCACTGTGTACAAGTACCACAATACATGTACAAGTGTCACTGTGTACAAGTGCCACAATACATGTACAAGTGTCACCGTGTAAAGTGCCACAATACATGTACAAGTGTCACTGTGTACAAGTACCACAATACATGTACAAGTGTCACTGTGTACAAGTACCAAAATACATGTACAAGTGTCACTGTGTGCAAGTGTCACTGTGTACAAGTGCCACAATACATGTTCAAGTGTCACTGTATACAAGTGTCACTGTGTACAAATGCCACAATACATGTACAGGTGTCACTGTATACAAGTGTCACTGTGTACAAGTGCCACAATACAAGTGCAAGTGTCATTTTGTACATGTGCCACAATACATGTACAAGTGTCACTGTGTACAAGTGCCACAATTCATGTACAAGTGTCATTGTGTACAGGTGTCACTGTGTACAAGTGCCACAATACATGCACAAGTCCCACTGTGTTCAAGTGCCACAATACATGTACAAGTGTCACTGTGTACAAGTGTCACTGTGTACAAGTGTCACTGTATACAAGTGTCACTGTGTACAAGTGTCACTGTGTACAAGTACCACCATACATGTACAAGTGTCAATGTATACAAGTGTCAATGTGTACAAGTGTCACTGTGTACAAATGTCACTCTGTACAATTGCCACAATACATGTACAAGTGTCAATGTGTACAAGTGTCACTGTGTACAAGTGCCATAATACATGTACAAGTGTCAATGTGTACAAGTGTCACTGTGTAAAAGTGCCACAATACATGTACAAGTGTCAATGTGTACAAGTGTCACGGTGTACAAGTGCCACAATACATGTACATGTGTCAATGTGTAGAAGTGTCACTGCGTACAAGTGCCACAATACATGTACAAGTGTCAATGTGTACAAGTGTCACTCTGTAAAAGTGCCACAATACATGTACAAGTGTCAATGTGTAGAAGTGTTAATGTGTACAAGTGTCACTGTGTACAAGTGTCACTGTTTACAAGTGCCACAATACATGTACAAGTGTCAATGTGTACAAGTGTCACTGTGTACAAGTGCCACAATACATGTACAAGTGTCAATGTGTACAAGTGTCACTGTGTACAAGTGCCACAATACATGTACAAGTGTCAATGTGTACAAGTGTCACTGTGTACAAGTGCCACAATACATGTACAAGTGTCAATGTGTGCAAGTGCCACAATACATGTACAAGTGTCAATGTGTACAAGTGTCACTGTGTACAAGTGCCACAATACATGTACAAGTGTCAATGTGTACAAGTGTCACTGTGTACAAGTGTCACTGTTCACAAGTGCCACAGTACATGTACAAGTGTCAATGTGTACAAGTGTCAATGTGTGCAAGTGCCACAATACATGTACAAGTGTCAATGTGTACGAGTGTCACTGTGTACAAGTGCCACAATGCATGTACAAGTGTCAATGTGTACAAGTGTCACTGTGTAGAAGTACCTCAGTACATGTACAAGTGTCAATGTGTACAAGTGTCACTGTGTGCAAGTGCCACAATACATGTACAAGTGTCAATGTGTACAAGTGTCACTGTGTACAAGTGCCACAATACATGTACAAGTGTCAATGTGTACAAGTGCCACAATACATGTACAAGTGTCAATGTGTACAAGTGTCACTGTGTACAAGTGCCACAATACATGTACAAGTGTCAATGTGTGCAAGTGTCACTGTGTACAAGTGCCACAATGCATGTACAAGTGTCAATGTGTACAAGTGTCACTGTGTAGAAGTACCTCAGTACATGTACAAGTGTCAATGTGTACAAGTGTCACTGTGTGCAAGTGCCACAATACATGTACAAGTGTCACTGTGTACAAGTGCCACAATACATGTACAAGTGTCACTATGTACAAGTGCCACAATACATGTACAAGTGTCAATGTGTGCAAGTGTCACTGTGTACAAGTGCCACAATACATGTACAAGTGTCAATGTGTACAAGTACCACAATACATGTATAAGTGTCAATGTGTACAAGTGCCACAATACATGTACAAGTGTCAATGTGTACAAGTACCACAATACATGTATAAGTGTCAATGTGTCCAAGTGTCACTATGTACAAGTGCCACAATACATATACAAGTATCACTGTGTACAAGTGCCACAATACATATACAAGTGTCACTGTGTACAAGTGCCACAATACATGTACAAGTGCCATTGTGTACAGGTGTCACTATGTACAAGTGCCACAATACATGTACAAGTGTCACTGTGAACAAGTGCCACAATACATATACAAGTGTCACTGTGTGTAAGGATTACTTTGTCTCTGTCATTTACAATTGTAAAAGACATGTTCACTTGTGGTGTTGCAGTTGACGTACCTTCTGGATGTACTTGATAAATACCCAACCTTCAACATTGGTGGCTTCTACGTACTGGCCAAGGCCAGACTGGTCCATGTGAGTAATATACATTATTTTAAATAGCAAACTTTGACCAATCCATTATTCTAATTAATGTATATATTAATAGTAATTTTTATATAGTATATTTTGGTTGCATTGAAGAAAATCATAAGTATCTGTTATGTGTCTAATATTGTTTACAGATTGCCAGTTTCGTCGCCACGTATCTTGTGGTTTTGCTGCAGTTCAAGGCTGGTGAAGATAACAAGTTTACAACACACACGTCAAAGTTACCTTCACCAACACCTGCCCTGTAACACTGCTGCATCCTCCACCAACACCTGCCCTGTAACACTGCAGCATCCTCCACCAACACCTGCAGGGATAGCAGGGAAGGCACTGCAATGGACCAGGGAATATCTGTCAGGAAGACAGCAGCGAGTAATGGTATGTGGCGAGGTGTCAGAGTGGGCGCCTCTGACGAGTGGGGTTCCACAGGGGTCAGTCCTAGGACCAGTGCTGTTTCTGGTATTTGTGAACGACATGATGGAAGGAATGGACTCCGAAATGTTCCTGTTTGAAGATGATGTGTGGTTGATAAGAAGAATCGAATCGGATGAGGACCAGGCAGAACTACAAGACTGCAGATATGGTCCAGCATCTGACTCCTGGAGTTCAACCCCAGTAAGTGCAAAGTCTTGAAGATTGGGAAAGGGCAAAGAAAACCGCATACGGAGTACAGTCTAGAGGGCCAGATACTACAAACCTCACTCAAGAAAAAGGATCTTGAGGTGAGTATAACACCAGGCACATCTCCTGAGGAGAACATCAACCAAATAACTGCTGGAGCATATGTGCGCCTAGCTAACCTCAAAACAGCATTCTGACATCTTAATAAGGAATTGTTCAGGACCCTGTACACCGTGTACGTTAGGCCCATATTGGAGTATGCGGCACCAGTCTGGAACCCACACCTAGCCAATCACGTAAGGAAAGTATGCAACAAGACTAGTCCTAGAGCTAAGGGGTATGTCCTAAGAGGAGAGGTTAAGGGAAATTGACCTAAGAGAAGAGATGGGAGGGATATGATAACGACATAAAAAATACTGAGAGGAATCGACAAGGTGGACAGAGACAGGATGTTCTAGAGATGGGACACAGCAAGAAGGGGTTACAATTGGAAGTTGAAGACTCAGATGAATCACAGGGATGTTAGGAAGTATTTCTTCAGTCACAGAGTAGTCAGGAAGTGAAATAGTCTGGAAAGGGATGTAGTGGACACAAGATCCATACATAGCTTTAAGAAGAGGTATGATAAAGCTCATGGAGAAAAAAGAGTGACCTAGTAGCAACCAGTGAAGAGGCGGGGCCAAGAGCTGTGACTTGACCTTTGCAACCACAACTAGGTGAGAACTAGGTGAGCTCTGCAGCATAACATGGCAGGGGAAGCTTACAAGGCTTTTTTACCAACACTTTTATCAGTTATGATGCTGTTGAACCTGGCTTGAAAAACTTGTAAACACCTTCACTACTACCTACCTGCTTTTACATTTTTGATTAGATTTCGCCACTGAATTGGCTAGTTTATTGTGCACTCCATATCCATCCTGTGGACGGTAACACAAGAGCATATGGAAACACAAAAGGCCTAGGAACTAGGCCCTAAAATGGTTATCAGGTGTACATGTGGATTTATATCTACATATCTACAGTTCACTTATCTGTTACAAGCAAGTTTAGGAAATTTGCTTAGCATGTCTGGCATCGTATTTTTATTAATAAGACATCTTGACATGTCACATAGGTTATTATACTGTCTGTCTCTGTATTCCTCACTAAGTGGACAATTAAGCACATAGTGTTCAAGAGAGTGACCATATGCCTGATCACATAATTTACATTTAGTTTGATCATCATCTGTGTGTCTCCCAAACTGCCAGAAGTACTTGTAACCAAGCCTAAGCCTGGCCACTACAACATCAGACAGTACTTGTAACCAAGCCTAAGCCTGGCCAATACAACATCAGTCAGTACTTGTAACCAAGCCTAAGCCTGGCCACTACAACATCAGTCAGTACTTGTAACCAAGCCTAAGCCTGGCAACTACAACATCAGTCAGTAATTGTAACCAAGCCTAAGCCTGGCAACTACAACATCAGTCAGTAATTGTAACCAAGCCTAAGCCTGGCAACTACAACATCAGTCAGTAATTGTAACCAAGCCTAAGCCTGGCAACTACAACATCAGTCAGTACTTGTAACCAAGCCTAAGCCTGGCCACTACAACATCAGTCAGTAATTGTAACCAAGCCTAAGCCTGGCCAATACAACATCAGTCAGTACTTGTAACCAAGCCTAAGCCTGGCCACTACAACATCAGTCAGTACTTGTAACCAAGCCTAAGCCTGGCAACTACAACATCAGTCAGTACTTGTAACCAAGCCTAAGCCTGGCAACTACAACATCAGTCAGTACTTGTAACCAAGCCTAAGCCTGACAACTACAACATCAGTCAGTAATTGTAACCAAGCCTAAGTCTGGCCACTACAACATCAGTCAGTACTTGTAACCAAGCCTAAGACTGGCCACTACAACATCAGTCAGTACTTGTAACCAAGCCTAAGACTGGCCACTACAACATCAGTCAGTACTTGTAACCAAGCCTAAGACTGGCCAATACAACATCAGTCAGTACTTGTAACCAAGCCTAAGACTGGCCACTACAACATCAGTCAGTACTTGTAACCAAGCCTAAGTCTGGCCACTACAACATCAGTCAGTACTTGTAACCAAGCCTAAGCCTGGCCACTACAACATCAGTCAGTACTTGTAACCAAGCCTAAGACTGGCCAATACAACATCAGTCAGTACTTGTAACCAAGCCTAAGACTGGCCACTACAACATCAGTCAGTACTTGCAACCAAGCCTAAGACTGGCCACTACAACATCAGTCAGTACTTGTAACCAAGCCTAAGACTGGCCACTACAACATCAGTCAGACTGTTCACATTGCATGTGATAACATGTTGTTCATATTATCACATTGAGTTATATATCTACTCAGGGTTCTAATTGCATTCCTATAACAATCATTTTCATTATTTCCTTCTCTCCTTATATTATTCCTAATTCTAGACACAGTTATACTAATGTTATATTCTACATTCTCCTTCTGGGTACTCTTCTTGGCTAACATATCAACTTTATCATGAAAGAGTAATCCAATGTGTGATGGGATCCATAGCAATTGAACATTACTTCCTTTGTCCCTAATTTTTGAGTATCTATACCTGGCTTCTCCAATGAGCATGTTGTTGGAGTCATTATATGAGCCAAGAGCCTTCAATGATGACATAGAATCAGTAATGATGACAGAGTCAAGCTCAGTGTCATAAGTTAGCTTTAGCGCCATTAGGATTGCAAACAATTCAGTTTGCAGTGTAGACACCCAGTTCTTAATTCTTATGCCTAACTCAACAAATTTATTATGGTTCTTAACTAGGGAGGTGGCAACAAGAGCAGATGCAGCCCTGCCAGAAGACTCCTGTTTAGATCCATCAGTGTATATAACTTGTGATAACTTATTACTACCAGCTAGGTGAGAAATTTCTTCTTGAGCACCTGCGTACACTTCGATCTCTTCCTGTACCCTTCCTCATCCAGGTCACCATGCGTCACTCACACCTCACTCAGGTCACCATGCGTCACTCACACCTCACTCAGGTCACCATGTGTCACTCACACCTCACTCAGGTTACCAAGCGTCACTCACACCTCACTCGGGTTACCATGCGTCACTCACACCTCACTCAGGTCACCATGCGTCACTCACACCTCACTCAGGTCACCATGCGTCACTCACACCTCACTCAGGTCACCATGCGTCACTCACACCTCACTCAGCTTACCATGCGTCACTCACACCTCACTCAGGTCACTATGCATCACTCACACCTCACTCAGGTCACCATGTGTCACTCACACCTCACTCAGGTCACCATGTGTCACTCACACCTCACTCAGGTCACCATGCATCACTCACACCTCACTCAGGTTACCATGAATCACTCACACCTCACTCAGGTCACCATGCGTCACTCACCTCACTCAGGTTACCATGAATCACTCACATCTCACTCAGGCCACCATGCGTCACTCACACCTCACTCAGGTCACCATGCGTCACTCACCTCACTCAGGTCACCATGCGTCACTCACCTCACTCAGGTCACTATGCATCACTCACATCTCACTCAGACCACCATGCGTCACTCACACCTCACTCAGGTCACCATGCATCACTCACACCTCACTCAGGTCACCATGCATCACTCACACATCACTCAGGTCACCATGTTTCACTCACACCTCACTCAGGTCACCATGCATCACTCACACCTCACTCAGGTTACCATGCGTCACTCACACCTCACACAGGTCACCATGCATCACTCACACCTCACTCAGGTCACCATGCATCACTCACACCTCACTCAGGTCATATGCGTCACTCACACTTTACTCAGGTCACCATGTGTCACTCACACCTCGCTCAGGTCACCATGCATCACTCACACCTCACTCAGGTCACCATGCATCACTCACACCTCACTCAGGTCACCATGCATCACTCACACCTCACTCAGATCACAATGCATCACTCACACCTCACTCAGGTCACCATGCGTCACTCACACCTCACTCAGGTTACCATGCGTCACTCACACCTCACTCAGGTCACCATGCATCACTCACACTTCACATAGGTCACCATGCATCACACACACCTCACTCAGGTCACCATGCATCACTCACACCTCACTCAGGTCACCATGCATCACTCACACCTCATTCAGGTCACCAGGCATCACTAACACCTCACTCAGGTCACCATGCATCACTCACACCTCACTCAGGTCACCATGCGTCACTCACACCTCACTCAGGTTACCATGCGTCACTCACACCTCACTCAGGTCAAAATGCATCACTCACATCTCACTCAGGTCACCATGCGCCACTCACACCTCACTCAGGTCACCATGCGTCACTCACACCTCACTCAGGTCACCATGCACCACTCACACCTCACTCAGGTTACCATGCATCACTCACACCTCACTCAGATCACCATGCGTCACTTTCACCTCACTCAGGTAACCATGCATCACTCACACCTCACTCAGGTCACCATGCATCACTCGCACCTCACTCAGGTCACCATGAGTCACTTGCACCTCACTCAGGTCACCATGCCTCACTCACACCTCACTCAGGTCACCATGCGTCACTCACACCTCACTCAGGTCACCAAGAGTCACTTGCACCTCACTCAGGTCACCATGCATCACTCACACATCAATCAGCTCACCATGCATCACTCACACCTCACTCAGGTCACCATGCGTCACTTGCACCTCACTTAGGTCACCATGCATCACTCACACATCAATCAGGTCACCATGCATCACTCACACATCAATCAGGTCACCATGCATCACTCACACCTCACTCAGGTCACCATGCATCACTCGCACCTCACTCAGGTCACCATGCATCACTCACACCTCACTCAGGTTACCATGCATCACTCACACCTCACTCAGGTCACCATGCATCACTCACACCTCACTCAGGTTACCATGCATCACTCACACCTCACTCAGGTCACCATGCATCACTCACACCTCACTCAGGTTACCATGCATCACTCACACCTCACTCAGGTCACCATGCATCACTCACACCTCACTCAGGTCACCATGCATCACTCACACCTCACTCAGGTCACCATGCATCACTCACACCTCACTCAGGTCACCATGCATCACTCACACCTCACTCAGGTCACCATGCATCACTCACACCTCACTCAGGTCACCATGCGTCACTCACACCTCACTCAGGGCACGATGCGTCACTCACACCTCTCTCAGGTCACCATGCATCACTCACACCTCACTCAGGTCACCATGCATCACTCACACCTCACTCAGGTCACCATGAGTCACTTGCACCTCACTCAGGTCACCATGCATCACTCGCACCTCACTCAGGTCACCATGAGTCACTTGCACCTCACTCAGGCTACCATGCATCACTCACACCTCACTCAGGTCACCATGCATCACTCACACCTCACTTAGGTCACCATGCATCACTCACACCTCACTCAGGTCACCATGCGTCACTTGCACATCACTCAGGTCACCATGCATCACTCACACCTCACTCAGGTCACCATGCGTCACTTGCACATCACTCAGACCTCACTCAGGTCACCATGCATCACTCGCACCTCACTCAGGTCACCATGCATCACTCACACCTCACTCAGGTCACCATGCATCACTCACACCTCACTCAGGGCACAATGCGTCACTCACACCTCTCTCAGGTCACCATGAGTCACTTGCACCTCACTCAGGTCACCAAGCATCACTCACACCTCACTCAGGTCACCATGCATCACTCGCACCTCACTCAGGTCACCATGCATCACTCACACCTCACTCAGGTCACCATGCATCACTCACACCTCACTCAGGTCACCATGCATCACTCACACCTCACTCAGGTCACCAGGCATCACTCACACCTCACTCAGGTCACCATGCATCACTCACACCTCACTCAGGTCACCATGCATCACTCACACCTCACTCAGGTCACCATGCATCACTCACACCACTCTCAGGTCACCATGCATCACTCACATCACACTCAGGTCACCATGCATCACTCACACCTCACTCAGGTCACCAAGCATCACTCGCACCACACTCAGGTCACCATGCATCACTCACACCACACTCAGGTCACCATGCATCACTCACACCTCACTCAGGTCACCAAGCATCACTCACACCTCACTCAGGTCACCATGCATCACTCACATCTCACTCAGGTCACCATGCATCAGTCACACCTCACTCAGGTCACCATGCGTCAGTCACACCTCACTCAGGTCACCATGCATCACTCACATCTCACTCAGTTCACCATGCATCACTCACACCACACTCAGGTCACCATGCATCACTCACACCACACTCAGGTCACCATGCGTCACTCACACCTCACTCAGGTCACCAAGCATCACTCACACCACACTCAGGTCACCATGCATCACTCACACCTCACTCAGGTCACCATGCATCACTCCCACCACACTCAGGTCACCATGCATCACTCCCACCACACTCAGGTCACCAAGCATCACTCACACCTCACTCAGGTCACCATGCATCACTCACACCTCACTCAGGTCACCAAGCATCACTCCCACCTCACTCAGGTCACCAAGCATCACTCACATCTCACTCAGGTCACCATGCATCACTCACACCACACTCAGGTCACCAAGCATCACTCACACCTCACTCAGGTCACCATGCATCACTCACACCACACTCAGGTCACCATGCATCACTCACACCACACTCAGGTCACCATGCATCACTCACACCACACTCAGGTCACCATGCATCACTCGCACCACACTCAGGTCACCAAGCATCACTCCCACCACACTCAGGTCACCATGCATCACTCACACCACACTCAGGTCACCATGCATCACTCACACCACACTCAGGTCACCATGCATCACTCACACCACACTCAGGTCACCAAGCATCACTCACATCTCACTCAGGTCACCAAGTATCACTCACATCTCACTCAGGTCACAATGCATCACTCACATCTCACTCAGGTCACCATGCATCACTCACATCTCACTCAGGTCACCAAGCATCACTCACACCACACTTAGGTCACCAAGCATCACTCACACCTCACTCAGGTCACCAAGCATCACTCACACCTCACTCAGGTCACCAAGCATCACTCACACCTCTCTCAGGTCACCATGCATCACTCACACCTCACTCAGGTCACCATGCATCACTCACACCACACTCAGGTCACCATGTGTAACTCACACCTCTCTCAGGTCACCAAGCATCACTCACACCTCACTCAGGTCACCAAGCATCACTCACACCTCACTCAGGTCACCAAGCATCACTCACACCACACTCAGGTCACCAAGCATCACTCACACCTCACTCAGGTCACCAAGCATCACTCACACCTCTCTCAGGTCACCATGCATCACTCACACCTCACTCAGGTCACCATGCATCACTCACACCACACTCAGGTCACCATGCGTCACTCACACCTCTCTCAGGTCACCAAGCATCACTCACACCTCACTCAGGTCACCAAGCATCACTCACACCTCACTCAGGTCACCAAGCATCACTCACACCACACTCAGGTCACCAAGCATCACTCACACCTCACTCAGGTCACCAAGCATCACTCACACCTCACTCAGGTCACGAAGCATCACTCACACCTCACTCAGGTCACCAAGCATCACTCACACCACACTCAGGTCACCAAGCATCACTCACACCTCACTCAGGTCACCAAGCATCACTCACACCACACTCAGGTCACCAAGCATCACTCACACCACACTCAGGTCACCAAGCATCTCTCACACCTCACTCAGGTCACCAAGCATCACTCACACCACACTCAGGTCACCAAGCATCTCTCACACCTCACTCAGGTCACCAAGCATCACTCACGCCACACTCAGGTCACCAAGCATCACTCACACCTCACTCAGGTCACCAAGCATCACTCACACCACACTGAGGTCACCAAGCATCTCTCACACCTCACTCAGGTCACCAAGCATCACTCACACCACACTCAGGTCGCCAAGCATCTCTCACACCTCACTCAGGTCACCAAGCATCACTCACACCACACTTAGGTCACCAAGCATCTCTCACACCTCACTGAGGTCACCAAGCATCACTCACACGACACTCAGGTCACCAAGCATCTCTCACACCTCACTCAGGTCACCAAGCATCACTCACACCACACTCAGGTCACCAAGCATCTCTCACACCTCACTCAGGTCACCATGCATCACTCACACCACACTCAGGTCACCAAGCATCCCTCACACCTCACTCAGGTCACCAAGCATCACTCACACCACACTCAGGTCACCAAGCATCACTCACACCTCACTCAGGTCACCAAGCATCACTCACACCTCACTCAGGTCACCAAGCATCACTCACACCACACTCAGGTTACCAAGCGTCACTCACACCTCACTCAGGTCACCAAGCATCACTCACATCTCACTCAGGTCACCAAGCATCACTCACACCTCACTCAGGTCACCAAGCATCACTCACACCTCACTCAGGTCACCAAGCATCACTCACACCTCACTCAGGTCACCAAGCATCACTCACACCTCACTCAGGTCACCAAGCATCACTCACACCTCACTCAGGTCACCAAGCATCACTCACACCTCACTCAGGTCACCAAGCATCTCTCACACCTCACTCAGGTCACCAAGCATCACTCACACCACACTCAGGTCACCAAGCATCACTCACACCTCACTCAGGTCACCAAGCATCACTCACACCACACTCAGGTCACCAAGCATCTCTCACACCTCACTCAGGTCACCAAGCATCACTCACACCACACTCAGGTCACCAAGCATCTCTCACACCTCACTCAGGTCACCAAGCATCACTCACACTACACTTAGGTCACCAAGCATCTCTCACACCTCACTCAGGTCACCAAGCATCACTCACACCACACTCAGGTCACCAAGCATCTCTCACACCTCACTCAGGTCACCAAGCATCACTCACACCACACTCAGGTCACCAAGCATCTCTCACACCTCACTCAGGTCACCATGCATCACTCACACCACACTCAGGTCACCAAGCATCACTCACACCTCACTCAGGTCACCAAGCATCACTCACACCACACTCAGGTCACCAAGCATCTCTCACACCTCACTCAGGTCACCAAGCATCACTCACACCTCACTCAGGTCACCAAGCATCACTCACACCACACTCAGGTCACCAAGCGTCACTCACACCTCACTCAGGTCACCAAGCATCACTCACATCTCACTCAGGTCACCAAGCATCACTCACACCTCACTCAGGTCACCAAGCATCACTCACACCTCACTCAGGTCACCATGCATCACTCACACCTCACTCAGGTCACCAAGCATCACTCACACCTCACTCAGGTCACCAAGCATCACTCACACCTCACTCTCCGCCTCTGTATGTTAGAAGTGATCAAGGTCCCGGGACAAATATTTTCTAATAAATATGTCCTAGTGTTTGCTTACATGTGTTTCGTTTCCACCCATACCAGGGATCGACCCCCGGACCTCAGTGTGTGAGCTGAGTGCTCTAGCAACCGATCTAAGGGACACCATAAATTTACCTTCACATATTGTGCCACTAGGGAGTTACGAAACTCCAAAATATGACGTTCTTGATGTCAATTATAACTCTGCACAAGGAAGTCAAATATAACATTACTTCACAATAACATTAACATTAAAGTTCCATAATTTATATTTATAATCAGTAAATTAAAATATTTTTCCCAGACACAATAATCTAACTTTCCGGTAAAAATGTTAATTTTTTTACATAAAACTAACACTGAATATTATCACAGTGTAACTTTAAAGATTATTCTATTATAATTGTACTAACTCTTTTTGTCTTTATTTTGATGTTTGGTTCTGTAATTATTCTTCAGTCAAACAGAAAAAATAAATTAGCATTTAGGTCTGGGATAACTTTTATTTCCTGTAATATTGACAGGTTGTTCTTCAGTAATAACACTCGTCTGGGTCCTGAACAAAACCTCTAAACAGGTTGTTCTTCAGTAATAACACTCGTCTAGTTCCTGAACAAAACCTCTAAACAGGTTGTTCTTCAGGAATAATACTCGTCTGGTTCCTGAACAAAACCTCTAAACAGGTTGTTCTTCAGGAATAATACTCGTCTGGTTCCTGAACAAAACCTCTAAACAGGTTGTTCTTCAGGAATAATACTCGTCTGGGTCCTGAACAAAACCTCTAAACAGGTTGTTCTTCAGTAATAACACTCGTCTAGTTCCTGAACAAAACCTCTAAACAGGTTGTTCTTCAGGAATAATACTCGTCTGGTTCCTGAACAAAACCTCTAAACAGGTTGTTCTTCAGGAATAATACTCGTCTGGTTCCTGAACAAAACCTCTAAACAGGTTGTTCTTCAGGAATAATACCGTCTGGGTCCTGAACAAAACCTCTAAACAGGTTGTTCTTCAGTAATAACACTCGTCTAGTTCCTGAACAAAACCTCTAAACAAGTTGTTCTTCAGGAATAATACTCGTCTGGTTCCTGAACAAAACTCTAAACAGGTTGTTCTTTCAGGAATAATACTTGTTGGTTCCTGAACAAAACCTCTAAACAGGTTGTTCTTCAGGAATAATACTCGTCTGGTTCCTGAACAAAACCTCTAAACAGGTTGTTCTTCAGGAATAATACTCGTCTGGTTCCTGAACAAAACCTCTAAACAGGTTGTTCTTCAGCAATAACACTCGTCTGGTTCCTGAACAAAACCTCTAAACAGGTTGTTCTTCAGCAATAATACTCGTCTGGTTCCTGAACAAAACCTCTAAACAGGTTGTTCTTCAGCAATAACACTCGTCTGGTTCCTGAACAAAACCTCTAAACAGGTTGTTCTTCAGCAATAACACTCGTCTGGTTCCTGAACAAAACCTCTAAAACAGGTTGTTTCTCCAACAATAAGCACGCGTCTGGTTCCTGAACAAAACCTCTAAACGTGTTCTTCAGCAATAACACTCGATCTGGTTCCTGAACAAACCCCTAAACATGACATCTATAGTTACATCTTTATTATGTACAAATAATCACCCATATACGTTAATTTCTCCCACTCCCCAGACCACTGGTCTCACTCAGTCCCTTCCGCAGACCACTGAGATAACTCACTCAGCCACCTCCCCAACCATGAATCTCACTCATCTTCCTCCCCCCAACCACTGATCTCACACAGCTCCTCCCCAAGAAACACTGCCGTCTCACTCAGGCCCCAATCCCCCAGTATGCACTGTTCTTACTCGCTCCTGCCTCCCAGAACACACTGATCACACTCACCAGCTTCCTCCTTCTAACCACTGGTTCACTCCGCCCCATCCCAAACCACTGATCTCACTCAGCCCCCCCAGACAACTTATCTAATCTCACTACTCCCCTGAGACCACTGATCTCACCAGCTCCTTCGTCAGATCTAAATTGGTCTCACTCGGGGCTCCTCCCCCAGACCATTGGTGTCACTCAGCACATTTCCCCAGAACCACTGAACTCACTCAGCTTCCTACCCCCGACCAATTGGACTGCACTCAACCCCTCCCCAGAACACAATGATCTCACTCAGCTTCTCCCCAGACCACTGCTCTCACTTAGTTCCTCCCCCAGACCACTGATCTCACTCAGTTCCCCCCCAAGAACACTGATCTCACTCAGCTCCTCGACCAGAAAACTGGTCTCACTCATCACCTTCATGCAGACCACTGATCTCACTAAGCTCCTCCCCAGACCACTGATCTCACTCAGCTCCTCCCCCAGACCACTGATCTCACTCAGCTCCTCCCCAAGACCACTGAACTCACTCAGGACCTCCTAGAAACCACAGATCTTACTCAGCTCCTCCCCTAGACTACTGATCTCACTCAGCTCCTCCACTGACCACTGAACTCACTCAGTTCCTCCACCAGACCACTGGTCTCACTCAGCCCCTCCCCCAGACCACTGATCTCACTCAGCTCCTCCCCCAGACAAGTGATCTCACTCAGCTCCTCCATTAGAACACTGACACACTCAGTCTCCTCCCCGAAGTACCACTGCACTCCTCAGGCCCTCCTGCCAGACTACAGACACACTCACTCCTCCCCCAGACCACGTTCTCACTCAGGCCCCTTCGAACCAGATCACTGATCTCACTCAGCTCCTCCCCATAACAACCGATCTTCACTCACTCCAACCCCGACCATGGTCTCACTCAGCCCCCCCCACAGACCTCTTGTCCTCACTCAAGCTCCTCCCAAACAACTGTCTCACTCAGCTCCTCCCCCAAGACCAGCTGGTCCTGCATTGAGAGCCCCTCCCCATATCTCTGGTCTGGTCAGCTTCTCCCCCAACCACTGGTCTCATTCATGGACCCCTCCGACAGACCACTGGTTTCCACTCAGCGCCTCCCCCAGACCACTGGTCTCACTCAGGTCCTACCCCAGACCACTTGTCTCACTCAGCCCCTCCCCCAGACCACTGGTCACACTCAGCTCCTCCACCAGACCACTGGTCTCACTCAGCTCCTCTCCCAGACCACTGGTCTCACTCAGCTCCTCCACCAGACCACTGGTCTCACTCAGCTCCTCAACAAGACAACTGGTCTCACTCAGCCCCTCCGCCAGACCACTGGTTTCACTCAGGGCCTCCCCCAGACCACTGGTCTCACTCAGCCCCTCCCCCAGACCATTGGTCTCACTCAGCTATTCCTGCTCCAGACCACTGGTCTCACTCAGCTCCTCCCCCAGACTACTGGTCTTACTCAGCCCCTCCCCCAGACCACTGGTCTCACTCAACCCCTCTCCAGAACACTGGTCTCACTCAGCCCCTCTTCCAGACCACTACAGTCTCACGTCGGGCCGGGGGCCCCTCCCCCAGCCATTGGTTTCAATCAGCCCCTCCCAAGACCACTGGTCCACTCAGCCCCTCCCGCCCAGACCACTGGTCTCACACAGGGGCCCCTCCCCAGACTACTGTCTCCACTCAATCGCATCCCCCAGAACCACTGTCTCTACTCAGACCTTCCCTAAAGACCACTGTCTCACTCAGGCCCGTCGCCAGACCGCTGGACTCCACTCAGTCCATTCCTTGGTGACCACCTGTCTCAACAGCACCTCCCCCAGATCCACTGGTCACTCAGCCCGCCTTCCGTCCCCCCAGACCACTGGCCCTCAGCCTCACCCCTCCCGCAGGACACTGTTCTCACTCAGCTCCTCCCCCCGACTACTGTCTCACTGAAGCCCCTCCCCAGGACAACTGGTCTCACTCCGGCCCCTCCCCCAGACTACTGATCTCACCAGGCCCCTCCCCCCAACCACTAGTCTCACTCATTCAGGCCCCTTCCCCTAACCACTGCCTGCACTCAGTCAGCCCCTCTCCCAGAACACTGGTCTCAACTCATGGGCCCCTCCCCCAACCACTGGTCCCCAACTCTGCACCCCCCCAGACCACTGGTCTAACTCAGACCCCCCCTCAGAACTACTGGTCTCACTCAGATCCCCTCCCCATACCACTGGTCTCTCACTCAGGACCTTCCCACAGAACCACTGGTATCACTCAGCCCCTCTTTCCAGATCACATGTCTCACTCAGCCCATCCTCCCGAGCCACCTGGACCACTCAGGCATTCCCCAGACCACTGGTCTCACTCAGCTTGTCCCCAAACCCACTGCTCTCCCTATCACCCCTGCCCTCAGACCACGTGATCTCACTCACGCGGTCACCGCTGAATCAAGAAAACTGGTCCTCACTCAGACCCTTCCCCAGGTCACAGGTCTCACTCAGCCCCTCGGACCCCCCGACAACTGGTCTCACTCTGCTTATTACCCCAGACCCAATGGTCTCACTCGGGGCAGGCCCGTTTCCCCGACCTACCGGTGTCACTCAGCCCTCCACCATAGGAACCTACTGGGTCTCACTCAGACCCTCCCCACAGACCACTGGTCTAACTACTCATCCCCTCCTTGATATCAATTTGGTCACACTCAGGCTCCTCCTCCCAGACTTCTGGTCTTACTCAGCCCCGCCTTTAGACCACTGGTCTCACTCAGCCCCTCCGCAGACCACTGGTCTCACTCAGTCCCTCCTCCAAACCACTGGTCTCACTAAGCAGCTCCTGCAGACCATTGGCTACAACAGCCACTTCCCAAGACCACTGCCTCACGCACAGCCCCTCCCGCCCCCGACAACTGGTCCTCACTAAGGCCTTCCCCCAGACCACTGGTCTCATTCAGCCCCTCTCCCAGACCACTGGTCTCAATAAGCCCCTCCCCCAGACCACTGGTCTCACTCAGGTCCTCCCCCAGGCAACTGGTCTCACTCAGCCCCTCCCCCAGACAACGGTATCACTCAGCCCCTCCACCAGACCACTGATCTCACTCAGCTATCAGCTCCTCCACAGGCAACTGATCTCTCCTCTCCTCACCTCCCCTCTCAGACCACTAATCTCACTCATCCCTCCCCCGGACCACTGGTCTCACTCAGCACCTCCCCCGGCCAGTGATCCTCACTCAGCTCCTCCCACAGGACACTGATCTCACTCAGTTTTTACCCAGATTACTGATCTCACTCAGCTCCTCCCCCAGACCACTGATCTCACTCACTCCTCTCCCACCCCAGACCACTGTCCACACTCAGCCCCTCCCCCCGACCACTGGTCACACTCAGCGAACCTCCCCTCCAACCATTGGTCACCAGCTCAGCCCTCCCCCCCAACCACTGTCTCACTCAGCTCCTCCCCATACTACTGTTTCACTGTGACCGTCCCTCAGACCACTGAT
This sequence comes from Cherax quadricarinatus, assembly GCF_026875155.1. Lineage (NCBI taxonomy): Eukaryota > Metazoa > Arthropoda > Malacostraca > Decapoda > Parastacidae > Cherax > Cherax quadricarinatus. The sequence goes on from NC_069494.1 coordinate 6,725,010, forward strand.
CACACTCACGTCCTCCCAAGGCAACTGATCTCACTCACTCCCTGGCTCCAAGACGACTTTTCTACTTCCAACACCCCTCCCCAGACTACTGGTCTTACACAGCCCCTCCCCCCATACCACTGGTGTCACAAAGCACCTTTCTGCCAAGACCCACTGGTCTCACTCAGGCCCTTCCCTAGACCAATGGTCTCACACAAAGGGCCCCTCCCCAAGACACTGGTCCACTCAGGATTCCCCTCCCCGAGGCCACTAATCTTCACTCCCCCAAGCTTTTCCCTCCCCCACACCACTGAACTCCTCACTCAGCTCCTCCCCCCCCAGACCACTGTCCTCTACACAACCACCTCCGCCAGACCACTGGTCTCTACTTATCACAGTCCCCCAGACCTCTGGGTCTCCTCTGCTGGTGTCTGCCCCACCCCCAACCACATGGTCTCACTCAGGTACCTCCCCCAGATCTATGGTCTCACGTCACCCCTCCCAAGATCAACTGTCTCACGTCAGTACCTCCCCCAGACCAACTGTTTCTCATCAGCCCTTCCCTCCCCAGACCACTGATCTCACTCAGCCACTCCTCCAGACCCACTGGTCACAACTCAAGCTCCTCTCCCAGGGCCTGCTGGTCTCACACACAGCCCCCTTCCCTGACGCACTGTCTCACTCAGCCCCCTTCCCACCAGACCATGGTCTCACTCACCATACCCCCAACCACTGATCTCACTCAGCTCCTTCCCACAGACCCACTGTCTCACTCAGCTTTTCCCCAACACCACTGGTCTCACTCAACCTCTCACCCAGACCACTTGTTTCACTCATCCTTTCCCCCTGAATACTGGTCTCACTGAGCCCCTCCCCAGACCACTGGTCTCACTCTGCTCGTCCCAAGACCACTGGTCTCACTCAGCTCCTCCGCCAGACCACTGGTCTCACTCAGTCCTTCCCCCAGACCACTGGTCTCACTCAGCCCCTCCCACAGACCACTGGTCTCACTCAGCTCCTTCCCCAGACCACTGGTCTCACTTAGCAACTCCTCCAGACCACTGATCTCACTCAGCTCCTCCCACAGACCACTGGTCTCAATCAGCTCCTCCCCCAGACCACTGTCTCAAACATGTCTCCACCCCTAACAACGATCTCACTCAGGCGATCCTCCCCCAGACAACTGGTTTCACTCAGCCCCTCCCCCAGACCACTGGCCTCACTCAGCTCCTCCCCCAGACCACTGGTCTGACTCAGCTCCTACCAAAGACCACTGGTCTCACTCAGCCTCCTCCACAGACCTCAGGTCTCTCTCAGCTCCTCCCCAGACCACTGGTCTCACTCATCTCCTCCCCCAGACCACTGGTCTCATTCAGCAGTCAGGCCGCCTCCCAGATCTCTGGTCTGTCACTTCCTTCTCCCCCAGACCAACTGGTCTCACTCATCTCGGCCAGACCACTGGTCCACACTTCATCCTCGCCAGACCACTGGTCTACTCCAGCAACATCCTCCCCAAGGAAGGACCACTGGTCTCCCTCAAACCCATCCCCAGACGATGGTCTCATCACTCAGCGTCCTCCTCCAGACTACTGGTCTCCACTCTAATCCCATCCGCAAGACCACCTGTGTCCTCAGCCAGGACCCCCTCTATCCAGACCCACTGGTCTCGACTCCAGCGCCTCACCAGACCACTGTCCTCCTCCAGCCCGTCTCCGCCCAGACCAACTGTTCTCACTCACCCGACCCCTTCCCCCAGCCCACTGTCTTATTCAGCCACACCCCCAGACCACTGGTCTCACTTAGGACCTCCACCAAACCACTGGTCTCACTCAGCCCCTCCGTCAGACCACTGGTCTCACTAAGGCCCTCCCCCAGACCACTGGTCTCACTCAGCTCCTCCCCCAGACCACTGGTCTCACTTAGCCCTTCCCCAGACCTCTGGTCTCACTCATCCATACCAGACCACTGGTCTCACTCAGCCCCTCCCCAGACCACTGGTCTCACTCAGCACCTTCCCAAGACTACTGGTTTCAGTCAGCCCCTACCCAGACCACTGGTCTCACTCAGCCCCTCCCCCAGACCATTGGTCTCATTCTGCACCTCAGCCAGACCACTGGTCTAACTCACCTCGTCCCCCAGACCCCTGGTTTCACTCAGCTCCTCCCCCAGACCAATGGTCTCACTCAGCCTCCTCCCCCCCATACTACTTGGGTCCAGAGGAGGTGGAGGGGGCCCCATCCCTGACCACTGGACTCACTCAGCAACTCCCCCAAGACGCACTGGTCCTCAGGCAGCGCCTCCCCTAACCACTGGCATAACTCAGCCCTCTTCCCATATCATGGTCTCACTCAGGCAGCCAATAACAGACCACTGGCCACACTCAGCCTTCCTCCCCAGACCACTGGTCTCACTTCACCTCGTCCCTCCCTGACCACTGCGGTCTCACTCAGGCCCCTCCCCCAGACCACTGATTCTCACTCACCCCTACCGCAGACCACTGGTCTCACTCAGCCCCGTCCCCAGACACTGGTCTTACTCGGAGGGCCCTCCTCAGACCACTGGTCTCACTCAGCCCCTCCCACAGACAACTAGTCTCACTCAGCCCCTTTCTCAGACCACTGGTCTCACTCAGCCCCTCCCCCAAACCACTGGTCTCACTCAGCCCCTCCCCCAGACCACTGGTCTCACTCAGCCCTTTCCCCAGACCACTTGTGTCACTCAGACCCCCCGCCCCGGGACGCACTGGCTCACTCAGCCCCGTCCCCAGACCACTGGTCTCTCACTCACCCATCACCCAGAATCAGCACTGTTCACACTCAGCATCGCCCCCAGGACACTGGTCTCACTCAGTCCCTCACTCAGACCTCTGGTCTCACTGAGCCACTCCCCCAGACCACTGGACTCAGTCAACCCCTTCTCAGACCACTGGTCTCACTCGGCACCACCCCCAGACCACTGGTCTCACTGAGCCCCTCACCCAGAACCCACTAGTCTCACTTTAGCCCTTCCCCTCCCTCATACCACAGGTTTGTACACCCAGCCCTCTCCATAGGACCCTGGTCTCCACTCAGTCAGCCCTCTCCTAGACCACTGGTCTCACTCAGCCACTCCCCCAGACCACTGGCCTTACTAAACCCTCCCACAGACCACTGGTCTCACTCAGGTCCTCCCCAGGGCAACTGTCTCCACTCAGCCCCTCCCCGCTGACCAATGGTCTAACTCAGCCCTCTCATCTCCCAGACAAATGTTACACTCATCCCCTCCACCAGACCACTGAATCTCCACTCAGCTCCTCCACAAGGCAACAGATCTCTCTCAGATCCTCTCTCAGACCACAAATCTCACTCATCTCCTCCACCCGGACGCTGTGTCTCACTCAGCTCCTCCCCCAAGACACACAGCACACTCACTCAGTTTTTTCCCCAGTTTACTGATCTCACTCACTCCTTCCCCAACCACTGATCTCACTCAGCTCCTCTCCCCCAGACCACTGGTCTCACTCAGCCCCTCCCCCGGACCACTGGTCTCACTCAGCACCTCCCTCAGACCACTGGTCTCACTCAGCCCCTCCCCCAGGCCACTGTTCTCACTCAGCTCCTCCCCCAGACTACTGGTCTCACTGAGTCCGTCCCCCAGACCACTGACCACACTCAGCTCCTCCCAAGGCCATTGATCTCACTCAGCTCCTCTCCCAGACGACTTTTCTCACTTCACTCCTCCCCCACACCACTGGTCTTACACAGCCCCTCCCCCAGACCACTGGTGTCACAAAGCACCATCTCTAGACCACTGGTCTCACTCAGCCCTTCCCCCAGACCAATGGTCTCACACAGCCCCTCCCAAAGAACACTGGTCTCACTCAGCCCCTCCCCAGGCCACTGATCTCACTAAGATCCTCAACCACACCACTGATCTCACTCAGCTCCTTCCCCAGACCACTGGTCTCACACAACCCCTCCCCCAGACCACTGGTCTCACTAAGATCCTCAACCACACCACTGATCTCACTCAGCTCCTTCCCCAGACCACTGGTCTCACACAACCCCTCCCCCAGACCACTGGTCTCACTTAGCCCATCCCCCAGACCTCTGTTCTCACTCTGCTGTTCCCCTCCACCCCAGACCACTGGCTCACTCATACCGGTCCCCCAGACCTATGGTCTCACGCATCCTCTCCCCCAGATCACTGGTCTCAATCAGTACCTCCCACAGACCACTGTTCTCACTCAGCCCTTCCCCAGACCACTGATCTCACACAGCCTCTCTTCCAGACCACTGGTCTCACTCAGCCCCCCTCCCTGACCACTGGTCTCACTCAGCAGGCCCCTCCCCCAGACAACTGAGGTCTCACTCAGGCAAATACCACCCCGCAGTACCACTGATTCTCACTCAGCTCCTCCCACAGACCACTGTGTCTCACTCAAGCTTTTCTTTCATTTTTTCCCCATGACCACTGTCTCAACTCAACCTCTCACTCCTAGAACACTTGTCTCACTCAGCCTTTCCCACAGAATACTGGTCTCACTGAGCCCCTCCCCAGACCACTGGTCTCACTCTGCTCCTCCCAAGACCACTGGTCTCACTCAGCTCCACCCCCAGACCACTGGTCTCAGTCAGATCTTCCCCCAGACCACTGGTCTCACACAGCCCCTCTCCCAGACCACTGGTCTCACTCAGCCCCTCCCCCAGACCACTGTCTCACTCAGCTCCTTCCCCAGACCACTGGTCTCACTTAGCAACTCCTCCAGACCACTGGTCTCACTCAGCTCCTCCCCCAGACCACTGGTCTCAATCAGCTCCTCTCCCAGACCACTGGTCTCACTCAGCTATTCCCCTAGACCACTGATATCACTCAGCTCCTCCCCCAGACCACTGGTCTCACTCAGCCCCTCCCCCAGACCACTGGTCTCACTCAGCTCCTCCCCCAGACCACTGGTCTCATTCGACCCCCCGTCCCAACAATCTCTGGTCTGTCACTTCTCCCACCAGACCACTGGTTCTCCTCATCTCGCCAGAACACCGTTCTCTCACTCAACTCGGCCAGACCTCTTGTCACAACCAGCACCTCCCCCAGTCCACCACTGGTCTCCCTTCAATCCCTCCCTCAACGACTGTCTCGACTCAGCCCCTCCCCCCCCGACTACTGGTCTCACTCATCCCCTCCCACAAGACCGTGGTCTCACTCAGCCCCTCACGCAGACCACATGCCTCACTCAGCCCCACCCCCAGACCACAGTTCTCACTACACCCCCTCTCCGCCAGAACCACTGGTCTTATTCATAGCCACACCCCCAGACCACTGGTCTCCCTTAGGAGCCTCCACCAGTCCACTGGTCTCACCAGCCCCTCCGTCAGACCACTGGTGCTCACTAAGAGAACCCCTCCCCAGACCACTGGTCTCACTCAGCTCGCTCCCCCAGACCACTGGTCTCACGGAGTCCCTTCCCCAGACCTCTGGTCCACCAGCCCCCGCGCCCAGGACCACGGTCTCACTCAGCCCCTCCGCCCAGACCACTGGTCTCCACTCAGCACCTTCCAGACTACTGTTCTCACCAGCCACCTCCCCCAGACCACTGGTCTCACTCCATCCCCTCCCCCAGACCATGGTCTCATCGGCACTTGCCCCCAGACCACTGGTCCTAACCCACCTCGTCCCCCCAGACCACTGTTTTCACTCAGCTCCTCCCCCAGACCACTGGACTACAACTCAGCACCCCCCCCCAGACTACTGGTCACATTCAGCCCCTCCCCGGAACCCACATTGGTCTCACTCAGGCCCCTCCCGCAGATCACCGTCTCACTCAGCACCTCCCCCCCCAGAAACCCGCCTCTGGTCTCATGCCAGCACCTCACCCCTAACCACTGGTATAACTCAGCCCCTCATCCATATCACTGGTCTCACTCAGCCATCCGCCAGACCACTGGCCTCACTCAGCCTCTTCCCCAGACCATCTGTCTCACTCACCCCCGTCCCCTACCACCTGCTCTAACTCAGCCCATCCCCTAACCACTGACTCACTCACCTTCCCTACTGCAGATTTCGTGGTCTCACTCAGCCCCCCCACAGACCACTGGTCTCAAGTCAGCCCCTCCCCAGAGGACCACTGGTCTCACTCAGCCCTTCCCCATGACTACTGGTACTCACTCACCCCTCCCCCAGACCACTGTCTTACTCTTATCGGCCCCTCCCTCAGACCAACTGGTCACACTTCAGCCATCTCCCTCAGACAATTAGTCTCACGTCAGCCCCTTTTCCTCAGACAACTGGTCTCACTCAGCCCCTCCCCCACACCACTGGTCTCACTCAGCAGCCTCCACCAGACCACTGGTCTCACTCAGCCCTTCCTGCCAGACCACTTGTCCACTCAGCCCCTCCCCAGACCACTGCGTCTCAACTTCAGCCCCTCCCCAGACCACTGGTCTCACTCAGCCCCTCCTCCAGACCACTGGTCTCACTCAGCATCTCCCCCAGGCCACTGGTCTCACTCAGTCCCTCCCTCAGACCTATGGTCGCACTCTGGAGACCCACACTCGCGCCCGCCACCCAGACGCACTGGTCTCAGTCCAAACCCCTCCTCAGACCACGGTCTCACGTTTCGGTCACGACCCCTACCAACCACTGGTCTCACTGAGCCCCTCCCCCAGACCACTTGTCTCACTTAGCCCCTCCTGCAGACCACTGGTTACACCCAGCCTCTCCATAGACCACTGGTCTCACTCAGCCCCTCTCCTAGACCACTGGTCTCACTCAGCCACTCCCCCAGACCACTGGCCTTACTAAACCCTCCCACAGACCACTGGTCTCACTCAGGTCCTCCCCCAGGCAACTGGTCTCACTCAGCCCCTCCCCCAGACCAATGGTCAACTCAGCAGCCCCTCTCATCCAGACCAATGGTATCACTCAGCCCCTCCACCAGACCACTAATCTCACTCAGCTCCTCCCCCTGACTGGTCTCACTCAGCTCCTCCCCAGGACACTGATCTCACTCAGTTTTTCCCCAAGTTGCTGATCTCACTTCAGCTCCTCCCCCAGACCACTGATCTCACACTACAGCTCCTTCCCGCCAGACTGCACTGTCTCACTCAGCCCCTCCCCCTGAGCACTGGTCTGCACTCAGGCACCTCCCTCAGACCACTGGTCTCACTCAGTCAGTGAGGGGCCCCCTCCACCCAGACCACTGTTCTCACTCAAGCTTCCCCTCCCCCAGACTACTGGTCTCACTGAGTCCGTCCCCCAACCACTTCATCACACTCAGCGAGCTCTTCCCAAGTCCAATTGATACTCACACAGCCCTCTCCCATATGATTTTACTCACTTCACTCCTCCCCAACACCACTGGTTTTACACAGCCCACCCCAGAACCACTGGTGGGACACAAAGCACCATCCTCCAGAACACTGGTCTCACTCAGCCCTTCTCCCCAGACCAATGGTCTCAATCCACAGCCCCTCCCAAGAACCACTGGTCTCACTCAGCCCCTCCGCCAGGCCACTGATCTCACACAGGCATCCTGCCTCCCCACATTCCACTTGTCTCACACTAACCTCCCCCAGACCACTGGTCTCACTTATCCCATCCCCCAGACCTCTGTCTCACTCTGCTCCTCGCCCCAGACCACATGGTCATCACTTCAGTACCGTCCCCCAGACCTAAGGCTCACCTCAGCCTCTCGCCCCCCAAAGGGAAAATCACTGGTCACAATCATTACCATCCCAGCATACCACATGTTCTCACTCAAGCCTCTTCCAGAAAACTGGTCTCACCAGCTCCTCTCCCGAGACCTCTGGTCTCACTCAGGCCCCCCTCACTTGACCAGCTGGTCTCCTCAGCCCCTCCCCAAGACCACTGGTCTCACTCAAGTAATACCCCCCAGACACTTATACTCACTCAGCTCCTCCCACAGACCACTGGTCTCACTCAGCTTTTCCCCAAGACCACTGGTCTCACTCAACCTCTCACCCAGACCACTTGTCTCACTCAGCCTTTCCCCAGAATACTGGTCTCTCTGAGCCCCTCCCCAGACCTCTGGTCTCACTCTGCTCCTCCCAAGACCACTGGTCTCGACTCAGCTCCTCCACCCCAGAACCACTGGCTCTTCCTCACTCAGCCCTTCCCCCAGACCACTGGTCTCACACAGCCCCTCTCCCAGACCACTGGTCTCACTCAGCCCCTCCCCCAGACCACTGGTCTCACTCAGCTCCTACCCCAGACCACTGGTCTCACTTAGCAACTCCTCCAGACCACTGGTCTCACTCAGCTCCTCCCCCAGACCGACTGGTCTCAATCAGCTCCTCTCCCAGACCACTGGTCTCACTCAGCTCCTCCTCTAGACCACTGATCTCACTCAGCTCCTCCCCCAGACCACTGGTCTCACTCAGCCCCTCCCCCAGACCACTGGCCTCACTCAGCTCCTTCCCCAGACCACTGGTCTCACTCAGCTCCTACCCCAGACCACTGGTCTCACTCATCCCCCCCACAGACCTCTGGTCTCACCTCAGCTTTCTCACGGCGCTCAGCTTCTCCCCAGACCACTGGTCTCACTCAGCTCCTCCCCCAGACCACTGGTCTCATTCAACCCCTCCCCAGATCTGTGGTCTGTCAGCTTCTCCCCCAGACCAATGGTCTCACTCATCTCGCCAGACCACTGATCTCACTCAGCACCTCCTCCAGACCACTGGTCTCCCTCAGCCCCTCCCTCAGACGACTGGTCTCACTCAGCCCCCATCCCCGAAGACTAACGGTTTGTCTCTCATTCCCCTCACCATGACCACTGTTCTCACTCAGGCACCTACCCAGATCACAGGGTCTCCACATGCAGACCCCTCACCAGACCACTGGCCTCACTCATGCCCCAACCCCCAGACCAACTGTTCTCACTCACACCCTCCCCCAGACCACTGGTCTTATTCAGCCACTCCCCCAGACCACTGGTCTCACTTAGGACCTCCAACAGACCACAGGTCTCACTCAGCCCCTCCTTCAGACCACTGGTCTCACTCAGCCCCTCCCCCAGACCACTGGTCTCACTCAGCTCCTCCCCCAGACCACTGGTCTCACTGAGCCCTTCCCCAGACGTCTGGTCTCACTCAGCCCCTCCCCCAGACCACTGGTCTCACTCAGCCCGTCCCCAGACCACTGGTCTCACTCAGCACCTTCCCAAGACTACTGGGCTCACTCAGCCCCTCCCCCAGACCACTGGTCTCACTCAGCCCCTCTCCCAGACCATTGGTCTCACTCTGCACCTCCCCCAGACCACTGTTCTAACTCACCTCGTGTCCCAGACCACTGGTTTCACTCAGCTCCTCCCCCACACCACTGGTCTCACTCAGCCCCTCCCCCAGACCACTGGTCTCACTCAGCACCTCCCCCAGACCACTGATCTCTGCCAGCACCTCCCCTAACCACTGGTATAACTCAGCCCCTCTTCCAGATCACTGGTCTCACTCAGCCACCCCTCCAGACCACTGGCCTCACTCAGCCTCTCCTCAGACCACTGGTCTCACTCACCCCGTCCCCCCCGACCAGCCTCACTCACCCTCCCCCAGACCCCGATCCATCACCCCCACTGCAGACCCCTGGGTTTACTCACCCCTCCCCCCACAAAAAGACTCACTCAGCCCCTTTTCTAACCACTGGTCTCATCAAACCCCCCCCCCCCAAATCATGGGCCACTCACCCCCCCCAGACCACTGGGTTTACCGTTCTTCCCCCAACCCCTGGTTCCCCAAAGGCACCCCCCCCCAGACCACTGGGGTTCACTAGCCCTCCCCAAACCAATGGTCCACTCAGCCCCCCTTTCCCAAAAAGGTC
>NC_069494.1:6735298-6765542 GCF_026875155.1 Cherax quadricarinatus
GTAATTTGGGGTTTTCGGGTTGGGGAATTTCCTCTTCCCCAAACCCAAAGGGATGCTAAGCCTTTTAGTTGAAAAAATGTACTTTTTCTCTTGTAACTGATTTTTTTTCTTCTTGACGGCTTCCAAAAACTTATCAAGGTTTGCATCATTTTTTCCCTCTGGGTCTTGCCAAAAATGGTAACATTATCTAAATACGCTAATTTCCCCATGAGTTGCTCTTCCTGAATGAGTGAATCCATAATTCGTTGGAAGCAGGCTACCCCATTGGTGACTCCAAAAGGGACTCTAGTAAACTGATACAGGCCATCACTAGCTGGAACGCTGTGTATGGTTTATCTTCATTCCTTATAGGGACTTGTTGATAGGCATCCGTAGATCAGTTGTGATTAACACATAGTACTGAGCAATTTTGTTTACTGTATCATCAATTCGAGGTAGAGGGTACCCATCAAGAAGTGTAAATTTGTTGATTGTCTCAGAATAGTCGATAGTCAGTCTCCGTTTCCTATAATCTTTCCTTAACAAAAACCAGAAATAGCTCATTATTTTAGGTGACACAAAATTGTGAGCAGACTTAGTTTATCTAGATTTTCCTCGGGAAAGGGGCCCCCAAGATGTTTTCGAAAGTCTTAAACCAGTGCATCCATTCCTGAGCAGCCGTTGATAAGTTGGGGTCACAGTCTAACCTCTCAGGTTTCAGTAAATATTCCATGTTGTGATGTAGTCTAGTCGGATCACCACCGGGTTAGCCCAGGAGTCTATGTTCAATAAATTTTTGTGACAGAAACACAGGCATTATCTCTAGGCTTTATTGAACATAGAATCTTCACAGTGCTTCTGCAACAACAAAATATAATGATTTGTACATCTAATAACTGCTGCTGCGGGAAAAGGGGTTGATGTCTTGCATATGTCAAGAGAAAGTTATAACTACAGACCACATATTTTAAACTCACCATGAAATCTGCATCACTAATATATGTGTATAAAGGGAGGAGAACCACACACCATGTTTTGGGCCCGCCCATGACACACACCAAGTGTTGTTGTTGTAAAGGGCCCCCGAGAGGTTGGTGCAGTATTATCCTGCTGCTGCTCCCCACAGGAGCATTAACACTACTTTTTTATGTTTAATTCCCTTATCATAACCCTGTAGCTATACTTTAGGGTCTAGAGTTAGCCTTGTTTTGTGTCTTTACAACTTGTTAACTTTCTTACCATGCTTTATTCAGGTGTGTATTACATGCTGTTGTTGTATACTCCCGGATACTTCTATATGTTGTATACACAGCCTAGAATAACTTTGTTGAGTATCATAAATACTATTTGTGAATTTGCCAGAAATCATTGCTGTGTCTATAAGTCAGTTGCGTGACCCTCTGAGGTTTAAGCCAGGCACTATGCTCTTTCCTATGTCTTGTATTTTCAAGAAGTTCTGCAGCCTTTTTATGCCCGCGTCTTTACTCAGTTTTTGGTCTTCATGTCCATTCACCAATCTTCAAAACCTACCATTTGCTCGGATGAATTTGTGAAAGACTTATCTGACAAATTTTGCAGTTTTAAGATACATTTGTAGCCTTTCTCTGATCTCATCTGTTTTTATTTTCCTCAATTTTGCATCAGCAGAAAACAGAGTTCCTCTGACTCATTCCAAATCTGGTGAGTCATTCACATAAACTAAAGCCCAATACTGGGCTTTATGCTGAACCTTGCAGAATCTTGCTTTCAACTCTTCCCCATTTTGACGTCTTCCAGGAAATCATTCTTTGTTCTTTACCCATAAAGTATTCACTGATGTTCAGTTGTATGTTCCTCGTTATCTCCACCTTCACAATAGGTTTGGGTCCATTCTCTTGTGGGTTACATTAACATATCCTTCTTTATGGTCAATAAAAATGCAGTTCACCATCCCCCTCTCTCTCTCTCTCTCTCTCTCTCTCTCTCTCTCTCTCTCTCTCTCTCTCTCTCTCTCTCTCTCTCTCTCTCTCTCTCTCTCTCTCTCTCTCCGGTATCACTTTTATTATTTTGCGAAAGAATTCCAAACCAAGTGGAAAGACCAAAGTTGCCATCTGTGTACCAATGTTTGTTATCTTTTATTAAACCACCTGTCTCCAAGTGTTCTACCACCTGTCTCCAAGTGCTCTACCACTTGTCTCCAAGTGCTCTACCCTGTCTCCAAGTGCTCTACCACTTGTTCTCCAAGTGTTCTACCACTTGTCTCCAAGTGCTCTCCATTGACCTGGAGTTAACCTGGAGAGGGTTTCGGGGGTTCAACGCTCCCGCGGCCCGGTCTGACCAGGGCCTCATGTGGATCAGGGTCTGATCAAGCAGATGTTACTGCTCGCCTCATGCAAGCCTGACGTACGAACCACTGCCCGGTTGGGCAGGTACTGGGTTTAGGCTCCTGTCCAGTGCCTTCTTGAAGACAGCCAGGGGCCTTTGGTAATCCCCCTTATGTATGCTGGGGGTAATTGAATGTCTTGGACCCAGACACTTATTGTGTTGTCTTTCAGTGTACCCATGGCGCCCCTGATTTAATCGGGGGAATGTTGCATCTCCTGCCGAGTCTTTTGCTCTCATATTTAGTAATTTTCAATGCAGGTTTGGTACCAGTCCCTCCAGGGCCTTCCAAGTGTATATTAATGTATCTTTCTCGCCTGCGTTCGAAGGAATACAGATCAAGGACCTTCAACCATTCCCCGTAGTTTATGTGCTTTATTTCACTTACGTATGTATGCCGTAAAAGTTCTTTGTACACATTTTCCCGGTCTGCAATCTCGCCAGCTTGAAGGGGCAATTAGTGTACAGCAGTATTCCAGCCTAGAGAGCACAAGCGATTTGAAGAGAATCATCATGGGTTTGGCATCCCCAGTTTGAAGGTTCTCATTATCCATCTTATCATTTTTTCCTCACGAATGAGGTAGATACAATGTTGTGGTATTTGAAGGCGAGATCCTCTGACATTATCACTCCCAATTCCTTCACATTACTTTTCTGCTCTATTGTTGGTTAGACTTTGTGGTATACCCTAGCACATTTTTAATTTCTTCAAGTTTTCCATACCTGAGTAGTGGAAATTTGTCATCGTTGAACTTCATTATTTTGAGTGTCCCATTCGAAGAATTGGTTGATGTTTGCTTGGAGTCTCGCATTGTATTTGATGGAGGTCACTGCCATGGTGATCCGGGTGTTATCTGCAAAGGAAGACATGGAGCTATGGCTTACATCTCTATGTCAGAAATGATGAGGAATTAGAAAGGGAGCGAGTACTGTGCCTTGTGGAACAGAGCCTTTTACTTTGGCTGCCTGAGACTTTACTCTGTTTACTATTACTCTTTGTGTTCTATTTGTTAGGAAGTTGCAGATCCATCGACCAACTTTTCCCGTATTTTGTGTGCTATTACACCATGGTCACACTTGTTGAAAGCTTTTGCAAAGTCTGTGTATACTGCATCTGTATTTATTTTATTCTCAACAGCATCCAGGACCTTGTCATAGTGGTCCAGTAGCTGGGACAGGACAGGAGTTACCAGCTCTAAACCCGTGTTGCCCTGGGTTGTGTAATGATGGGTATCTAGGTGGTTGGCGGTCTTGTTTCTTAGAAGCCTCTCAAAGGTTTTTTATGATATGGGATGTTAGTACTATCGGTCTGTAGTTCTTTGCATTTGCTTTACTGGGATGATCCCAGTGTCCATGCTCCCTCTCCATAAAATGCTGAAGGCACGTGATAGGGGCTTCTTGCAATTCTTGATGAACATGGAGTTCCACGAGTCTGGGCCTGAGGCAGAGTGCACGGGCATGTCATTAATTGCCTCTTTAATATCATGTGGAATTATAATAATGTTGAGAGTTTTGGGAAGATCAAATTTTGGGTTTCGTTCGTAAAGAATTCATTTGGATTGTCGACCCTTAGAATGGGTTAGTGGATCGCTGAACACTGAGTCGTATTGGGACTTTTGTATCTCACTCATTTATTGGCTATCATTTGTGTATGTCCCATCCCGCCTAAGCAGGGGCCCGATACTGGATGTTGATTTTCCGTTAGATTTGGCATAAGAGAAGAAGTACTTTTTTTTTTTTAAATTTCTGTATGTTTTTTAGTTCTTCCTGTGATTTTTGTCTCCTGTAAGATTCCTTCAGTTTAAGTCCGATATTTGTCATTTCATTGACTATTTTCTTCCCCTTCATATTTCAGATATTTTTGACCCTCCCTCTGCAACTCTGTGGCTCTTCGCCTTCTTCTGTATGGGGGAGATCTTTCTTTTTCTATTTACATCTTCTTTTTTTTTTTTTTCTTTAATGGAATGTGCCCTTGAGCAGATTCTAGAAAAACCCCAAATTATTTTTTTTGGGGGCAAAATGTTTTGGGGGCCCCCCGTTGGTTTTGGGAAAATTTTTTCCCCGCTTGTTTCATTTAGGACATGGTTTTTTTTGGTTTCCCTTTTGCTTTTTTTTTTTTTGAAATTGAATTTCGTGAAGAGAACCCTTAGAAATGCTCACATTTTCTCTTTTGGAGCCCTGTGCATACATGGCTGTACTGGGTATTATGGGTTGGGGAAACTGAGGTATTATTTCCCTGAACAATTTTATTACATTCAGATCATCATTGTTAGGGGAAGATGGGGGCCCCCCCTAAAATTTTTAAATCTTGTAGGCCCGTAATATTTGCTGGTTTAAGGGTGAATTTGTTGCAGAGATTAAAAAGTTTTGTGTTGTTTTGAATTTTCCCTCTGACCGCCTCCCGGGGGGGAAACTCTACTAATTTTTTTGTTTGCTAGGGGTTTTCAGGTTGAAAACTTTCCCAGTAGTACGATGTTTTGGGGGAGGGTTGGGGGATTTTTTTTCCCGACAGTGGCAATTTTCCAAGCTGCTCCTGTAAATTTTTGTGAAGTTGCACTGGAGGGTTGTATACTTCCACAATAAAAAGGTTTTTGGGGTTTTCCAAACTTTTTCCTCCAAAACTTCCCAAATACATCCCTTTGAGGTGTTTAGTAGTTTGTGAACTGAGGGGATTTTTGTGGGCCCTACAGGGCCCAAAAACCCCCCCTACTTGGGTTTCCTGTTTAAAATCCCTTTTGCTCGGGAAAAAGGGTTTTAAAAACCCGGGGGGTCCAATTTCATTGTCAAAATGTTTCTTTTGTGGGTTTTCAGTGGTTTTCCCGCAAAAAATTGAAATTTTTTTCCGAGGCATCCCTTGAACTAAGGAATTTGTTGTTTTTTTTGGGGGCTTTTGACCCTTATGGGTTTTCAAAGGAAAAAATTTTCGTATTGGTGGGAAAAAAGGGGGTGTTTATTTTCTGGGTCTAATATCTGTTGTTTTGGGGGGAGAGGCCCGTGTATGTGCCTCTTTTCCCCGAAGGGTTTTTAGGTGGGGTAAGGGGTTTTGTATTTTTTGCCAGTCTTTTTTTCCCTTCTGGCCCTAAAAAAAACCTGTCCCCGGGGGGTTGTGGGGTTCTCCTTTTGCCCCTTTTCTGGCTGGTATGTGTCTTCTAGTCCCCTTGAGATGATGTGCCTGGCAGTATGCATTGTAGCATTTTCTTTCATGCACTTATGAGTGACACATTTCGGGGTGAAATAGGTTGCAAGAAAGGAGTTGCACTCTCCTGTTGTCATTGTGGGTGCGGCATTTTTTGGTATGGCAAAGGTGCATGTCCCACCTGTTTCACCAGATATACCGTGCCGCAGATACCGTAGTTTGGGGTATGTACTTCTGTTTGCTAGGATTTATTGTAGCTGTGTTCACTGCAGGTGCATTTATTTTTCCTGTTTCCTCAATATATTTTACCCCTGTATAGACATCAGTGCTTCCACCAGGTTTTGCTGGTAGTGTGTCGACACTATTCCCTGAGGCACCATTCCTTTTTTGATCATCTCCAGCGTATCTCTATTCAAAACCTCTGCAGACTGAATAAGGTTTGGGTCTTCGTGCCCTCCATGACAACACTAGTACTCTCGCTAGCTCTATCTTCTAAGACATCGCTAGGACCCTCTGGAGCACTTTCCTCCTGGACAAAACTAGCACCCTCAGCACTGTCCTCCAGGATAGCACTAGCCCCCTCAGGAGCACTGTCCAAAACAGCCCAACCCTTACCATCCATCTTTTTCCCCAGCTGTCATACCATGCTGACATGTCTTTCAAGAAGGATGTATTATTGGTGTTCTTGTCTTTTAATATAGATGTCATTGCCTCATACAGGTGTATTTCGTTTTGGCAGACCCAAAAACATCACTCTGAGTTTATGTCAAGTGTGGTCACTAGTTTAAAATCCTTGCATATACTATGAGACTACTGACCACACAGATGGCAAGCAATCCAGGTCTGCCTTCGTCCCTTACCCTTTCTGAAGACTACACAGATCTTCATGGTAGTGGTCATCTTACAATATTAGACAACTCTCCCAGCTAGCTAGTCTACATTTCCCAGATGTATTTATTATTATTTTTTTTTTTTGTGACAGTTCTTCCGATTTGGCTTTATTTCCAAGGAAACCGTTTGAATCCGCCCGAATCTGGCTTTATTTCCGCTAAAAGCGTTTGAATCCTCCAGCATCCAGCAAAATCCGTTTGAATCCTCCCGAATCCACGAATCCGGTAAACCAGCTAGTGGGTCACTGTATATTTTTTTTCCTAATAACACCCTAACAGTAGATCTGTCTATCTGTATTGTAACTATTTGCTGTAGTTACTGTTTGAGTGCTTGATAGGGCGTGTAGAGCCCCTTCAGTTTGAATCCGGTCATTGGATGGATTCGGGCAGATCTGGATTAGCTCACTGGTTGATATTGGACTAGCTCATGAAAGGACTACTGACAAAAAAAAATAAGCAGTAATATGTGTGCAGTTTGGTACAGAAAGTATAACTTGTATGATTGGGCGCCGATGTCTTCAGTAAGTAAGTTTATTCAGGTATACACAAATGAAGTTACATATATTATCATACATAGCAGCATATGTGTAGAGAACCTGGGATAACCCAAAAATGTCAGACAGAGTGACTTATTTCCATTGGGACCCTTTTACCTTATTATTATAATATAAAGGTTATAATATTTTCTTATTATTTTATAATGAAGATAATATCTTATTATTATACTAAAAAGACTATCTACTACACGAGGGTCATTAAGACTATCTGCAATACGAGGGTCATTACTAGGAATAAGGTAAAATTACATGCATGTTAGTTAAAAAATAAAAAAATCATTCCCCTCCCTTTCTGTAGCTACATTCATCAGACATCTTTTGGCACTCTTCTTGAACTGGTTCATGCTATGACTGGCTTTGACATGTGCGGGCAGTCTGTTCCATTCCTTTATTGCTGTACAATAAAAGGTGTTTGAAGCCTGACCACTGGCTGTGGGTACTACAAAGTTGTGCTCTCTCCCCCTAGTACTATGATTCCTTTAGTTTCCCAACCTTAGACAAAATTGACAGTAAGATATTCTGGACACTGTTTGTGAGCAATTTTATAAACATGATTTAGCTTCCGTTGTTTTACTCTGTCTTCAACATTCAGCATATCCAACTGCTGTAATTCATTCTGGCCTACATGCTCTCTTGGACCCAGGTCCAGGATGAATCTTACAATATTGTTCTGGGTGATTTGTAGTCTATCTTTTAGTTTTTTTTGTCAAGGCAGAGTACCATGAAGAGCAAGCGTAATCCATATGCCTCTGTATAAGGGCTAGACATAGGGTCCTGGGAGCCTCAGTAAGTAGATACTGTGCTTGTCTATACAGAAACTTCAGTATGGCATTTGCTTTCTTTACTGTTCCTTATCAATTCTCCTGACACGCATGGGTCAAAGGGGATTCCCAGATATTTTACTGATGAAACCAAAGTGATGGGCTCCCCATTACACTGAACATTAAAATTATTTACCCTTCTCAGTTTATGTTTCGTGCCAAAGAGAATGGCTTCAGTTTTCCCGAGGTGTAATGATAGCTCGTTGTCTACTGACCATTTGTTGCAGGACTCCAGTTCCAGTGATATATCTTGTGGGTCTTTACCTGACACTAACAGAGCACTGTCATCTGCATGCAGTAGGAGCTTGCACTTGACACTGATGGGGATGTCATTAACATAGCATAAGAATAATAAGGGTCCCAGATACTACCTTGGGAACTCCATATGCTATCGGCAGGGGTTCTGATTCCGTTTTGTTGATTTTGACAATTTGTCTCCTCTTGCTAAGGTAGAACTTAAACCAGTCTACAGTGCCTATACCGATAGCTTGAAGTTTCTTTCATAATATATTGTGGTTGACAGTATCGAAGGCCTTTTGCAGGTCTAAGGTTACCATTCCTATGAGGCTCCCCATTGACATTTCAGTTCTCAAGTAATCCATCACATTGATTAGGGAGGTGTTGGTTGAATAAGATATTCTAAAGCTTGATTGATAGCTATGGAGAATGTTGTTGTCTTTAAGGTACTTATCTACTTGACAGTACACTGCCTCTCTAGAATTTTGGATATTATACTGAGTATACTAGCAGGCCTATAGTTGCTTACATCAGACCTACTATTTTTCTTGAAGACAGGAGTAACTCTGGCCTCCTTGAACCCATCCGGCATGGTATAAGTGGTAATGGACAAATTTATTATGTGAGCAATAGGAATTGACAATTCAGAGGCACCATCTTTTAGGAACTTAGACGGATGTTATCAGGGCCTGTGCTCTTAGTTGGGTTTAACCTGCTTAGCTCTTTTTGAATGAAGTCATGAGATACACTTACTAGTTGAAAACTGTTTGGAGTTACCACTTTATTGGTATAGTATGTTTGAAACTTATCAGAGTCTATGTTAAAGGTATTTGATGCAGCTGGTAGTTTACTTACTAGTGTTGATGCAACAGATGTGTAGTAGGAATTAAAACAATTTATCACTTTAGTTGTTTCGTGGCATACCTCGTTAGCCATAAACCCATAGATCTATCTACGGATTTAAGGCTATGCCCCAAAAGTTTTTGTTGTTGCCAGAGCTTTCAGGGGTTATTCTTATACTCTTCAATTTGTGAGCAATAGTGTCTTGCCTTTGCTCCTTTTATAAGTCTCTGCACTCTGTTCCTCACCTTTGGAATTCATTTAGTGTTGCAATATCCTATCTATCTGCCCTAAATCATTTTAGAAACTGGTCTCTGAATTTCCTTTGTACGTTTTCCACAGCATTTACATCCAGTCTGTAATACGGTGATCAAAACTGATAAAAAAAATTACATATGAACTGTAGTCCTGCAGCAAATGGTTAGTAGACAACAAACTATCATTACACCTAGGGAAAACTGAAGCCATTCTCTTTGGCACGAAACATAAACTGAGAAGGGTAAATAACTTTAATGTTCAATGTAATGGGGAGCCCATCACTTTGGTTTCATCAGTAAAATATTTGGGAATCCCCTTTGACCCACGCATGTCAGGAGAATTGATAGGGAACAGTGTAGTAAAGAAAGCGAATGCCAGACTGAAGTTCATGTATAGACAAGCACAGTGTCTACCTACTGAGGCTCGCAGGACCCAATGTCTAGCCCTTTCATGCCATATGGATTACGCTTGGATTGCCTTGACAAAAAAACTGAAAGATAGACTGCAAAATCACCCAGAACAAAATCGTAAGATTTATTCCTGGGGCTGGGACCAAGAGAACATGTAGGCCAGGATGAATTACAGCAGTTGGATATGCTGAATATTGAAGACAGAGTAAAACAACTGAAGCTAAATCATGTTTATAAAATTGCTCACAAACAGTGTCCAGAATATCTTGGTGTCTATTTTGTCAAGGTTGGGAACCAAAGCAATCATAGTACTAGGGGGAGAGAGCACAACTTTGTAGTACCCACAGTCATTGGCCAGGCTTCAAACACCTTTTATTGTACAGCAATAAAGGAATGGAACAGACTACCCGCACATGTCAAAGCCAGTCATAGCATGAACCAGTTCAAGAAGAGTGCCAAAAGTATTGGGCCCCTACTTAAACAAGATGGGTCCTACACAGATGACAGCAAGGAAATGCGTGAGCTACTCAAGTTCCCCGTATGACTCAGTTTTTAGCAAACCGCTAACCAGACTGAGAGTCGAAGATCAAAATGAAATTTTTATGAGAGAGCCACAAAATTTGATTAACACAAGCCTATCCGATGTTATCCTGACGCCAAATGACTTCGAACAGGCGATAAATGACATGCCCATGCACTCTGCCCCAGGGTCAGACTCATGGAACTCTAATGTTCATCAAGAACTGCAAGAAGCCCTATCACGAGCCTTTTCATCTATGGAGAGGGAGCATGGACACGCGGGTCGTCCCACAAAGGTACTAAAAACAACAGACATAGCCCCACTCCACAAAGGGGCAGTAAAGCAACAGCAAAAGAAAATGCAGACCAATAGCACTAACATCCCATATCTTTAAAAAACATTGAAAGGGTCCCTAAGAAGCAAGACCCACCACCCATAAAAAAACCCATCATTTACAAAAACCCCCAGGGCAACAGGGGTTTTAAACAACGGGTTCGTCCTGTCTGCCCTCAACTTTTGGATCACAACGACAAGGCCCTAAAATTGAAACTAAAAGACAAAAAGAATCAGATTTTTAATATATAAGACTTTGAAAAACCCTTTCGACAAGTGTGCCAAAGGGGGTAATAGCGCAAAAAAAATGCGTGCAAAAAGGAATAACAGGAAAAGTGGGTCGATGGGATCTAAAAATTTCCTCACTAACAGAAACGAGGTATTCTTTTCCACAGAGTAAAGCCCGAGGCAGCAAAGGTGAAAAAGCATTTCCAAAAGGGCACTTTTTCTCGCTCCCATCTTTTTTCCTCACCCTCTTTTTCCGACATAGACAAGGATGCCCGGGCCAAAAGACCGTGTTTTCCCTTTTGCGGGACACTGAAAGGGGGCTCCAGGGGGGACCTCAACCAAATCTTTCTTGGGCTGCAAAAAACAAAAAGAAGTTAAACGTGGAAAAAATTTTCAATTACTCAGTTTGGGTTAAACCGGGAAATTTAAAATCTTCATCAGAGTCCCAAAACAAATTCTGGCCAAAAAATGGGAGCGAAACACCAACGTCAAAGACCTGGGGGGGTGTTCATGTCGGAGGTTTCCACCTTCAAGGCCCAATAACTTTGTATCAATCGTTTGGGTTTAAAAAAAATGACAGGAGGGATAATGAAAACCCTTAAAAACAAAGGGGAGGCCAAGCCCATGTTTGACCCTCTTCATTTTCACTTGTTCTATCTAGGTGGAAAATTGCTGCACACTAACGCCCCTTTTTAAAGGGGGGGGGGGGCAGGTGAAAATTCCCGCCCTAGAAAATGTACAGAAAACTTTCACGGCGCGCATAACGGAGTTAAAAACCTCAAAAAATGGGAGAAAATTTTTGGTTTCCCTTAAACCCTATATTCCCGGAACGCAGGGGGGGAAAGAGATACATGATTAAAATAACCGGGGGAAAAATTCCAAGGGGGAAACTAGTACCAAAACTTGCACACAAAAATCACTCAAAACAAAAGAAAAAAGATTTGGGAAAGACGATGAAACACCCCCCCAATAAAAAAGCAGGGGTGTCACTAGCACTTTAAGAGACCAAAACAAAAAAGGGGTCAGGGGCCCCCCGAGACTTTTCCCAACGCCCCCCCAAGCACACTTTAAGGGGGGAATTAACCAACAGAACCAGGGCAGCTTAAAAGCGGGCACGGCCCAAGCACCTAAAAGTCAGTTCCTGATCGGGGGGCTGGGGCCTCGTACTTGGTTTACGTGCACCCAAGCAGAAACACCCTTTGGTTCATCGGGGGGCTCATCCCCCAAAGGGGGGCCGGCCCACAGCCCGGGGGCCCGCGGGGGGGGTTGGGACCCCCAAACCCTTTTCCCCGGGTAAATTTCCAGGAAAACAAAAAGGGGGGGGAAATGATTTTTTTTTTTTTTAATCTAACATACGTGTAAATTTTAACCATATTCCTAGTAATGCCCCTTTATGTAGATAGTCTTAATGCCCTTTGGTGTAGTGATAGTTGGGGAAAAAATTTTTAATTTTCCGAAACTATAGCCCCAAAAAGGGTTTTTTTAGGGTCCCGATAGGAGTCAAAATGTATTTGAAAATGGGGTAAAACCAAGATTTCCCCTTTGGGCGAAATCGCGGATGTGGGGGGGAGGGAGAGGGGGAAATTTTTTTTGAATGGTGGTGAGGAAGCGGGGAAAACATGGAACCAGGGAAATTGACTTCCCAGGGTGGCCTAAGGTTTAATATGGGCCCTTTCATTTCTAATAAGAAGTGCCCGAAATGTTCCTGGTGGAGAGGGGGGGAAAACGGTTTTTAGGGGAATACGGAAATAAAAGTGGTAAAGTGTGATAAATTTAGGACCGGGGGACGACGCCCCACAAGGGGGAACTGTGTTGGAAAAAATTTTAAACCCGGGTTTTAAATCACCCACCTTTCGGTCTCAGATTTTAAGGGGAGTGCCTCTAGTTTGTATAATAGTTTATGAGCTTTTAAATGTTTTTTAAATTTAGAAAATTTTAATCAGTGGATAAACAATTATTAAAGAGAAAAAAGGATGAAAAAATAGAGCGCCCGCTCCGAGTGAACGTCCCGGACTCTCGAAAGGGGGGATAGGGGAGATTTATAGAATCACGACTTTTAACCGGGACGCCCGGGGAGGGATACCTCGCCTCCCGGGAATGAAAACCGTGTCGGGTGCGGGGACATCAAAAACTGATTTTAAGTGAAGGAAAAAATTTGGGAGATCAATCACCCACGGGTTAAGTAACCCTTCTAGTTATGGGAAACCCTTAGGCGGGGCCAGTTGTGGTTTGTTAAAATTTAGATGGGTTTAGAGTAAACCAGCTACATCAAGTGCCCATTTGGAAACCAGTTTGGTAAGTGGGGTTTTAAATGTATAAAGGGCTTTTCCTTGATGGATTTTATCCAGGGTTTTCTTCCCCCCCCCCCCCCAAAATTCGTAAACAAATAAAATCTTTTTCGGGGCCCAAAATTTAAAAAAGTAGAAACCGTACTTGGGGGGGTGCAAACCAAATCAATCCTGGTCTCGGATAATAGGGAAAGATTTTTAGGCCGGGGAATCATTTGGGCCGGGGACCGGGGAGGGGTTTTAAAGGGTTTTCTCACATGTTACAGGGGTGATACGGTAAACTTACAGTTAACCCCCTGGGAAAATTTTTTCCATATCTGCCCGCTGGTCCTTCCGGGAACCGGATTCCAATCAGTAAAAATTTTTTAATTAAAATTAATTATTTAAAAAAAATTAAGTGACTGTTTTAAAGGGGAATGGGTATGGGTACACAAGTTTTAATCGATCGGTGGTGGTTGATAATTAGCCCAAAAAATTGCTAGCACATGGGTGGCGGGAAATTTATACAAGAGAAAAAATTTGAAAAGAATTAAATCAAAAAAAAGCGTCTACTTAAGTAGTAAAAAGGGGTAAATTTTTAAAATTCCAAACCAGGGCTGGGTCTGAGGAAGTTAGTCCGACTGGCAAGCCCAAAGGGTGCCAAAGCAAAAAAGGGGTCACTAAAAGCTGGGAAAGGGGTTTCCTTTTACTAAATCATACAAAAAGTGTATGGAGTTAATGAAACAAGAAACGGAAAACCCCTAAATGAAAAAAGCTACCCTAGAACCCTTGGGAAATGGGCTTTGGATTTTCATATAGTTTGGGGTTTTTTAAAGACAATGAAAAAGACCCTGCTGAAAACTGTCAGATGATGCTGAAAGGGAGGGGACTGCAAGATCAACTTTAAAGGGAAGTGGAGGACAAACATTGTGTCCTGCAAAACAAAGGCTTTGGGAAAAAAAAAGGGGGGGTAAACAATGTTTTTTTGGGCCCAAACCAAGTGGGGAAAGTCAGAGCATCAAACCAAAACCCCCAAAGTTTATGTTTTTGCCTTTGTTTACCCGGGGGAGAACACTGGGAGGATTTTTGGGCCCTATCTTCAAAGCAGTCCGTACATGATAGGAGTGACCCTTGCAAGGGGTTTACCAAATTATGCTTTTTAAAGGGACGGAAAGGGGGAGATGGCTTGTTCTCATACAAGCTTTCCCCAAAATTTTAGACGACCCCTAAAAGTGGGCAGTTAAATTTGTTAAAGGTCATTACGGAAACCCTTGGGAGCAAAGTGGGCTGGACCTAGTAGAAATTTTGGTAATTTAAAGAACCAGATCAAAACCCCGCAACAGTTTAAAAGCAATTTGGGATCAAACTAGAAGCACTCTTAAAAACCCTTGAGTAATAAATATGATCTGGGGGGGAGCAAGTGGTTTTTTGAGTGCCTTGTTCGGAAAAATTAAACCCACAAGACCATAGAGGGGGTATCTAACAGATACCCAAAAGGGGGTTTACTTCAGGTTGGAAGAAATGAGAGGGGACTGCAAGAGAAAATTGGGTCCAATTTGCAGACCAGAAAACCCCTTTACCTTGGGAAAATCCCACGTCTACAGACCCCCGGGCACCCCCAATTTCCCAAAAAGGGGGAAACCCTTAAACCTAATATCAATAATCCTAAGCCCCTCCCCCTACAGGGGGGTTACGAAAGGCCGTATCAAGTGACAGGTGCCTTTTATAGGGGTTTTCTCCCCCCTCCAAGAAAAGGGGAGGGAATTTCCACAAAAAGGGAACCCCCAGTTGATAAGGGGGCAGGCAAGGAAAGGAAAATTTTGTTTTCTTCTGAAAACGGTACTCATTTCTCTAAGAACTGTAATGCTTAATTCATGGGATTTTAAAGGGGAAAGTTTGGGAAAGAGCTTGTTTGAGGGTTCAGGTGTCTAGGAAATCATTTTTTAAAGGGTTTTCCCGTGCCTAATTGCACTTTTGTTAAACATTTGTAACAAGGGAAACCCCAAACTTTGTATGTGTAAGGGCAGATCAAATCGTAAGAGGGGTTTTAACAATTACAAAATTATTTGAAAAATAACCCAGAAAACAACGAAACCCACAAAAAGATTCCCGCTAACGTCGGTAATGAGGGCCTAGCTGATTTTGCTTTCCCGGGTGTTGGATTGGTGATTAATGATAAAGGGCCTTTAAACCCAAAAAACTGTAACAGAAATTAAAGGGATCAGGGATCAAACGTCCTTCGTAAAACTTTAAAACTCCCTTTTAATGGGATGAAGGTAAAAATTTGGGAGACCCCTGCTATACCAAGCTATCTGGTTTTTCCTCGAAAAAAAAGGGCCCCAGCCCATTACGACATGTTTATGAAAACTGCCCCGGCGGGGCCAAATGAGGGGAAAAACGTATTAATGCCTTAATTGTGGAAAGGCCCCCAGAGAAAAAAAACTACAATAGGGTTTTGGAACGCAAAATTAAAAGGCCCTTTCAAAGAAAGGTGATTTGGCCCCTTTAGGGTTTAAAAAAATGGTTTCGGGGGGGCCCAATAGATTTTTTGTTGGGGAGTGACCATTATGCCACCTTTGTAAAGGGTTTTGACAAAGAAATGTGGGGAAAGCCCACCCTTCTAAGGACCCCCGGGGAGGTCAGTGATTTTGGGAAAAGGCTTCCTCGTCCCGATAATGAATGACTGGGGGAACCCAAAAAAATACAGTTAGGGTGTGTCTTACTCATGAATTTTCACCCCAGTATAAATATACTTCAAAAGAGGATGAAGTTGAACCCTTTTATAAATTATGGGAATTGGGGCCCGGGAAAAGGGGTCAATTTTAAATTTAAGGTCCAAAATGATTCCTTTTTCTCAAAAAACAAAAACCGAAGGGGTTTTTAAAATTTTAATCTGGACAAAACTGGGGGGGGACTTCCCTGGAAGCTGAAAAAATCCAGGGCCTACCAACTAATTTCCGGATGGCGATGGACAATTAAAGGCCCAGCTCCACAAATTGGGGCAAAGGGCACCAAACTGTTGATTTCTTACCCATGATAAAATTTAAAGAGCAGTTAAATTTAAAAAATTCATAGAGGAGGTTCCTCCCCCAGCAAACCCCGATTTATGGCATATTTTCCACATCCCGGAGTGAAGAAGGTTTAAGACCACTCCCCTGAGGATTGTTTTTAATTGTAAATTTCCCCGGAGTAATAAAAAAAGGGGTTTCCCAGTTTGAAAAACTGTTTTTATGAAGGTCCGTGTTTTACGGAAAAAAATGGGAGAAATACTACAAAAAATTTAGGGGTTTAAAAATTATGCCTTTACGGCAGGGCATAAGAAAAGCTTTCCCGAGATGGGTCTGCCCGGAGGTGACCGGGGGTTTGCACTAGGTTTTTATGGCCCGAAATTTCCTTTGAAACCCCCTTTTGTCCCCTTTAAACTTTTCGCTTTTAGGAGGGGATTTTTTGGTGCTTCCTCCCGTCCGTTCCTTTCTCCAGGGGAACGATAAATGCACACCCTTTAAACGTCCCGGGGGTCCACTGAGTGGGTAATGGGTAAAAAAATTTTAAATTTTGGGCCCAAATTTTCCCGGGGGTGCGTCTACTGAAGGGGGAACTAATTTAGCATATACCAGGGGCTAAAGAAAAAATTTCAAGGTGCAAAAAATGCCCCTGGGAATGGAACAGTAATTCGTCCAGCTTTAAAAGCCCAAAAAAATAAAGGGGAAACCCCGGAGTTTTAAGGGGGTCAAATATATAATGTGTGGGACTGATTGGGCACAGAGGGAGACCCTTTTTATCGTTAAAATCTAATGACAAAAGCTGCCCAATAAAAATTTAACCCCAAAAGGTCTTGCTTGCAGAAGTTTTAAAAAAGCTTTGATCCACTTGGTTAGTGTCCCCCCTTAAACCTAAAGGAAATTGTTGATTCAAGGGAAACAGGAAGGGTTAAGGGTTGGGGGCTTGGGTGAAAAACCCCACCTGAGGAATTTTTTGAAAGGTGGGAAGAATTTTAAGGGGAATTTAAATTACCAATGTTGAAATTTCCCCCCCGTTTAATTTTGGCCGTCAAGAGGGGGGAAAAAGTACTCCCCATTTTTTTGCGATGCTTCCCAAAAATTTGAAAAAGGGGCAGTCGCTTCCCCTTTAATGTAAAAAAATGGGCCCTTTCTCTTGGGTTTTGGGCTAAAAGGGGGTGGCTTCCCAATTTAAATCACGCAACCCTTTCCTCGTTGGGGAAATTTCCGCCATTTATGTAGGTTTTAAAATTTGCCCCAAATTTTATTAAAAAATAAATTGCGAAGATAAATATCAAACGGGCCCGTAAATTTTTGGGTTTATAACCAAAGGGATCCCTTAAAAATGGATTCGTTTAAAGGTAACCCCCAAATTGTGTATGTACAAAACAGAGTCCTGAAATCCATCAAAAGCAGGAGAAAAAACAACGTTTGGGCAGCAAATGTTTTAAACCCAAAAACACATTTCCCGGTGACGAGAACCCGCGCTTCTTTTCTCGAGGCTTGACTTATTTGGGAAAAATTTTGGGAGTGCTTTTTTCGGGTTTTAAAAGGGCCCAAATTGGTGGGGGACAAAATTAAAATGGCCGGGGCAAAAGGACATATTGCCCTGTCGAAATTACGGTGAGCCCGCTCCGGTTTAGTAGTCCCTCCTTAGGCCCAAATTGGGTAAAAACAGGAAATTTTTCCTTAAAATAAACTGTTAGTGTGCCAGGGTTTGTGTTTTTAAAATTTTTAAATAAAAAGAATATTCCCCATAAATTTTTCCCCCTCCCCCGAAAAAATGGACAGAGGGACAAGAAGAAACCTACAGGGAAGAGATTAAATTCATGGGCCCCTGAAAGGCTCAAAAATAGAAAAGCTGGGGGTGTTTTTTAGGGATGATGTAATTAGGTGCAGAGGCAGGTTTACAGAATGCTGAATTTTGGGGGAAAATGTAAGCACCCTATCTTGCGCCCAAAAAATCATCACCTGAAAAACCTTGAATTTTCTTTAATCCCATTTAAAAACGGATGCACGGGGGGTACAAAGGGTACCCTTTAAAATGTATTCGGGAAAAACCTTTTGGATTCCACAAGGACGGCAAAAATGTAAAAAGGGGGTTTTCAAATTTTGGGGTAATTTTTGTCGCCGGGTGGTTTCCAGAACCCACATTTACCCGGTCCCCCCAACCCTTGCCCCCAAGGGGAAAGCGTTTCAGTTGGTAAACCATTTGATGTGACCGGGTGGGGCAAAAGTGGGGGAATCATTTTGAAAAGGGACTTTTAGATGGGGTCCCCCGAAGGTGTATGTATTCTAAATTTACTTGTAAAACTACTAGGGGTGTTCATCTAGAAGTGGCTCAGGCTTGTCTGCAGAACAGTTTATACAGCCCGTTCCGGAAATTTGCAGCTTGACGATCCTGTTTCCAAAATTGATGATCTCGAATAAAAGCCACCCAAATTTTTTAGGCGGGTTTCTCAACCTGATGAAATTAAATAAGAGTGATGATGTACATTCCCCCGTTTACCCAGCCCAAAGGGGGTGTCTGGAAATTTTTTTAAATCCCAGAAACCCCCTGGCAGGGAGGGCTGTACGAAAGAATGATGGTACAGTGAAAAGATGTTTTCGTAAGGTGCTACCCAGGGAAAAGGGAATTTATTTGGAGGAGTTCCGGCAGGGTTTGGGGGAAAGGGAGGAAAAACGAGTGAACAATCGCCCTCTTATACATGAGCAACCCCTCCCGACCGGAATATGACTCCCTTCCCCCTAAAATGTTGGGCAAAAATTTGAAGCTGCCCTAACTATAGGAAAATCCCCAGGGAAATGATGGGATTATAATAAAATGACTGTGTTTTTATTTACAAGTTTAAAATTTTTAAATTAAAAAGGGAATTTTTTCATTGGTTTTGATGTGTGGGGAAAAAAATATCTTTTTAAAACTACTTTAACACTTTTTTTGGGGCGCCCAGAGGGCAGTAAACCGACAGAACATTCAACCAGGGGACATTGTGTTAATTGATTCTGAACAAAATCCCAACACTGTGGCCTCCCGGGGGAAAGGGATTTTAAAATTTTTACCCAGAGGAAAAAGGTTTGTCAGAAAAAGCCCAAATTTTTTGTGTCCCTGGTTTAAGAAAGTTTGGGGGTACCTTAATAAATTAAATTTCCCCCTTTTAATTAAAAGGTTTTTTTTTCAATCCAGTGCAGATGGAAAAACCCAAGGGACAGTACCCGGGGAAATGATATTAAGACAAATACCCGGGGAAGGGAAGAAGAAACCGTTTGTAAGAAACCCCAAATAGGGAAAAAAGCAGCGCAAAACTAGGGGAGGGGTGGAAAACCCTTCCTGGAGGGGGGACGGGAATTTAAGTCTCTAACAAAATTCCGCCCGGCCCCCAGTGTGGAAAATTTTTAATTTTCCCAAAATAAAGCGCCCAAAGGTGTTTTTGTTTTTGATAGGATCAAAATGTATTTGAAAAATGGAGTAAAACCCAAAAGTTCCCTTGGCGCATGCGCGGAAGTTCGGGGGGGGAAGAGGCGGGGGGTTTTTTAATGGTGGTGAGGAAACGGGGAAAACATGAAAAAACCCCCAAAATTGGCATTCACGGTGGGCCTTTAAAGGGTTAAATAGGGTCATTTCTTAAAAAGAAATGTCCCTAACTGTTCCCCGGTGGAGATTTAGGGGAAAGTGATTTAAAGGGGGGCCCCCAAAAGGAAAAAGAGTGGAAAAATGTTTATAAAGTAGGAAACCCGGGGGGACTGACGCGTCACAAAGGACTGTGTCCTGGAGAAAATTTTCCCTTGGGTTTTAAACTCACTTTATCGGTCTCAGATTTTAAAGGGGGGAGGGCCTCTAAATTTGTATAATAGTTTTTGAGGGCGTTAAAAACGTCTTTTGAAAATAATGTAATCAGTGATAATAACATTGAGTTAAAGAAAGAGGGTGTGAAATAGAGCGCCCTGCTCCGAGTGTCGTGTGACTTTTGTAACTGGATAGTGGAGATTTTTTAGAATCCGAAAATTTTAAACCGGGGACGATCCGACGGGGTACCTGTCCTGCCGGAATTTAGAAAACCCTGTCGGGTGTAGCAGGGGCATCGAAACAGGGGTAGTGAATTTAAAAAAATAAGGGGGTACAATCACCCCAAAAGTTAAGTAAACCCCCCCTAGTTATAGAACCTTAGGCTGGCCATTTTTGGTATGGTTTTAATTTTAAAAGGTTTTTGAGTGATCCAGCAAAATCAAGTGACCACCGGAGAACAGCTGGGAAGTGGGGGGAATTTTGTATAAAGCTTTTCCTTGATGGATGTATCCAGGTTATCCCTTTCCCCCCCCCATTTAGCTAAAAAATAAATAATCTTACAGTCCACAAAATTTAAAATTTTAGCACCGTTTCTTGTGGGTGCTATCCAATCTTAAAAAACTGGGCTCGGATAGATATGGGGTAAGATTTGAGGCCCCCAAAGGAAACACTTTCCCCCGACCAGGGGGGGTTAATTTTCTCACATGTCTACACGGGGGTTTTTAAAAATACCCCGGTTTAAAATACGTTAAGCAACCCCAGGAAATTTTCCATAATGTTTTTTAGTTTTGGGTAAAAAAGGGGGTTATCTTCAAATTTTAGAATTTAAAAAGAAAATAATTTTTAAACCCTTTTTATTATAATAAAAAAGGGAAAAGGACCCCCAAAGGGGAAAAAAGTCACTCTGTCCCGACTTTTTTTGGGGTTTTCCCAGGTTTTCTACCCATATGCTGCTATGTATGATAAACAAAGTAACAGAAAATTTTTGGGATACCTGAATAAAAATTTTCTTACTTACTTATTTTTCCTTATGATGGTTTAAAGCCAAGGTAAAAAAAAGGGTTTTATGGCAGTTTTGGGGTTAAGTTTGTAAGTTTTCGTCCTCTTGGTCCCCTAAACCCACAGAAAAACGTTGGGGGTTAGAGGGGAAAAATGGGAAAAAACTCTTTTGTCTGCTAAGACTTTTATATAGCACGATTTCCCCAAAAAAAAAAAAAAAAAAAAAAAAATTTTTTTTGTTAGTAATATACTTGGGGGTGTTTTTTTAAACAATTTCCGAAGTTTAAAATTTAAAAATGACCCAAATTTTTAATGCGAATTTAAAAAGGATTTTCACAGCAAGAAATTAAACAATGAATGTTTTAAAATTATAAATTTTTTTGAAAAACACTTTTTTTTTTATTTGTGCGTGGGCAAAGGGCAGTATTTTTACTAAATGTCAAAACTTCCCAACTTTATTTTTGGGGTGATAAAAAAAAAGATTTTTACAGAAATTATTTTTCTGATAAAATCAGTTTGCATTGTTCTTCAGTGGGAGACTTTTTTTCGCATGCCAGCGTGCGTCTTGCGACAAATACAATTTTTGGTATATATATATTTTTTTTATTCTTTTTTTGTGTTAGCTGACTTAGTAAAACTTTTTATTTCGTACGACATGACACTTATTATTTATTATTTTTTTTATTTATTTATTTTAACATGAACATAAAAGTAAAAGGGAAAATACAGTTTTTAAGGTAACATGAAAAACCCCCTTGTATGCGGCATTTTGACAGGCTTAAAATTAACTTAAATTAAAAAGCATGAATTATTTTTTTACCGTAGCCCCCTGTAGACATGTGAGAAAACTTAACCACCCCGGTCCCGAAGGTGGCCCCTTCGACCTCACAACTTACCCATATTGTCCGAGACCAGATAAATTGGATAGACCCCAATAGGGCGCACAATTAATTGTGGACTTATGATTATTTTAGTTTAACTGAATAAAGGGGGGGTAGATTCACATGGATATATCCATAAAAGGAAAAACACTTGTACTAATCCCACAATTTACCAGATATTTGGGGGTCCTTGATGTCTAATCCCAAAACTACCCAATTAAAAACAACCAAATGGCCATCTCAGTCTGCTATAACTAGAAGGGTTACTTAACTGGGGGTGTTATGCCCCTTATGTCCCCATTCACCATCCTTTCGATGTCCCTGCTACCCGACACTTTTCTTTTTCCCCAGCAGGCGAGGTATCCTTTGGGTTTTGTCCCGGTTTAGAATCGTACTCCATAAAAACTTCCATCCTCGGGACAGGCAACGAGGTCTAATTGCCCCCCGGAAAAGGCGATTTAAATTTCCTTCAGCTTCTCTTAACTTATGTTATTATCATTGATTAATTCAATTAAATAAGACGATTTAATGTCTCAAAATTATTATACACATTAGAGCGCCAAAATCGTGCTAAAGGAATAACAGCAGAAGTCGGTCGTGGATCTTTTTTCCCCCAAACAGAACACAGAAGTTCGTCAACAATTTTAAAAAAAGTCCGGGGCAGCTACGGTGAAAAGCTTGTTCCACAAGGCACAGTACTCCCCCCCATCTTGTTCCTCATCCTCATACCGCATACATAGAAAAGGACGCAGCCAAGCACCGTGTTTACTTTGCAGATGACACCCGAATCTGCATGACAGTGTCTTTTCCAGAGACATGCAAGGCCCAGGCGGAAAAAAACCCAAAAATCTTTCAGTGGGCTGCAAAAACAATTGAAGTTCACGATAGAAATTCAATTATTCAATATGGTAAACCGGGGAAATTAAATCTTCTCAAGTACAAAAAAATTGGCCCACAAAAAGAGCGAAACCCAAGTCAAAGCCTGGGATGATCATGTGGGGAGGATCTCACTTTAAAGGACCAAAAACATTGTATCATCGCATCTGTAGAAAAATGACGGGAGGATAATGAAAACCCTTTCAAAACTAGGGGGGGCCAAGCCCATGATGACACTCTCGGTACTTGTTTAATCTAGGCTGGAATATTCTGCACACTAAACCACCTTTCAAGGGGGTGAAAATTGCTGACCTAAAAATGTACAGAGAACCTCACGGCGCGCTAGGGGAGAAAAAACACCTCAATTACTGGGGTGCGGGGTTTCCCCTAAACCTTATTCCCGGGAAACCGGGCAGAGAGATCATGATTATATACCCCTGGAAAATCCTAGGGGACAGTACCGAACTTCCCACACGAAAATCACTACTACGAAAGAAAAAGATTTGGGCAGAGGATGCAAAACCCCCCAATGAAAAGCAGGGGTGCACTCACGTTAAGAGACCATCAATAAGTGTCAGGGGCCCGAACTGTTCAACGCCTCCCAGCATACAAAAGGGGGGTTTACCAACAGACCCCTGGCAGTTTCAAGCTGGCACTGGACCCCTAAAGTCTTTTCCTGACCAGCCGGCTGTGGCTCGACTTGGTTTGCATGAGGGGGGGGGGGGGGCAACAACACCCGGGTTTGATCGGGTCTGATCCACCGGGAAGCTGGTCACAGCCGGGGCCGGGGGGGCGTTGACCCCGGGAAAACCCCTTCCGGTAAACTCCGGGAAACTCATTAAGATCTGAGACCGAGGGTGTGTTATATCAGGGTTTTTTCCCCCTGAACAACTCCTGGCGGGCACCAGCCCCCCCCCCATCCTACCATTATTCACTAATTTTTTACCACTCTTTTACAGCATCCCATCAACACGTTCCCTCACTCTTCCCAAAGGGACAGTTACAACACTTCCTTTACAAGTGAGGCCCTATATTAATCTTTAGCCACTAGAACCAATTTTCCCCTGGTCCCGGTTCACAGCCTTTAATTTTCTTTCAAAACCCCCGCTCCTCCACCCCGACTCGACCTGTCTCCCCCCACATCCACGCAGGCGAAAGGGGGCCCTTTGGTTCTTTTCCATTTTCAAATACTTTTTTACTCAAATCAACACATTAAACACCTTAACACTATAGTTTTAAGGAAAATTAAAATTTTTTCCCCACAGATATATTCAGTGGTAAACTTTTGCTGTAAACATTTAAAAATTTAAAGACAAATAGTTTTCAAAGAAAGGTCAATGGTCTTTTACGTGTTGCGTGTATTAGAAATGGATATTCTGTTAGAAATGTAATTAAAAATAAAAATTTTGATTGGGTCACAGGTTAAAAATTTATGTGATACAATTAGTTAGTATTTATTTATTTTGGGGTGAGTTGATTTTTAAGAGACTTGAATTTATAAAAAGACAGTGTTTCTTTATATTTACAGTTTGTGAATTTCCCGTTTTTTTTGGGGCTTTTAGTGCATTTAGTTTTTGCACAGTGTGAGGGACACAGAACTGAAAAGTGTCTGAGCTTTTGTTATGGTCATGTGTTCGTGAGGTTGGGAAGGGGACCTTTGAGGGGGGGGTTTATATCCCTTAAATGTTTATGTATGTAGTAGGTCAAAAAAATATGGATTTTTATTGAAAGGTTTTTGAGTTTTGAAAGTTGGGTGAAATGTGTGCCTGTAGTGGAATTTGTTATCATCTGACCGCGCCTTTTGTTGGTAAATTTAAAGGTCTGGATGGTTATTGTTGTAGACCTCATGCACAGATTCCATAGGTGAGAAAGGGTAAATAATGAGTTTTTTAGGGCCACGGGGGGCCCTATCTTTGTAGTATTCAGACAAAAAAATAAAAAAAAAAATCAAAAAGAAAAAAATAATAAGTACATATTCAGGTTTTTCCGCTGCTCACAAAATTTAATTTCAAAACCCTAAAATTTTTAGGAAAACAAGTTTTGATACATTTTTAAAACTGTTTTAACATTTTTAATCATTTTGTTCTATCTGGCTGGATATTGCTGCACACTAACCACCTTTCAAGGCAGGTGAAATTGCGACCCAGAAAAATTTAAAAGAACCTTCAGGCCGCAAAAACGGAGATAAAACCCTCAATTACTGGGGGCGCTTGGGGGTTTCCCAAACCCGTATTCCTGGAACGCAGGCGGGAAGATACAAATTTTATACCCTGGAAAATCCCAAAAGGGGCTAACCCAACTTGCACACGAAATCACTCACACGAAAGCAAAAAAATTGGCAGACGATGAACATCCCCCCAATGAAAAAGCAGGGTGTAATAGCACGTTAAAAGACCATACAATAAATGTCGGGGGGGGAATGTTCAACTGCCTCCCAGCACACATAAGGGGGGGTTACCAATAGATCCCGGCGTCTCAAGCTGGCCTGGGGCAAGACCCAAAGTCGTATCTGACCACCGGGCGTGGTCGTACTTTGGGTTTTCGTGCGCCCCAGTAACAGCCCGGTTTATCAGGCTCTGATCCACTAGAGGGCCGGGGGCACAGACCCGGGGCCCGGGGGGGTTGACCCCGAACTCTCTCCCGGGAAACCCAGGTAAAAAAATAATGTTTTAAAACTTGGTTCTACTCTGCCATGTCCTCCTATTTTTTACTCCGGCAAAAGTCTCCTCTGGTTCTCCCAGAAAAAAAAAAAAAAAAAAAAAAAAAATCCGCCTGGTTCACTCCGGCCACGTCCTCATCTGGTTCTCTCCCCCAAAGTCCCCTTTTCTGGTTCTACCCTTCCACGTCCTTCCCCGGGTTTTACTCCCGGGCCCCGCCCCTTGGTTTTACCCACCACGTCCTTTTTGGTTCTTCTCCCGCCGGGGCTCATCTGGTTCTAATCCGCAACGTCCTCCCTGTTTCTGCTCCGGCCACATCCTCCCCGGTTCTACTCCTGCCGGCCTCCTCTGGTTCTACTCTGCACGTGCTTTGTGGTTTCTCTCCCCCACGCCCCCTCGGTTCACTCCTGCCAGTCCTCTTCTGTTCTACTCCTGCCCCCCCCCCTTTTGCTATACTCCATCAGTCCTCCCTGGTTCTACTGCTACAACGTTTCCTCTTGTTCTCTCCTGCCATCCCCCCTCTGGGTTTTATTCCACCACGCCTCTGGTTTACTCCCCACCACGTTTCCCCCTTTGGTTTTACTCCTGCCACTCCCCTCTGATTCAACTCCGGGCCCCGTCCCCCTCTGGTTTACTCCTGCCACTCCTCCTCTCGTTTAACCCCGCACGTCCCCATTTGGTTCCATTTCCCGGGAACACCTCCTCTGGTTCTACTCCCGCCACGTCTTCCTCTGGTTTACTCCTGGAATCATTGACTGTATTCATATTGCGCTGACCATGAGGATTTCAAACACTTCACCTAGGACTCATGGGGAGCAAAAAAGGGACAGAGAGAGGCAGGTTGGCTGTTGGCGCTTTCCCAGCTTTCCGTTTAATTTTTTCTACTACCCCTACTGATATTCTTTCCCTATCCAGTATCGAAAACCCCTCATGCAAAAGGTGGCACCGGGGGCATGGATTTTAAGGGTATTTCAGCGTTAGAAGACTGTTTGTGGGGGCCAGCAGATCAAAGGTGAACCGTCCCCCACCCCTTTGTACCGCACCTTCACTCTTCTCCACCCTGGTTTCTCCCGCCTGCAAGCCTGTTTCAGCCGTTTTTTTTCAAGCTTTTTGGCTTGTTTGTGTGCTAATTGCTTCAATCTCCTAGGGGGGTTTACCCGGGTTTTGCAATTAAGCCCGCCAAGCCAGACTGTGGAAGTGAACGTGTCAGCCTCCCGTCACCATCCAGCCGTCTCCCGTCTCCACCCCTCCTTCCCCTGCTGTGTGCATCGTTACCGTCTTCCTCGGCCATTTGTGGGTTAAGCCAGTCTGCCAACCCAGCTTTCCCAAAACCCGCTGAAGGGAGAAGTAAGCCCCGCAAGTTTTCCCCTTAAGTTTGTTTTTTATGATCGCTTGGCTTGGTGGGTAAAGGGCTTCATCATCCCTGTGGCATTGTGATTTAGTTAAGCCACCTTGTGCGTGGTGAGAAGTGCGTGGCAGTGAGAGCGCACAGGGCCAGCTTGTCCCGCTGCCCCCACCACCCGCCACCCACTTCATCTACCTGTGGGGTTTTTTCTTTTCCACGATGTACCGGGTCCTAGTACTGTTTTGGCTCACATAATTGGTCAAGAGATTGTAGCTGAGCACCAATGATAAAGCCAGTTATGTGAGTTCACCTAGAAAGCGCATTTCTTCCGACGACAGTGTGAGTGAAGGCGTCATCTCCCGCATAGGACAAGCTTCACCTCATCACTCATCACCATCACTGTCTACCACTCCAGACTTCAGTGATAATTTTCTGTTTAGAGACATTTTCTTACATTTAAAGACATTTGCGTGTGTGAGACATTTACAGTGAATTTCTTGTGTACTCTAAGCCTTGTGTTTTCAGTGTAGACTCAGTGTTTCTTTGACTCATTATTTTTGCAATATTTTTCAGTGTTATCGCTCATCTCTTGTGTTTCATTTTTATAATTTTTATCTGTGTTTTTTTATGCTACTCCATGTCTTTAGTAAGTATTATTGTGTAGTGTACCAGTCAGTCACTCCGTGTGAAGTAATTCATTCATTTTTTTTATCTTGTGTTCTTTCAGCATTGTATTCTCCAGTATTTGTCGTATAACAAATTATCCATTTATTTCTATGTGTGTCTTTTTTTCGTGCCAGCAGTGTCTCATTCCCTGATCTTTTCGCAGACTCGTGCACCATTATTTTTGCCAGCAATTTTTGTCGTATCAGTCACAGCAAGATTTTGTTGTAAGAATATACTAAAAAAATGAATAAGTGAATATGTTGTGTGTGCCCCGCCACTTGTAAGTGTAGTGTGCCCTGCCACTTGTAAGTGTTACACTTCCAGTTTTGTTTCTTGTTTTATTTTTATTCATATTTTTCATATTTCTTTGAACAAATTCACTCTTAGTGTGATTTCTTTTTTTTAACGTAAAGTGTTTTCTTTACTCTGTTTGAGTAAATTGTTTTGTCTAATTTACAATTAAGAGTTAAAGTGTTCAATCAGTTTTTCTTCATATTTTTATTTTATTATTTAACCAACATTTTCCCAGTGTAACTTTTATTACTGCATTGATTATTTCTGCGCCTTATTTTGTTGCACTTGTTCTGCAGTGAATTATTTTGTTGCACTTGTTCTGCAGTGAATTATTTTGTTGCACTTGTTCTGCAGTGAATTATTTTCATTTATTGATATTTTTATACATTATTATTCTCAGTTGATTATTGTTTGAGTCTTGTTTTTCATTTTAATATTTTTCCTGACATTGTCTGTATTATATTTTAATTTTGTTTATGCATTCTTAGAAAATATTTAAACTTCCCAGTTATCTCTCGTTGCATACAATTTAGTGATTTTATTTTATACTTTTTACATTGATTTACAATTTTATTAGTTAATTTCTTTATTAGCAGGAGTACAGACAGCTCAATTTGCATTTAATTCAGTCTCCAGTAATATTTTTACTTGTAAATTTCAATGTAATTTTTTATCTTGTCCAGCAGTCCTTTACATTGAGTTGTTCTTCCTCTTGCCACTAGTGTATCTTAGACATTTTTTTTTTACTTCTGCAGAATTAGTTGCATCTCTTTTATTTTAATTTTAGCATTTTGCATCATTTTTTATTGTTCATTATTTTTGCCTTATTTGTTCTCGTGCAACTTCTTTGCCATTATGTCTCACATACCGTCAAGTGATACTTTAGTGAATGTCGACACTCAGACCTCTCAGGCTACTGCTGCTCCTGTCATCAGTCCTCACAGTTCCTTATCGACTGACAGACCGACCCAGACACTGAGACACTATAGTTTTACTCATGATTCCCTTGATGCGTTACCTTTATTCAATGGCCATGTACATAGTCTTGAAGCATGGTTTACTGCCATTCGTTCTCGTGTTAATGCTCTAGTTGAAGGTCCTCCTTCTGAGGAAAGTCTTATCAGACTTGCGAAAGAAGCTCTTCATCGATCCCACCGCTGCCACCATTTGTCATGAGGGGTTTTCGATACGTGGATAGGGTAAGAATACTCACGTAGGCTGGTAGTACGTATAATATAACGGAAAGTGTGGGAAAGCGCCAACAGCCGACCTGCCTCTCTCTGCTCCTATCTTGACTGACCCATGAGTGCCTACGGGTGAGGGTGTTTGAAATCCTGCTATGGTCAGCAGCAATATGAATAAACAGTCAATGATTCACACAGACGGTTGGTAGTGAGTCATCTACTGGTACACTGGTTACTGGTAACTGGTTACTAGGAACTGGTACTACTACTGAGACTCCTACAACGTCCTCTGGTTCTACTCTTCCACGTTCTCCTCTGGTTCTACTCTGGCCACGTCCTCCTCTGATTCTACTCTGGCCACGTCCTCCTCTGGTTCTACTCCAGCCACAGTCTTCTCTGGTTCTACTCCTGCCACTTTCTCATCTGGTTCTAATCCAGCAACGTCCTCCTCTGGTTCTACTCCGGCCACGTCATCCTCTATTTCTACTCCAGCCACATCCTCCCTTGGTTCTACTCCTACCACGTCCTCCTCTCGTTCTACTCCTGCCACTCCCTCCTCTGGTTCTACTCCTACCACGTCCTCCTCTGGTTCTACTCCTACCACGTCCTTCTCTGGTTCTAATCCTGCCATGCCCTTTTCTGGTTCTACTCCTACCACGTCCTCTGATTCTACTCCTACCACGTTCTCCTCTGGTTCTACTCCGGCCACGTCCTCCTCTGATTCTACTCCGGCCACGTCCTCCTCTGGTTCTACTCCAGCCACGTCCTCCTCTCGTTCTACTCTTGCCACGTCCTCATTTGGTTCCATTCCGGCAACATCCTCCTCTGGTTCTACTCCTACCACGTCCTCTGGTTCTATTCCTACTACGTTCTCCTCTGGTTCTACTCCATGCCACGTCCTCCCTCTCGTTCTACTCCTGCCACTCCTCCTCTGGTTCTACTCCTACCACGTCCTCCTCTGGTTCTACTCCTACCACGTCCTTCTCTGGTTCTAATCCTGCCATGCCCTTTTCTGGTTCTACTCCTACCACGTCCCTCTGATTCTACTCCTACCACGTTCTCCTCTGGTTCTACTCCGGCCACGTCCTCCTCTGTTCTACTCCGGCACGTCCTCCTCTGGTTCTACTCCAGCCACGTCCTCCTCTCGT
The DNA here is from genome assembly GCF_026875155.1 of Cherax quadricarinatus. NCBI lineage: Eukaryota > Metazoa > Arthropoda > Malacostraca > Decapoda > Parastacidae > Cherax > Cherax quadricarinatus. The sequence goes on from NC_069494.1 coordinate 6,764,969, forward strand.
TCTACTCTTGCCACGTCCTCATTTGGTTCCATTCCGGCAACATCCTCCTCTGGTTCTACTCCTACCACGTCCTCTGGTTCTAATTCCTACCACGTTCTCCTCTGGTTCTACTCCAGACCGTCCTCCTCTGGTTCTACTCCTGCCACGTCCTCATCTGGTTCTACTCCTACCACAATTTCCTCTGGTTCTACTCCGGCAACGTCCTCCTCTGGTTCTACTCCTGCCACGTCCTCCTCTGGTTCTACTCCAGCCACGTCGTCCTCTGGTTCTACTCCTGCCACGTCCTCATCTGGTTCTACTCCCGCATCGTCCTCCTCTGGTTCTACTCCTACAACAATCTCCTCTGGTTCTACTCCGGCCATGTCCTCCTCTGGTTCTACTCGTGCCAAGTCCTTCTCTGGTTCTACTCCTGCCACGTCCTCATCTGGTTCCACTCCGGCAGAATCCTCCTCTGGTTCTTCTCTGCCACGTCTTCCTCTGGTTCTACTCCGCCACGTCCTCCTCTGGTTCTACTCCAACCACTCCTCCTTGGTTCTACTCCTGCCACGTCTCATCTGGTTCTACTTCCCCCGCG
>NC_069494.1:6766042-6781313 GCF_026875155.1 Cherax quadricarinatus
CCCCCCCCCCAGACCCTTGTCTCTCTCAGCCCTCTCCCAGCCCACGTTTAAACTCAGCTCCTCCCCTGACCATGGTTCACTGATCCCCTCCCCCCCCTGGCTCACTCAACCCCTCCCCCCAGACCACGGGCTCACTCAGCCCCTCTCCCAGACCACGGGTTTCACTCACTCCCCCCCCAGACCACTGGTCTCACTCAGCCCCTCCCCCAGACTACTGGTCTCACTCAGCCCCTCCCCGAGACCACTGGTCTCACTCAGCCCGTCCCCCAGTCCACTGGTCTCACTCAGCCCCTCCCTCTGACCACTGGTCTCACTCATCCCCTAAACCAGACCACTGGTCTCACTCAGCTCCTCCTCAGACCAGTTGTCTCATTCAGCACCTCCCTCCCATTCCCAGACCACTGGTCTCACTCAGCCCCTCCCCAAGACAAATGGTCTCACTCAACCAATCCCCCTGACCACTGATCTCACTCAGCCGCTCGCCCAGGCCACTGGTCTCACTCAGTCCCTCCCCCAGACCACTGGTCTCACTCAGCCCCTCCCCCAGACCACTGGTTTCACTCAGCCTCTCCCCAGACCACTGGACTCACTCAGCCCCTCCCCCAGACGACTGGTCTCAATCAGCCCCTCCCACAGACCGCTGGTCTCACTCAGCCCCTCCCCCAGACCACTGATCTCACTCGGCTCCTCCTGCAGACCACTGGACTCACTCAGCTCCTCCCCAAGACCACTGGTCTCAATCAGCCCCTCCCCCAGACTAATGGTCTCACTCAGCCTCTCCCCCAGACCTCTGATCTCACTCAGCCACTCCCCCAGACCACTGGTCTCACTCAGCACCTCTTTCAGACCACTGGTCTCACTCAGCCCCTCCCCCTGACCACTGGTCTCACTCAGCTCCTCCCCAGACCACTGGTCTCACTGAGCCCTTCCCCACTCCTCTGGTCTCACTCAGCCCCTCCACCAGACCACTGGTCTCACTCAGCCCCTCCCCCAGACCACTGGTCTCACTCAGCCCCTTCCTTAGACTACTGGTCTCACTCAGCCCCTCCCTCTGACCATTTGTCTCACTCTGCACCTCCCACACACCACTGGTCTGTCTCAGCTCCTCCCCCAGACCACTGGTTTCACTCAGCTTCTTCCCCAGACCACTGGTCTCACTCAGCACCTCCCCCAGACCACTAGTCTCACTCAACGACTCCTTTAGACCAATGGTCTCACTCAGCTTCTCCGCCAGACCATTGGTCTCACTCAGCAACTCCGTCAGACCACTGGTCTCACTCAGCCCCTCCCCCAGACCACTGGTCTCACTCAGCTCCTCCCCCAGACCACTGGTCTCACTGAGCCCTTCCCCAGACCTCTGGTCTCACTCAGCCTCTCCACCAGACCACTGGTCTCAATCAGCCCCTCCCCCAGACCACTGGTCTCACTTAGCCCCTTCTGCAGACTACTGGTCTCACTCAGCCCCTCCAACAGACCACTGGTCTCACTCAGCCCCTCTCCCTGACCATTTGTCTCACTCTGCACCTCCCACAGTCCACTAGTCTCACTCAGCACCTCCCCCAGACCACTGGTCTCACTCAGCCCCTCCCTCAGACCAATGGTCTCACTCAGCCCCTCCCCAAGACCACTGGTCTCACTCATCCCCTAAACCAGACCACTGGTCTCACTCAGCTCCTCCTCAGACCAGTTGTCTCATTCAGCACCTCCCTCAGACCATTGATCTCACTCAGCCCCTCCGGCAGACCACTGGTCTCACTCAGCCCCTCACTAGACCACTCGTCACACTCAGCCCCCCCCAGACCACTTGTCTCACTCAGCCCCTCTCCCAGACCACTGATCTAACTCAGCTCCTCCCCTAGACCACTGGTCTCACTCAGCCCCTCCCACAGACCACTGGTCTCACTCAAGCCCTACCCCAGACCACTGGTCTCACTCAGCCCCTCCCCCAGACCACTGGTCAGAGTCAGTCCCTCCCCTAGACCGCTGGTCTCACTCAGCCGTTCTCCCAGACCACTGGTTTCACTCAGCTCCTCCCCCAGACCACTGGTCTCACTCAGCACCTCCCCCAGTCCACTGGCCTCACTCAGCACCTCCCCCAGACCACTGGTCTCACTCAGCTCCTTCCTCTGACCACTGGTATCTTTCAGCCCCTCTTCCAGATCACATGTCTTACTCAGCCCCTCCTCCAGACCACTGGCCTCACTAAGCCCATCACCAGACCAGTGGTCTCACTCAGCCACTCCCCCAGACCACTGCTCTCACTCAGGCCCTCCCCCAGACCACTGATCTCACTCACCCCTACATCAGACCACTGGTCTCACTCAGCCCCTCCCCCAGACCACTTGTCTCACTCAACCCCTCCCCCTGACCACTGCTCTCACTCAGCCACTCGCCCAGGCCACTGGTCTCACTCAGCCCCTCCCCCAGACCACTGGTCTCACTCAGCAGCTCCCCCAGACCACTGGTTTCACTCAGCCCCTCTCCAGACCACTGGACTCACTCAGCCCCTCCCCCAGACCACTGGTCTCAATCAGTTCCTCCCCAGACCACTGGTTTCAGTCAGCCCCTCACCCAAACCACTGATTTCACTCAGCTCCTCCCCCAGACCACTGGTCCCTTTCAGCTCCTATGCCAGACCACTGGTCTCACTCAGCCATTACATCAGACCACTGGTCTCACTCAGCACCTCCCCCAGACCACTGGTCTCACTCAGCCCCTCCCTCTGACCACTGGTATCTCTCAGCCCCTCTTCCAGATCACAGGTCTTACTCAGCCCCTCTTCCAGTCCACTGGCCTCACTAAGCCCATCCCCAGACCACTGGTCTCACTCAGCTCCTCCCCCAGACCATTGATCTCACTCAGCCTTTCCCCCAGACCACTGGTCTCACTCAGCCCCTCCCTCTGACCACTGGTATCTCTCAGCCCCTCTTCCAGATCACAGATCTTACTCAGCCCCTCTTCCAGTCCACTGGCCTCACTAAGCCCATCCCCAGACCACTGGTCTCACTCAGCCCCTCCCCAGACGACTGGTCTCACTCAGCCCTTCCCCCAGACCACTTGTCTCACTCATCCCCTCCCTTAGACCACTGGTCTCACTCAGCCCCTCCCCCAGACCACTGGTCTCACTCAGCCCCTCCCCCAGACCACTGGTCTCACTCAGTCCCTCCCTAGAAAACTGGTCTCACTCAGCCCCTCCCTCAGACCACTGACATCACTTAGCCTTTCCCCAGACCACTGGTCTCCCTCAGCCCCTCCCCAGACCATGCTTTTTTGCCTCTCCCCCAGGACCAGGGTCTCCTCGCCCCCCCCAGACCACTGGTCTTACTCAGGCCCCTCCCAAACCACTGGCCCTCAGTCGGCCCCCCCCAGCCAGGGTTTCCATTCACCCCTCCCCAGCCCATGGTCTCACTACCCCCCCCCCAGACCACTTGGCACTCAGCCCCTCTCCCAAAAAATGGTCTCACTCTGCCCCCCCCGCCCCTGGTCCCCTCACTCAGCCTTCCCCCCATCCCCTGATCTTCCAGTTCCCCCCCTATTCCTCCTCCATTCAGCCACGGTCTCACCAGCCCTCCCCCAGACCACGGGTTCCTCACCCCTCCCCTGGACCACTGGTTCATCAGCCCCCCCGAGACCACTGGTCTCACTCATCCCCCCCTCCGAGACTAGTCTCACTCACCCCCCTCCCCGACCCCTGGTCTCACTAGCCCCTTCCTAGACTGGGTCTACTCAGCCCCCCCCCGCCAGATCTCACTCATCCTCCCCCCACTGTCTCACTCACCCCTCCCCTAAAAACACTGGTCTCACTCTTTTCCCTCCCAAAAAGACCATGGTCTCACTCAGCCCCCCCCCGAACCAATGGTCTCACTCAGCCCCTCCCCCCAGCCTTTGGTTCACTCAGCCCCCCCCCCAGACCACGGGTCTCACTCGCCTTCCCCCAGACCACTGTCTAAACCAGCCCCATCCCCGACCCGGGGTCTCATGAACCTGCAATCACGGGTCTCAAGCCCCCCAGACCATGGTCTCACTCGCCCCTCCCCCAGACCATGGTGTAAATCGACCTCACCCAGCCACCTGGACTACTCAGCCCCACCCTCGACCACGGGTTCACGCGGGCCCCTGCGACCCTGGTCTCACTCGCCCCTCTCCCAAACCACTGGTTCATCGGCCCCCCCCAAAGACCACTGGTCTCCTACCCCCTTCGCCCCCCCACGGGTCTCACTCAGCCCCTCCCCCAACCATTGTCAAACTAAAACCCTCCCCCAGCCCATGATCTCATTTCCCTTTCCCCCGACCACTGCTCTTACTCAGCCCCCTCCACCAACCCACGGGTCTCACTCAGCCCTTCCCCCAAACCACGGGTGTCACCGCCCCCTCCCCAGCACGGTTCACCAGCCCCTCCCCCAGTTCTCTCCTCCACTCTGCCCCTCATGCAGACCATGGTCCTCCCTCAGCCCCCCCCCCAGACCACTCGTCTCACTAGCCCCTTCCAAGACGCTGGTCTCACTCACCCCCCCACCAGAAATGATCTCACTGGGGCCCCTTGCGACCCTGGGTACTCAGCTTTCCCCCCAAAACCACGGTCTCACTCGTCCTCCCAGAATGGTCTACTTAGCCCCCCCCCCGCCCATGGTCTCAGTCCCCTTTTTCAGACCAGGTGTCACTCAGCCCCTCCCCAAGACCAGGGTTCATCAGCCCCTCCCCGCCAGGTACATGACCCCTTCCCCAAAACTGGGTCTCATCACCCTTTTCCCACCAGACACGGGTCTACTCGCCCCTCCCCCGAACCTTTGGGTCCCACTAGCCTTTCCACCAACCATGGCTATCAGCCCTCCCCACAGCCATTGGTCCATCCCCCCTTTCCCTTTGATATGGTCACACTGGGCCCCCCTCTGACCTTTTGTCTCACTCTGCACCCCCCAGACCATGGTCTGTCCGTCCCCCCCCAGACTACTGGTTTACTCAGTTTTTCCCCAGAACGGGTTCACCGCACCTCCCCCGACCACTATTCTCATTCACCCCCCCTTTCAGACCAATGGTCTCACTCAGCTCCTCCAAGACCAGGGTTCACTCAGCCCCTCCGTCAGCCCATGGTCTAACCTCACCCCCTCCCCCAGACCACTTTTCCCCTAGCCCTTCCAGACCACGGGTTCATGGCCCTTCCCAACCTTGGTCTCATTCAGCCTCTCCCCAAACCCACTGGTCTCACTCAGCCCCCCCCAGCCCACGGGTCTCACTCACCCCCTTTCGAGACTCTGGTTCACTCAGCCCCCCCCCAGACCCGGGGTCTCACAGCCCCCCCCCCAGACCTTTTCTCCTCTGCCCTCCCCGACCATGGTTTCTCGCTCCTCCCCCATACCGGTTTTTGGGCTTTTCCCCAGAACGGTCTAAAAGCACTCCCCCGGGACCACGGTCTCACTCACCCCTCCCTCAGCCATTTGTCTCACTCAGCCCTCTTCCAGACAACGGGTCTCACTCAGCCCCCCCCCGCCCATTTGTCTAATCACCCCCTCCCCCATACCACTGTCTCACTCAGCTTTTTCCCTCCGCCCCCTGCTCTTATCAGCTCCTCCACCCCACTGGTCTCATCAGCCCTTCCCCCCCAAACCCGGGTGTCATCAGCCCCCCCCCCAGACGAGGGCTCATCACCCCTCCCCAGATTCCCTCTCACCTCCCCCTCAGCAGACCACTGGTCTCTCTCGACCCCCCCCCAGACCACTGGTCTCATCAGCCCCCCCCCCAGCCGCTGGTTCACCACCCTCCCCCAAACCATGATCTCACTGGCTCCCTTGCGATCACTGGGCTCACTAGCTTCCCCCAAGACACTGGTCTCACTCAGCCCCTCCCCCCAGCCCAAGGGTCCACTCACCCTCCCCCGACCTTGTCTCACTCACCCCTCCCCCGCCCACTGGTCTCTCAGCTCCTCACCAGACCACAAGTCTATTCAGCCCCCTTCAGCCCAATGTCTCACTAGCTCCTCCCCCAGACCACTGGTCCATCAGCACCTCCGCGCCCCGGGTCTATAGCCCCCCCCCCGCCCACTGGTCTCACTCCCCCTCCCCCAGACCTGGTCTCACTCAGCCCCTTCCGCAGACTACGGTCTCACTCAGCCCCCCCCCAACATGGTCTCACTCAGCCCCCCCCCCCAGCCTTTTTTTCTCCTCTGCCCCCCCACGCCCAGGTCTTCTCAGCCCCTCCCCCAACCATGGTTTCACTCAGCTTCTTCCCAGCCCACGGTCTCACTCAGCACCTCCCCCCCACGTCTCATCCCCCCTCCTCAGACCTTTTTGTCTCACCAGCCCCTTTCCCCAGAAAGGGTTCACTCACCCCCCCCCCCAACCACTTGTCTAATCAGCCCCTCCCCCGCCCCACGATCTACTCGTCTTCCTCCGACATGTCTTCTCGCCCCTCCCCCAGCCCATGGTCTCACCACCCTTCCCCCAAACCACTGGGTCATACCCCCTCCCCCAAAAACTGGTTCACTCACCCCCTCCCCAGATCCTCCTCTCACTCTGCCCCTCTGCAAAACCACGGGTTTCTCCAGCCCCCCCCAGACCACTGGTCTACTCCCCCCTTCCCAGCCCGTGGTCTCACTCAGCCCCCCCACCAGCCCATGATCTCATCGGCTCCTCTTGCAGATCACGGGGCTCATCAGTTTTTCTCCCAAGACCACGGGTTCACTCAGCCCTCCCCCAGACTGGTTCACTCAGCCTCCCCCCAGACCTTGATCCACTCCCCCCTCCCCCAGACCAGGGTCCACTAGTCCTCCCCCAGCCCATGGTCTCTCAGCACCTTTTTCCCAGACTGGTGTCACTCCCCCCTCCCCCAGACCAGGGTCTCACTCGCTCCTCCCCCAACCACGGGTTCCCACTGAGCCCTTCCCCCCCCCTTGGTCTCACTCACCCCTTTCCCCCAGACCCGGGTCCACTCAGCCCCCCCCACAGCCCATTGTCTAAACCCCCCCTTTCCCTTTAGCTAGGGTTCACTCAGCCCCTCCCTTGCCCTTTTGTCTCACTCTGCACCTCCCACAGACCATGGTCTGTCTCATTTCCCCCGACCAGGGTTTACTATTCTTCCCAACCACTGGTCTAAATCAGCACACCCCCCAGACACTAGTCTACTCAGCCCCCCCCTTTAAACCCAAAGGTCTCACTCAGCTCCTCCACCACCCCATGGTCTCCCAGCACCTCCGTCAGCCCATGGTCTCACTCGCCCCCCCAACCCACTGGTCTCACTAGCTCTGCCCCAGACCCCTGGTCTCCTGAGCCCTTCCCAGACCCGGTTTCCATCAACCTTCCCCAGACCAAAGGCTCCCAGCCCCCCCCCCAGACCACTGGTCTCACTCCCCCCTCCCCCAGACCATGGTCTCACTCAGCCCCTCCCTAAACCAATGGTTCACTCACCCTCTTAGAAAAACTGGTCTCCTCGCCCCCCCTCGACAACGGGTCACTAGCCTTCCCAAGCCATGGTCCCTCATCCCTCCACCAGCCATGGTCCCCTTAGTCCCCCCCAGACCAGTTGTCTCTTTCAGCACCCCCCTCAGACCATTGATCTCACCAGCCCCCCGGCGCCACTGGTCTCATCGCCCTACAAGACCATCGTCACACTCGCCCCCCCCCCCAAACCCACTTGTCTCTCTCCCCCCCTCTCCAACCCATGATCTAATCAGTTCCCCCCTAAAAACCCTGGTCTCACTGACCCCCTCCACAGACCACTGGTCTCATCCCCCCTACCCCGCCAGGGTCTCACCCAGCCCCTCTCCCAGCCATGGTTTAAATCAGCTCTCCCCCAAACCCACGGGTTCACTCAGCCCCCCCCCCGACTACGGGTTCACTCGGGCCCCCCCCCGAGACCTGGTCTACCAGCCCGTCCCCACCCCACGGGTCCCTCGGGCCCCTCCCTCTGACCATGGTCTCCCATCCCCTAAAAAGACCACTGGTCTCACTTAGCCCCCTCAGCCAGTTGCCTCATTCAGCACCCCCCTCCCCTTCCCAGACCATGGTCTCACTCGCCACCCCAGCCCACTGTCTCACTCGGACCCCCCCCAGACCACTGGCCACTCAGCCCCCCCCAGACAAGGGGTCTCACTAAACCCCATCCCCCTGCCCAATGATCTCCCCACGGGGCTCGCCCATTCCACGGGTCTATCAGCCCCCCCCCCCAAACCACGGGTCTACTCAGCCCCTCCAAAAAACCACGGGTTTCATCACCTCCCCCCACCACTGGAGTCCTAGCCCCCCCCAGACGACGGGTCTCAATCGCCCCTCCCACAGCCCGGGGCTCACCGCCCTCCCCCAGCCCCATGATCTCCCCGGGCCCTCCTGCGACCACTGGCTCATAGCTCCCCCCAAGACCATGGTCTAAATCAGCCCCTCCCCCAGACTAATGTCTCACCGCCTCCCCCAGCCCTTGATCTCACTCACCACTCCCCCAAACCATGGTTCACTCAGCCCCTAAACCCAACCATGGTTCACCAGCACCTTTTTCAGACCAGGGTCTCACTCAGCCCCCCCCCCTGACCAGGGCTCACTCGGGCCCCTCCCGGACCACGGTCTCACTGACCCCTTTCCCCCACCCCTTGTCCACTCACCCCCCACAACCCTGGCTCACTCAGCCCTCCCCCAGCAGGGGTCCCCACTCACCCCCTTCCTTAGACTACTGGTCTCACTCACCCCCCCCTTGACCATTTGCTCACTCTGCACCTCCCACACCACGGGTCTGTCTCAGCCCTCCCCAGACCCTGGTTTCATCAGCTTCTTCCCAGACCATGTCTCACTCAGCCACCTCCCCCACCCCTAGTTCTTTTCAACGACTCCTTTAGCCAAAGGGGCTCATCAGCTTCTCCCAGCCATTGGCTCACTCAGAACCCCGGACCACGGTCCCCACTCAGCCTCCCCCAGCCCTGGTTACCAGCTCCTCCCCCAAACCAGGGGTCTCATGACCCCTTCCCCAGACCTGGGGTCTCACTCGCTTCCCCCAAACCCACGGGCCCTCAATCAGCCCCCCCCCCAGACCACTGGTCTCACTTCCCCCCTTTTCTGCGGCTACGTTACTCAGCCCCTTCAACAGACCCTGGTTCACTCACCCCCTCTCCTGCCCATTTGTCTCCCCCTTGCACCCCACATTCCCCTAGTCTCACTCAGCACCCCCCCCAGACCACTGATCTCCTCACCCCCTCCCTCAGACAATTTGGTCTCATCCCCCCTCCCCAAGACCACGGTCTCATCATCCCAAAACCAGATCACTGTCTCCTCAGCCCTCCTCAGACATTGTCCCTTTTCAGCCCCTCCCTAAACCCATTGATCTCACCGCCCTCCGGGGACCCTGGTCTACTCTCCCCCTCACTAGCCCACTGTCACACTCCCCCCTCCCCAGACCCACTTGTCTCACTCACCCCCCTCCCACCACTGATCAAACTCGCTCCCCCCCTATACCCTGGTCTCATCAGCCCCCCCACGCCATGGTCTCCCCAAAACCCCTACCCCAGCCCCAGGGCTCACTCAGCCCCCCCCCCCAGACCCGGGTCAGAGTCAGTCCCCCCCCTAGACCGCTGGTCTCACTCAGCCGTTCCCCCAACACGGGTTTATCAGCTCCCCCCAGACATGGTCTCACCAGCACCTCCCCACCCACTGGTCTCACTCAGCACCTCCCCCAGACCCTGGTTCCTAGCTTTCTTGCACTGGTATCTTTCAGCCCCTCTTCCAGATCACATTCTTACCACCCCCCTCCCCCAAGCCACGGCCTCACTAAGCCCTTTCAGACAGGGGGCCACTAAAGCCCTCCCCCTACCATGCTCTCACTCCCCCCCCCCGACCAGTTCACTCACCCCTACAAAAACCACTGGCTCACTCAGCCCTCCCCAGACCCTTGTCTCCCAACCCCCCCCCCTGACCACTGTCCCTCAGCCCTCCCCCGGGCCCAAACTGGTCTCATCCCCCCTCCCCAGACCCTGGTCTCATCGCCCTCCCCCAGACCACGGTTTCACTCACCCCCCCCAGACCACTGGACTCATCACCCCCCCCCCAGACCACTGGTCTCAATCATTTCCTCCCAGACCACTGGTTTCAGTCACCCCCTCACCCAAACCACTGTTTACTCAGCTCCTCCCCCAGACACTGGTCCCTTTCCTCCTACGCCAGCCCAGGGTCTCCTCACCCATTACTCACCACTGGTCTCATCAGCACCTCCCCCGACCCTGGTCTAAACTCACCCCCTACCCCGCCCAAAGGTCTCCTCAGCCCTCCCCCGACAATGGTCTCACTCACCCCCCCAGCCACTGGTCTCGCGCTCTCCCCCAAGCACTATCTCATCAGCCCCCCCCGATCCCTTCTCTCTCAGCCCCTCCCACGCCCATGGCTCACTCAACCCCCTACCCCCAGACCATGGTCCATCAGCCCCTCCCCCAGACCAGGGCACAGTCAGTCCCCCCCCTAACCATGGTCTCACCCCCCCTCTCCCTCCACTGGTACTTCAGTCCCCCCCCAAGCACGGGTCTCACTCAGCCCCCCCCAAAAGACACGGGTCCACCAGCCCCCCCCCCGAACCATGGTTCTTCGCCCCCCCCCCGACCATGGTCTCACTCAGCACCCCCCAGACCCGGGTTTTCTAATCAGCCCCTACCCCGACCAGGGTCTCACTCAGCCCCTCCTCCAAAAACTGGTCTCACTCAGCCCCCCAGACCATGGTCCGCTCATTTCCCCCCAAAGCCTATCTCACTCAGCTCCTCCCCCGATATGGTTCTCTAAGCTCCCCCCACAGACCCTGGTTCACAAAACCGCTACCCCAGACCACGGGTCTCACCAGTCCCTCCCCAGCCCAACTGGTCACAGTCGTCCTCCCTAGACCAGGTCCATCACCCCCTCTCCCAAACCCAGGGTTACTCTAGCTCCTCCCCCAGACCTGGTCCATCAGCCCCTCCACCGATACTGGTCCACTCATCCCCTCCCCAAAACCCACGGTCTCATTCACCCCTCCCCAGACCATGGCTACTCCCCCTCCCCCAGCCCATGGTTCACTCAGCCCTCCCTCTGGACCACGGGTATCTCTCAGCCCCTCTTCCGATCACGGTCTTATCAGCCCCCTTCCGTCCCGGGCCTCACAAGCCATCCCACACGGGTCTCACTCAGCTCCCCCCCGAACTTTGTTCTCCCAGTTTTTCCCCCCCACGGGTCTCACTCACCCCCCCCCTTGACACTGACTCTCACCCCTTTCCGATCACAGGTCTTACTCACCCCTTTCAGCCCACTGGCCTCAAAGCCCACCCCCGACCATGGTCTCATCCCCCCTCCCAGAGATGGTTCACTCACCCTTCCCCCGACCCTTGTCTCACTCACCCCCTCCTTAGACCAGGGTCTCCTCAGCCCCTCTCCCGACCAGGGTCCACTCACCCACTCCACCGACCACGGGTCTACTCAGCCCTCCCCCAGAAAAATGGTCTCACTCAGCCCCTCCCTAAAACCATGGTCTCACTGGACCTGTTTAAACCCAGGTTCACTGCCCTCCCCAAAACGGGTCTCACCAGTCCCTTCCCGCCCCATGAACTCCCCCAACCCCCTCCCCGACCAATGGTCTCACTCACCCCCTCCCCCAGACCATGGATATAGCCTCTCCCCGACCAGGGTCCCCCTCGCCCCTCCCCGACCATGGTCTTACTACCCCCCCCAAAACCATGGTCTCGTGGCCCCCCCCCCAAACCCATGGTCTCATTCGGGCCCTCCCCCGACCCTGGTCCACTCAGCCCCCCCCCAGCCCACTTTGTCACTACCCTCCCCCAAAACCCACTGGTCTACCTGCCCCCCCCCAAGACCAGGGTTCTACCAGCCCTTCCCCAGATCACTGTCTTTCTCACTCCTCCGCCGCCCACTTTTTCTTACCAGCTTTCTTGGGACCATGGTCCCTCGCCCCTCCCCAACCCAGGGTTCACTCAGCCCCCCCCTGGAAAATGGTCTCACTCGCCCTCCCCCCGAGAAATGGTCTCACTCGCCCCCTTCCAGACATGTCTACTAGCCCCCCCCACGACCCTGGTCCACTCACCCCCTTCCCCTAGACGTGGTCCATCGCCCTCCCCAACATGATCTCACTCAGCTCCCCCCCCAGGCCATGCTCCCTAGCTCCCGCCAAACCCATGGTCTCACTCAGTTCCCCCAAAAACCCACGGTCTCACTCAGCCCCCCCCCAGACCAATGGTCTCACTCAGCCGTACCCCAGCCCTTTGGTTCACCGCCCCCCCCCAGGACCAGGGTCTCATCAGCCTTTCCCCCCAGACCATGGTCTCCCTCACCCCATCCCCGCCACTGTCTCACGGCCCCTGCCAATCCACTGGTCTCACTCAGCCCCCTCTCCCAGACAGGGTTCACTCAGCAATTTCCCCCATACCACTAAAACTCATCACCCCCTTCAGCCCACGGTCTCACTCAGCCCCCCCCCAGACCACGGGTTCACTCAAAAAACCTCCCCCAGACCATGGACTCACTCAGCACCCCCCTCAGACCAGCTCCACGCAGCCCCCCAAAGCCAGGGGTCTCATCGCCCTCCCCCAAACTAGGGGTTCATCCCCCCTCCCCAAACCACGGGTCTCACTCAGCCGTCCCCCATCCATGGCTCACTCGCCCTCCCTTGACCACTGGTTCACTCATCCCCTAAACCAGACCAGGGGGTTCACTTAGCCCCTCCAACAGTTGTCTCATTCAGCACCTCCCCCCCATTCCCAGACCACTGGCCACTCGCCACCCCCCCGCACTGCCTCACTCGGCCCCTCCCCCAGACCACGGGTCCACTCGCCCCCCCAGAAACTGTCTCACTCAACCAAATCCCCCGCCACTGATTCATCACCGCTCGCCAGGCCCGGGTCTCACTCGCCCCCCCCCCAGCCAGGGTCTCACTCAGCCCCCCCCCAGACACTGGTTTACCGCCTTCCCCAGCCCATGGACTCACTCGCCCTCCCCGACGACGGGTCTCAATCAGCCCCCTCCCCCAGACCGCTGGTTCACTCCCCCCCTCCCCCCAACATGATTCACTCGGCTCCCCTGAGACCACGGGACCACTCAGCTCCCCCCCCAAGCCCAGGGTCTAATGGCCCCCCCCCAATAAGGTCTCCTCACCCTTCCCCCCCAGACCCTGATCTCACTCACCATCCCAACCACGGGTCTCATGCTCCTAAACCAGACCATGGTCTCACTCAGCCCCTTTTTCGCCCGGGGGTCTCACTCAGCCCCCCCCCCTGACCACTGGTTCCTCAGCTCCCCCCCGGCCCACTGGTCTCACTGAGCCCTTCCCCACCCCTTGGGTCTCACTCAGCCCCCCATCAGCCCATTTTTCCATTCGCCCCCCCCCCCGCACGGGTTCACTCACCCCCTTCTTAGACTACTGGTCTACTCAGCCCCCCCCTTGCCCTTTTGTCTCATCTGCCCCTCCCACACCCCCGGGTCTTTTCCCGCCCCCCCCCAGCCCAGGGTTTTCACTCAGTTTTTCCCCAACCAGGGTCTCATCAGACCTCCCCAGCCAAATAGTCTCACTAAACGACCCTTTAGCCCAATGGTCTCACTCAGCTTCTCCCCAGACCTTTGGGTCTCACTCAGCAACTCCGTCAGACCAGGGTTCACTCCCCCTCCCCCAGAGCACGGGTCTCACTCAGCTCCTCCCCCGCCACTGGTCCACTGGCCCTTCCCAGACCTCAGGTCTCACTCCCTCTCCCCCAGCCCATGTCTCAATCAGCCCCTCCCCCAACCAGGTCTCACTTAGCCCTTTGCAACTACGGGTCTCCTCACCCCCTTAAACGGGCCCACTGGCCCTCCAAAAACCCCCCTCCCTGACCTTTTTGTCTCACTTGCCTCCCACAGCCACTAGTCTCACTCACCCTCCCCAGACATAAAAAACTAACCCCCTCCCTCAGACCAATGTCCCTACCCCCCCAAGACCATTTTCCACCACCCCAAACCAGCCACTGGTTCATCAGCTCCTCATCGCCCATTGCCCATTCACACCCCCTCAGCCCTTTTCCCCTCAGCCCCCCCGGCAGCCATGGCTCATGGGCCCCCTACTAACCACTCGTCACACTAGCCCCTCCTCCAGACACTTTCTCATCAGCCCTCCCCGCCATGATTTTAATCAGCTCTCCCTAGACCATGTTCACTCACCCCCTCCCACAGACCAGGGTCCACTCAGCCCTACCCCAGACCATGGTCCACTCAGCCCCTCCCCAGACCAGGGTCAGAGTCATCCCCCCCCTAACCCGTGGTCTCATCACCGTTTCCCGACCACGGGTTTTTCCCTAGCCCTCCCCCAGACCACGGGTCTCACTCCACTCCCCATCCATGGCTCACTCAGCACCCCCCCCCAAACTGGCCCTGCCCTTCCTCTGACCACTGGTTTTTTTCACCCCCCTTTTCCCCAATCAATGCTTATCAGCCCCTCCTCCGCCCACTGGCCTCACAAGCCACACCAACCAGTGGTCTCACTCGCCCCCCCCCCCCCCTACCACTGCTTCACTGGGCCTCCCCAGACCACTATCTCACTAAACCCTACATCAGACATGGTCCATCCCCCTCCCCCAGACCCCTTGTCTCACTAAAACCCCTCCCCGACCCACTTCCACTCACCACTCCCCAGGCCACTGGTCTCACTCACCCCCTCCCCAGCCCATGGTCCACTCACCTCCCCCAGACCACGGTTTCACTCACCCCCTCCCAGACCACTGGACTCACTCAGCCCTCCCCAGACCACGGTCTAATCAGTTCCCCCCCAGCCCAGGGTTTCAGTCGCCCCTCCCCAAACCACTGATTTCACCAGCTCCCCCCCCGCCACTGGTCCCTTTCAGCTCCTATGCCAGACCCTGGCTCATCACCATTACTAGACCATGGTCTCATCAGCATCCCCAACCACTGGTTCACTCACCCCCACCCCAGCCCAAGGGTCTCCTCACCCCTCCTCCAACAATGGTCTCACTACCCCCCCGGGACACTGGTTCGCTCAGCTTTTCCCCCCAGGCATAGTCCACTACTCCCCCCCCAGATCACGGGGTCTCTCTCGTCCTCCCACAGACCAGGTCTCATCAACCCCTACCCCAGACCAGGGTCTCACTCAGCCCCCCCCCGACCACTGGTCACAGTCGTCCCTCCCCTCCCAGGGTCTCACCGCCCCTCTCCCAGACCAGGGTTTACTCTCAGTCCTCCCCCAAGCCTGGTCTCATGAGCCCCTCCCCCAACTACTGGTTCCTCCCCCCCGGACCCATTTCATTCGCCCCCCCCCCAGCCAGGTTCCCTCACCCCCCAGCCAT
>NC_069494.1:6781813-6902839 GCF_026875155.1 Cherax quadricarinatus
TTGTGAAAAAGGACTAAATGAATTCAATTCATCTAGGCTTCCTAAAGGATCCAGTTGGCCACAACACACCACGTGCTACTACCAAGTGAGCCAGGCACTTACCAAGTGTGACATATCTAGCAAGTGAGCCAGGTACTTACCAAGTGTGACATATATCTAGCAGGTGAGCCAGGTATTTACCAAGTGTGCCATATGTCTAGCAAGTGACCAGGAACTCACCAAGTGTGCCATATGTCTAGCAAGTGAGCCAGGTACCCACCAACTGTGCCATATTTCTAACAGGTGAGCCGGGTACTCACCAAATGTGCCATATTTCCTCAAGTGAGCCAGGTACTCACAAAGTGTGCTATATTTCTAGCAAATGAGCCAGGTACTCACCAAGTTTGTCATATTTCTAGCAAGTGACCCAGGTACTCACCAAGTGTGCCATATGTCTACAAAGTGAGCAAGGCTCTACCATATGAGAATGTGTCATGTAAGAGAATCATGTGTGTACCAAGTCAGACTCATGACAGCTAAGTGATTCAGGTGTCTATCAAGTGAGCTAAGTACCAAAGCAAGTGATTCGGGTGTTCATGTAGATGTCCACCAAGTAATCCAGGTGTTCAACAAGTAAGCGAGGTGTTCAGCAAGAAAGCCAGGCTAGTTGTCTATCATCCGTCTCTGCCGCAATCTGGAAGTAGTAACGTCTAAAGGAACCAAGTATGGACTCGGGAGTTCCAGCATTTGTACGTTTCCTGCGAATTTGGGCGCGCTTGATGAGGCTCCTGGGAGGCTTTCCTTACTGCTGGACCAACTACATCAATGGATACAGTGACTCAAGTCACCCGCACCTCGTTGTTCATCACTCTCACTTTGATCGACTCTTCTACAGCTCGCCACACATTACCAAAGCTAAACCTAACCATCGGAATCACCACACTCACAACCAATCAGCCGGTAACACGAGCAGCCAACATCACAGCAAATGGATGAGTGGTTCTGTTGATAAAGGCCCAGACAAACACGGACAGTGTACAGAGTGTTGCATTGTGTTTCCAGACTACATTCCACTAGGGCTCTCACAATATGGTCTCACTTTATTATCGCATTTTATGTGTTTATTGTTGTTGCTTTCGTAGTTTACAAACAACATCTTAACTTGAATAAAACAAGCAGTAATTCTGGCGTACATCTCATTTTGGTCACTGGTTTTGAAGTAGCGGACCTGCTGGTAATATTGTGTATGTGTTACACATAACTGATGAGTCGCAACAGTCTCGTCAAGCTGTTGGTACACCTGGATCGCATCACACCTGCTTATCTACCATTATCGTTCAGGATTAATCGTGATACGTTTCTCATTTTGGTATTATGTTTTTTCGCTGCCATGGAAGTTTTACAAGTATACTTCTTCATAACAGGAATTAATAACTTGATGCCAACCTTATATGTAATTTGTAGAAGTTTGAAATTAAGTCTTTCAATGATTAGTTACCTAATATCGGTAACGAATATTATAACATATCATGGTACTGGTTGTCTGGTGGCTGCTCTGATAAATAATGTTAAACAATTAGTTGAGTGCATAGAGAAGCTTCAGATGAATGAAGAGACAGAAAGCATGAGAGAAAGAACAGCTGGTTATAATCAATATGCTCAGTGGCTACAGAAAGAGGCAAGGAAGGTGGCAGTGGCTTCATGTAGACGAGTGTCAGAGCTGTGTCAATGTCAAATATTGATTAACAAACACTTCTCAGTACCCACACTCACCTTCATGGCACGAAGCATCTTCACCGTCATAGACTGCATTTACCTGGCTATTAATTATGAAGAAAAATTTCACCTATTTTTATTTGCTGTGTTTTTTATGTATTGTGCGCTGGAGATTGTCATCCTGTGCTGCACTCCAGATATTGTTACTGATGAGGTACGTTATACTGTGATGTGACTATTATTATTATGTGTATTTACAGCTCTAAAACTGAAGGGGGGTTATAGATCACATGAAAGAAATAGAGTTTTGGGGTCAAATGACACTGAAACCAGGTCTTGTATGGGGCTACATACAGAAGAGGGAGGAGAGTCCAGGTTCTTGTATGGGCCTACATACAGAGAGGGAGATACAGTCAGGTCTTGTAATGGGCTACATGCAGAGAGGGAGGAGAAACAGTTCATGTATAGGGCTATCATACAGAGAGGGAGGAGAAGTCAAGTTTTGTATGGGCTACATACAGAAGAGGGAATGAGAGTCCTTCATGACTTTGTAAGGGCTAAAAACATACAGATAAAGGAGGAAGAAGTTTTCCAAGGACTAGTATGGGCTATATACGTAGAGAGGGAGGAGAGTCGGTCTTGTAAGGGCTGAACATACAGAGAGGAAGGAGATTCTTGGATCTTGTTAATTGGCCTACCATACATATGAAGAGGAGCAGTTCAAGTCTTGTATGGGCTACAAACAGAGAGAAGGAGAGTCAGATCTGTAAGGGGTTTACATACAGATAGGGAGGAAAGTTCAAGTCCTTGTATGGGCTACCTACAGAGAGGGAGGAGAGTCAGGTCTTTGAATAGCTACATACAGAGAGGGAGAAGACAGAGGACTTTTAGGCTAAACATACAGAGAGGGAGTAAAAAGTCAGGTACTTGTATGGGCAAAAATACAGACGAGGATTGGAGAAGTCATAAGTCTTGTATGGGCTACAATGCCAGGAGAGGGAGGATAGACAGGCTTTTGTATAGGCCTCCAAACATAGGGAGGAGAAAAGTTCAGGTCTTGTATGGTCAACATATCAGAGCGGGAGGAGAGTCAGGTTTTTGTATGTGCTCACATACAGAGAGGGTAGAAGAAACGAGGTATTGTATGGGCTACATACAGAGAGGAGGAGAGTCGTTCTTGTATTGGTGCTACATGCAGAGGGAGATGAGAGAATATGTTTGAAAGTTTGGCTACATACAGAAGAGGGTGAAAGAGTCCCAGGTCTTGTATGGGCTACATAACAAGAGGGAGGAGAGCCAGGTCTTTTATGGCCTACGTACGACGAGAAGGAAGGAAGTCCAAGGATTTGTAATGGGCGACATACAGAGAGAGAGGAGAGATCAGCGGTCTATGAAATTGCATAACTGGCAAAGAGTTAGGAGAGTCAAGGACTTGAATGGGCTACAAAACATAGCAGTTGAATGTGAGACAAGGTCCATGTTTGGGCTAACTAGCAGAGAGGAGGAAGTCAGTCCTTGTATGGGCTACATACAGGAGGTAGGAGAGTCAGGTCATTGTAAGGGCCTGCATACAGAAGAGGGAGGATAAATCAGATCTTGTATGGGACTGACATACAGAGAGGGAGGAGAGTCCAGGTCTTGTAATATGGGTAAACATACGATAGGAAGGAGAGGTCAGGTCTGTGTGATGCCAACATACATGATAAGAGAGGAGAAGTCATTGTCTCGTGTTTGGCTACATACAGAAGAGGTAGGAGAGTCCATGTCTTGTAATTTGCTACATACAGAAGGGAGGAAAGTCAGGTCATGAGAATGGGCTACATACAGAGATGTGAGGAGAGTCAAGGTCTTGTCGTTTGAGCATACATACCGAGAGGGCGGAGAGTCCAGGTTTTGGTAAGGGCTACATACAGAGAGGAGTAGAATCATGTATTGAATGTGGCTAACATACATGAGAGGGAGGATAAGTTAGTTCCCTGTATTGGGCTACATACTAGAGAAAGGAGAGAGATAGGACTTTTGTAAGGTGCTACATACAGGAGAGGTGGAGAGTTCAGGTCCCTTGTATGGGCTAATACAGAGAGGGAGAGAGCCAGGCCTTAGCCATTGGCCTACGTACAGAGAAGGGAGAAGAGTCAGGTCTGTTGTAAATTGGGCTACATATCAGATAGAGAGGAAGAGTAAGGTCTGTATGGGCTATCAACAAAGAGGAAGGC
This sequence comes from Cherax quadricarinatus, assembly GCF_026875155.1. NCBI lineage: Eukaryota > Metazoa > Arthropoda > Malacostraca > Decapoda > Parastacidae > Cherax > Cherax quadricarinatus. The sequence goes on from NC_069494.1 coordinate 6,785,725, forward strand.
GAGTCCATGACTGTTTAAGTGGCCTACATACAGAGAGGAATGCAGTCAGGTCTGTATGGGCAACCAAACAGAGAGGAAGGAGAGTCAGGTCATTTTATGGGCTACATACAGAGAGGGGTAGGTTGAGTCAGGATCTTGTTATGGCTAACATACAGATAGAGAAGTAGAGTCAGGTCTGTATTGTCCCTACATACAGATAGGAAGGAGAGCAGGCTCTGTATGGGTTACATCAGAGGAGGAAGGAGAGTCGTTTCTATGAATGGAGCTACACAAAAATACAGAGAGTATGGAGAGTCAGTTTCTTGTATTGGTCTACATAACAGAGAGGAAGAGAGTCAGTCCTTGTAAATGGCTACATAAAGAGAGGAAGGATAGTCAGGTCTTTATGGCCCTACATACAAAAGCTGTTACTCAGAGCTGATACTTTAATTATTAAAGAATAATATAAATTATAGTCAGTTTACCTTAATTATTCAACCTCGTTTTGAGTTACTTCCCTTTAGTTTATAACTTTATAAAGTTAAAACAACATGATTTTTTTTCTGAATCTAACAATGGAAACAATCACTTGTCTGGCTTTTTGGTCATATCCTGGAGGATATTTACACTATGTATGGGAATTGTCCTCAACATGTATCCTGTGTCTTAAATAAACTTTACATTATAGCTTACATATAACAAAAAGGAGATTTATGTTATGGGGACGTTCCTCCTTTCTAACTAATAACTTCTGAGATGAGTAAACTTAATAAACATAAACAAGTCTAGTAAGTCCTCTAATTAAGTTTTTATTTAAAAGTACACATAAAACAGTCTACATAAATTAACTATACTAAAGCAGTATATGTAAGTTATACGCTCCAGGATAACACAAAATAATCAAAGTGACATAATTCGTTTTGGTCCTTCGATGTTAATTGTTGATCTAAACTTTAAACAGTTAAAACAGGTAAGTAATATTAACTAAGTGAAAACTAGTTGCCAATTGATATGAAGGAAGTATTAGAGAAAAGGTCAAGTATATAATTAGTATTATAAATTAAATAGAAAGGAATCCTAATTATACCAGTACATGTAGCTTCTGTAGCTACATTGTCATTTAGTACCAATCTTGCTCTGTTTCACTTTCTTAGCCTACAGTTTCATTATGGTTGTCCTCGTGTCTCTCTTCTCATTTTGTAGCAACATTCATTGGTTACCTGTCTTTGTCCTCCTCATCTCTTTTTCAGTAGCTATCATTGCATTATGTTTCCCTCTATGTCTCCCCGCTCTTCTCTTCTGTAGGCTACATTCATTATGTTCCTCATAGTCTCTCTTTCTCTTTCAGTAGCTACATTCAGTTATGTTCCACTTTTGCCCTCTCTTCTCCTTTCTGTAGCTACATTCATTAAGTTCCGTCTTGATCTTCCTCTTCTCTTTCTGTAGCTACATTCATTATGTTCCACTTGACCTCTCTTCTCTTCTGTAGCTACATTCATTAAGATTTTCCTCTTGTCTCTCTTCTCTTCTGTAGCTAAACATTCAATTAAGTTTCCTCTTGTCACTCTTTCTCTTTCTGTAACTACATATCATTATGGTACCGAAGGATCTCGTCTCATTCTCCTCTTCTCTTTGTTGTAGCTACATATCATTATGTTTCCTCTTGTCTCTCACTCTCTTTCTCTTTTCTGTAAGCTTATAGCATTTCAAATAGGTAGTTCCTTTCTCGTCCCTCTTCTCTTTCTGTAGCTACATTTCATTAGGATAACCAGCCGGTCTGCCCCCTCAGTTCATCTCTTCTCTTTTGTTGTAGCTACATTCTTAGGTACCTTCCATACACGACTCACCCTCTCTTTCTGTAGCTACATTCATTATGCTCCTCTGTTTTTGCTAATATTAAACTCGTCCTATTAATCAAAGAAAAGAAAGCTGACATGAATTTCCTTTCCCTTTTCGCCACGTTCAATTGAGTATAGGAAAAGTGTTAGGGACCATTTGGGTACCTTAGCTCTTTTTTTTACCTTTTTAGAAAGATGTTTTGTAATGAAATTGGTGGGGTTTTTTTATTTAGTGAGGGGCTATTTTTTTGCTGCAAGTGATCTGACCGATAATCCATACAGTCTACTGGTCCCTCTCTACATACAGTTGTGAACATTTTGAGAGTCTTGATAAAAGTTTGAAGCCTAATCTAATGAGAAGATATGGCTTTTTAGAAGGAAAGTCAGTTTTTCTATTATTGTTTCAGAATTTGGCCTGTGGTGACATGGCTAACCCATGTAGGTGGAGGCCTAGTCCCCTGGCAATACAGCCTTTTTAGGGGTGGTGTTATTGTTTTTTAAGCATTCAAAAAAAGGCAAGTTAAAATTTATTTAGTTAATCTGTTAGCACATCCATAATAGGCTGCCTTCCCCCCCCCAACCGAGAATTCTGGGTGCTTAGGGTTTATTGATCAATTAGAGTACCTGGTCATTTTATAATCAGTACCATAGGTTCATTAACCAATCACAGGCAAGCCCCACCAAAGCAGAAGCAATGTCAGACATGCCTACCAGCATGGTTGTGAGAAAAGGGTGCCTACTCTCTCTGGCTTCTGCTTTGTGTCAGTATATCACCTGTGGTGTCTACATATTATTTATATCTGTACATATTTTACAATAATGTTACATATTGTTATATAGTGGGTGAAGGCAAAATATACATAATATCCCTATCTGCGAGGTTGTATGTTTGTTCCATTACGCATTATGAACCCAGTCTGTGACAGGCCATTCATTACCTAGTAACGCTAAAAACCCAGTCAATACTAGGCAGAAATTAACAGCAACAGTAATCCAGCCTATACTAGCAGAAATAGCAACAACAGAACAGCAAGTACTACAGAAAACAGAAGCAACGGAGGCATGAAATACTAGCAGAAAATAAAACAGCACCTAATTTCTGCAATCGCAGCGAAATTAACAGCACCAAGTACAGTAAAGCCTTGCAGAAATAACAGCAAATGCAGCAGTAATACAAGAAGAAATAACGAGGAGCAGTAGCCAGCAATACAATAGCATAATAAATAGCTAACAATTAAACAACAGCAAGAGATTCACGCAATCAGCTTCAACAAAGCCAAAACAGCTGCCAAAGAAGCCCAACAAACAAACAACTTTAGCGTCAACTACAACAACAAAAAAAATAATAACATAGGCCAGAGCAAGAACCCAACAATAACAACATCAGCAAGCATTAACTGATACAACAAAATTATTATCGTATGGTTGGCGCAAATAACAGTTAGGTAGCATTAATAACCCAGTAAAGTAATATTTTTAATAACACACTGATTTCCCACCAATATAAGGTGGCCCCTAAAAATGAAAAACTTTCTCCATCATTCACCTCCATCACTGTCTATCCAGAAGGGTGCTTTACACCACATTATAAAACTGCAACATTAACACCCCTACCATCAGAGTGGCAGGACACTTAACTTTCCTCCCATCTCCAGGATCTCAGTCCTGCCCTGCCGTTTCCCTGAACCCCTTACATAAATGATTGCTTTTGCCTACACTATCTTCCAACAGCACATCAAGATAATAAAAAATCCATTTTTTTGGCCAATCCAATCACAGTTCTATACAACACGCCTTAACGCATGCTCCGCTCATGGAATTCAAGCCCCCTCGCACACAAACCATTCCTTTACCTTACCCTCCCCTCCAACCCTTTCCTAGGCCGACCCCTACCGCCCCATCCTTCCACTACAGACTCATACACCTTGAAGTCATACTGATTCGCTCCATGCTCTCTACATGAACCGAACCCCCATCAACAATCCCTTTCCACAGCCCACCTGGACAACAGTATTGGCATCCCAGCACCTTCCTCACTAAAACTTTCCAAAACTACCGAATTCCTCTAGTCATGATATTGCACAACTCAAACATTGGCCCACCAGACATACAATCTCAACTGCCTGTCCAGCCTTCTCCTCGCTGGCAACATTAAAATACCTATGCTTCATATCCATATAAGATAGCATTGTAAAAAACTATACTTCTCATACTTTTTTTTCTTCCCTTTTTGCTTCCAAGGACAAAAGTTCTTTGTCCTCGACAGAACTCCTAAGTGCACCACTCACCTTTTCCCGACCTCATTCAATTCTGGAGATTCACAACTAATCTTTCACAGAACCTCCATCCGCCTGACACGTCCCACTCCTCAAATATCTGAAATACATTCCCTCCTCCATATCTCTCTCCTCCAATCTGATAACCCATCTTTCATCTACCTAATCTTCTTGTTTATCCTAATAACCTTACTCTTTCCCCTGTATTACTTCAATTTTCCTTCTTTTTACACACCCTACCAAAGTTCATCCACTCAACCGCTGCAACTTCACTTTCATAATCTCCCCAAGAGGCACAGTGTTCACAGCAAAGAGCAACACTAGTGACAACTTCTCACTTTATGTGTGATTTCTTTTATCTTTTTTTAACTCCACACCTTCTATGCCAAGACCCCACTCGCATTTTTATTTCGCTTATCAACCCCCTATAAATATAATAAACAACCACGGTGACATCACACATCTTTTGTCTAAGGCCTACTTTTTACTGGACAACAAACATCCCATTTCCTAACATCACTCTAAAACTTGAGCCACAACTAAATCCTCGCAAAAACTCATACACACTGCCTTTTACAGTAACCTACCTCCTATAAACCATACCTCTGGCCACAATCTGGCCACATTGCCCCCCCATCCCCCCAGCAAACGTCTTTTCCAAATCACATAAATGCCACACTAAACCCTTCATTTATGAGCACTCAACTAAAAGACTGTTCACGTATAAAATGATTCACTGTAAACACTTGGTCCCACCACTACCCCCTAACCCATTCCCTAAAGCCGCGGGGGGGGGGGGGGGGGGGGGGGGGGGGGGGGGGGGGGGGGTCCTTGATTTCATCGCCAATCGGCTAATCTCCCGTCCTTAAACTCTTAATTCTTTTCAATAATAACTCTACCAAATACACTTTAACCAGTATACACAACAGACTTATCCCTCCTAAAAATTTTTGTTACTCTCTATTGTCCCCTTTTGCCTTTATACAAAGGAACAATGGCCTGCTCTCACCCCAATCCCTAGGTACCTTACCATATCTTCACATAACAAATTATAAAATAAAAACACCACGACCACGTCCAAAAGCCAATATCCCCACCCTTAATTATACCATAATCTACACTTTATCCCCTACCTCCAACTCTTCCCTTACCCCCTATCATTACTAACAACTAGCCATCACGAACCTCCCCCACAAACTTCACTGACCAGGCAAACCACACTCCTTGTACCATAGATTTAAAACAATCTCTTGCCCTAGTACACGCAAAGAGCCTCACTTGCATCCGCCTCTAACTTTCATCAAACAATTCAACCAAAACCTCCAAAATATACCGCTGTCCCCAAATCATCCACATACCTCTAACTCCTCCGGATAAATCAAAACTCTCCCTCCTACCTATAAATTTGAAACTGACCAAATCCATTTTGTTCCCTAGTTCCTTCCTTAACATTGCTAATACTCCGTCCAAAAGATTTTATCTATTTTATCAACAAAATTTGTTGAAAACATCCTTCACCCACCATCACTCAAGTGCTCTCATTTTTATCCCCCAAACGAAACCCCCTACCCTCTTCAGCTTTATGATTACGCTTAGGGCCAGAAACATCCAACTATTTCTTTCATTCATAACATCAAGCACTCCAATCTGATTCCTTGTACATCCGCAACTACATCCACGCAACAATCAAGCATCCACATTTTTATAAAGTTTTTCTATTATACTCAATTAATTTAGTCAAATGTTTACAGGAGAAGGGGTTTACTAGCCCAACGCACCGCTCCGGGCAATTTTAATCACTTTCTAAGGCGAGACACTCATGGCTTACCCTAGTAAAGTCCTACAGGTTCAAATATATCATGTAGCATAATGCTCCCGTAAAGTCATGGACATCCTATGTCCTGTGTTAGCATTAATAATTCAGATAAAGTATGCAGGGTGTGAAAATTTTGTTGTGGACTTAGCCTCCACTTGAGTTTGCTCCAATCTCCGGCAAGCTTCACTGTTTGACACCGAGTTCCTGAGGTGGGTTACCTTCAGCCTCAACAAGTGGCTTAAAGACAGACTTTTTTACAAATGATTGCTTTCAAGAAACGCGCCTTCAATGCCAACGTATAAAGACTAACATACTGTGTTGCAGGCATATATCCTGATCTTCAACTTCCTCTAAGGCTTAGCCTTATTCCCCCCTTTGGATTTGCCCCTCAGAAAACCACGTGCCAACCGGGAAGCCTGAATTCCTGCAATATTCAATCGTTTTTTTAAGTGAACCTTGCCTGCACGCTCAGAAATTTCCTATATCCCAAGAGGGTGTGTATCTCCAGTACAACTATCCGACACGGACACTAGCTAGCCAGACGCCCTTGTGAGACACTGGTACTTTACTGGGGCAATTGCACTGACCGAAGCTGGCACAAAGGGCCCTACAGAATCAATCCACTCACAAATCTCCCCCAGACCACTGGCCAGAAATCTACAAGGATAAAGTGGAGGTCTTAGTCTAACCAGTATGGTCCTAAGGAGGTCATCAACAGTACAGATCGAGGTGCCTCTACCAGATTTCCCCAGTTCTCTCCAAATGTTGAAGCCACTTGGGGGGGTGGCGCCAGTCCTGCTTGAATCACGGCAACGATACATTTCCAGATAGGTGTCCTGTCCTTTAAGAAGAAATGCCTATTTGTGTCTTTGAGACCCGACAACCTCATCATTCAAGCTGAGGGCTGCCAGTTCTCCCCTAGCTAACTTAACCTATGTTTGCCTACTATTAAATCGGAGCCATATTAACTTACCTTATGTTAAGGTCTTGGTCTACAATTTCTTTCTCAGTTGCCTTAGTAAACGCTAATATTAATATTACTACCAGTAAAACTTCCTACATTCACTACCTTCTGAAGTGGTAAATCTATAAATAAATAATGTGCCTCCATCCACGCCAATCGGGGGAGAGAATGTGTTTTTTATGTTTTCAGGGAGAACGCTTTTTGTTATTGGGTGGGTTAAGAAGCCCACCGTCAGACTCAGAGCAGTTTTCTCCTTACGGCCCATGCTGGGACCTGTCCTGTGGAACTATTAGGGAGCCTCATTAAAATTTCCTACCTCCCTCGCCACCTCATGGCGAAGGTAGGCCGCTAAGTCTAAATCAAGTTCACCTTCTGGCGAAGCCCCCACGGCAGACCCGGCACGAGTGCCGTCTGGCCCATCTCGTCGAGCATTAGACCCGGATCCTAACTTCAACCCTCCAGTTTTCCGCATCGTGGGAAGCCCGGGAATGGGGGTGTTAAAACTTTGTTTGGTTCCGGATGACGTTAAGCACCCTTTCCTTTAACTATAACATCTATCTACGTCCTAAACCTTGATCTGAGCAAGCCCTTACTTTCCACCTCTCAGTGGCCCACATGGCCCGGTAGCCTTTCACCACTGATACGAGGGTTCCCTGGATTTAAAGGCAATCTATTCTCCGCTCTTTTACGTACCCTCGTAAAAGTGTTTTCCCAAGTGGCCGAGGTTCGTCACTCCCTACCTGGTTACAGCTTGCCCCTGGCTCATCATCGTGTAACCTGTGATTGTCATTAATCACACTCCCCCAGTTTATCAATGGGGACAAGGCTATCTCCTCTAAATCTCGCGTGGCCAGGAATTCAGAGTGGAATCGCTGCCTAATGATGTATCCACTTGGTGAAACTGTATAAACCGCTTCCTTTTCCCTAAAAGCGTCCGACGTGTATACAGGAAGTCATCAATATGATTGGCTCACCACCAGGATCCCTACATTTCTGACTTGTGTGCATGTGGTAATTTCCCCTGGTCCTGCCATCTTCACCAACAAGGTTCTTACAATCCGCTTTAAGCTTGCAGAGCAAGTACCTGTTTCGCTGTAATAGCCCCTGGGTACAGTCCTCAACGACACCAAGGCTGAATGTCTCTGCGATGTCCCCAGCTAATTTTGACTGTGACATCCACCTACATCACAAGAAAATTGGGGTGGGACCCTTGACTTATAGCTATAGCCCCCGTCCCCAACATCATGCAAACATTCTTTTGAGGTCTTCAACTTTAATTTAGCCCACTAACGTTCTTGTTATCAAGGATACTTGAGCTCCTAGGTCTCAAAGAATAATTCGGGTTGTTTTCGGACCAGTGCCCATTCCCACAACCTTTGGGCCATGACAGGAGGTGAGGCAGGCAGCTCCGTGATTATAACTCCGGATTAGAGAACTTCACTACCCACATAATACACGCCTGGCAACCATTTTAAGGCTTCGGACATTCACCTTAAACTCAACCTAGCAGAGACTATACCCTACTAGCCTGGGTTCGCCTTAATTATTGGTACAATAGTTGCAGTTATGGTGCTACCTATGCAACCATACTCGACACAGCACTAGCTAGGTCCAGCTGTCCTTCAATCGCAAAGTTGATTCCCCCAACAACACTTGAAGCCGAGTCCAACTTCCTTATTTCCTCTGTTGCCTAACAGCTCAGAGGTTTTGTAACTCCCGGTCAACTCGTGCTAGCGTGTTCGCCCTTCCGCCAGAACACATATTCAGGCAATGAGTTCCTCAAGAATTCTGCTATAGAGGATCGATCCCTTAGACTACATCATTACCATAAGTACACTCCAAAACCGTTTAGTCCCGAACGAGCATTTAGACTGATCTCTCGAGATCATTTGAGTGACTGTCTGGTTATTATAGGTGATGGTGGCTGACTTCCTTCCCTTCTCACATCTTATACTCAAATGGAAAGAATACGAGATGCCTCCCAACCCCCAACCATTTGTTTTATCGTGAACCTATTTCTTGCCCCGATATTTTAAGTGTAACTCATGCACTGTAGTGCTGAGCCATTTTCCTCCGAATTACCTGGCTAAAAGAAGGACCCCAATTCTGAATCGTCCTCATCACGCAAAACTTTGAAACAATTTGTCAAGCAACAATAATTCAATACGGAAAACTTTCTTGTTCCCTATATTTTTGACGTCCCAAATGTCCGGCAAGCCTCCTAGATCCAACAACCGAAAAAGTAAGGCCTCTTTTGAATCTCTTCAGTATTTGCCAACACCATGTTCCTTCTTCACATTGGTCCTTAGGACTAATGTTTGGTAATTAGTGGTCCAGTAACCTGGTAGTGCCGGCGACCATGGTTCCTCAGGCTTTACGCATTTGAGAGCTGCGACCATGCAAAATGCTGCAATTTGATGGCATCCTTGAACAAAACGTTCCTGGTCATCTATCCAGGGGCGTTTAAAACTGAACCCAAGAAAGCAATGTAACTCTTTAAAGGTTCCGTCGAAACGTATGTAAATTCCACGTGGTTTCAATCCTGGGCAACACAATAACAGGCGTCGAGCTGTGCTCGTGTTTTCCGCTAAGAAACATTTGTTTTCCCTCCTGCAGTATCCGGGTGCCTACAAAGTCTTTATTAAATCTGCCTGCCAGAGTCTCATCACTGATTTTAACAAACTCTGGCCCTTCTTATCGTCATAGTCCGTCCCGTGCTACTTTTTGACTGAATATTTCAGACTCACCTGTAGTATAGGGCCTCCTGTCTCATAAAAGGATATAAATCTCACCAAAAGGCCTCCAGTCTTTTGCTCCAAAAGGTTTCAGTGGCAACTTATCTAGTTCCTCCCAGGTTCTACAATACCTGATCTTGCGCCTGACCATAACGACACTCCTTCACAAAATGCTTTTATGCTCAGCATGCCCTTATAGGCTCCCCAAAGCCAGCTTTAAATGACTTACAGCTGGTACAGCTGGGTATTACATCCCAACCTACCATAAAGTTGGCGGTTTAGTTAAGATCCGGTACAAAATTGTACTTCAATTAGCCCTCCCAAGAGCACTGAACGGTAATAGGTTATAAAGAACGAGTCTTCAAGGCTTTCTCTCAACAAAGCTTAACATTCCCTTTATTTCACATTGACTCTACACTAGAATCAAAAAGTGAACACTGTTTCTTCACACAATCAAATCCCAATCGAAATGTGTAATCGGTGTGAAAGCTTCACCTAGCCAAATTTCCTGTAAAATGCCAGCGAAATAATTACTGGACTTTAAACCTAGTCTGCCAGTAACAATATCACAAATCCCACAATTACCAATGAATTCAAAAGACAAGAACTCACAACAATAAATAAGTGGCAGTAACATAGCAATGTTTTTCAAATCAACTTGTTTAAGCCCAAATAAAATTCAACAATTGCAACTTGTGAAACATAAATGAATAATGTATATAAACAGCTTGCCTAGCTTACTCCTGCTAGCGTGGATGGAAGAATAATGGTAAATCCTAACCAAGCATAGTGTTCTATAGCATAAAACCTGGCTTATTAGAACTCCTTGCCAAATAGAACCAAGGTTAAAATCTGTCCTAGCTACTATAACTTTTTGTAAATATTGCACAGCCTAGCCAAACTGTGGCCTACCAAGCAAATCCACTGTAGGTAATTCCAACACACCAAGTCTACGACATAAGGCTCCTGGATTACTCTGTAAACAATGTAAATAATTAAATTCACACGCGATCCTCTAGCCGTACCTGGGTCTGCCTGTAATTACTGCAAATAACAACTTACTGTGTAATACGTTCAGCTTTTGCCTAGCCTCCTGTGTAAACTTCTGGGCCCAAGGGTGCTTAACTTAAAACCCAACCTCTGTTAAAACTGTTCCTAACTGTGCCTAGCCTATGATAGCTTAACCTAGCTATACCCACATCACTGGGTTTCCGAAGGAGCCAACTTAACGTGAAAATTTGTGTGGAAAACTGCCTCAAGTGAGTTGCCTACCTGGCCAAGCTCGTTTTACACCGAGTTCTGAGTTGGGTTAACCTGTCAGCCTGCACAAGCGGCTAACCTAAACCTTGCCAACACTGTGTAAAAAAAAAAAATATCTTACCGATCATCGACCGTTACAATGATTAAAGTGTGTGGACTCCGCTTAATAAATACATAAGTAAAAATAATGTTCACGAAAGTCGAGCAGTTTACCCACAATCTCCAGCGCCATAGTCCTTTTTAATTTCTCCCGTTGTCAAGACAGAAAATAGAACAGACTTTATGAAAAAAGTACCTTACATAAATGTGGCATATAGAGAATTCCAAAAGACATTTATAGTGACACATGCAAACTTACACAATTCATACCAAGCACTGACGCCTACTATACGCAGTTGTAATACGTAAACACAATAGGATCCAACAGGAGTTCCACACCAACGGTCGCTTCCCCTCGAGAAGCGCATAGCTTATAAACAAACAATTTGTTTCCAGTTGGCCTTCCAACTACTCCTTGTTCGACCCGACCTTTCGGACCAAGAGCTCGATGAATAGGAAGAAATTAAGTTGTTCCCACAAAAGAGTGGTTTAAGGTGTATCACTTTTCAATTAGCCCAGGATTTTTCTAGAAGCTGACAGATTTGAGAAGAAAGACAGAGGCAGGTGTTTCTTACGCAGGTGTTTAATATCTATCCAAGAGACTGGCGTAAACAAAGGGAGCCCGGGATCACACCAGAATAGGCAAAAGTTCACACAAGGAAAAGGCAGTAGTTATACACCAAGAGGGCAGATAACCTTCAAGAGATGCAGGTGTAACAAAAGAGGAAGCAGGTGTCCAACACATGAGCTAAGTCCCTATCACCACGAAGTTGTGGAATTAAAGTGAGCTAAATGTAATTTCCATTCATCAAAGGCATCCTAAAGTGATCCAGTTTGGCAGTGGCCCAACACAGCCACGTGTCCACTACTAACCCAAGAGAGCCAGGCACTGTACCAAGTGTGACATACTAGCAAGGGAGGCCCAGGTACTTACCAAGTGTGACATAAATCTAGGCAAGGTAAGCCATGTCTTTACCAATTGTTGGGCCAATAAAAATGTCTAAGCAAGTGAGCCAGGAACACACCAAGTGTGCCATATGTCTCTTAAGCAGTGAGGCCAGGTACGCCACTCAACTGTGCCCATATTCTAACAGGTGAGCCAGGTAAACTCACCAAATTGCCATATTTCCTCGAAGTGAGCCAGTACACCACAAAGAGTGCTATCTTATCTATCAAATGAGCCAGTACTCCACCAAAGATTGTCCATATTTCAAGCAAGTTGGGCCAGGTAACCCACCAAGTGTGCCAATATGTTCCCTAACCAAAGAGAGCAAGGCGACCCTACCATATGAGAACGTGTCCCAAGTAAGAGAATCATGGAGTACCCAAGTCAGACGCAAGACAGCTAAGTGATTCCGGTGTCTAATCAAGTTGAGCTAAGTACCAAAGCAAGTGATTCGGGTGTTTCATGTAGATGTACCACAGGTAATCCAGAGTGTTTTCCAACAAGAAAGCGATTTGTTTCAGCAAGAAACCCAGGCCTAGTTTGTCCTATCAGCCGTCCTGGCCCAATCTTGGAAGTAGTAACGTCTAAGAGGAAAAACCGAAGGAATGATGACATCGTGAGTTCCGAGCCTATTGTACGATTCCTGCGAAAATTGGGCGCGCTTGATGAGCACCTGGGAGGCTTTTCTCTTACTGCTGACAACTACATCCACGGATACAAGTGACTCAAGTCCCCCCCCACACCCGCACCTCGTTGTTCATCACTCTCACATTTTTGATCGAGCTCTTCGGAAACAGCTCGCCACACATTACCTAAAGACTAAACCTAACCAACGTAATCACCACACGCACAACCAATCAGCCGTTAAAACAAACGAGCAGGCCAACATCACAGCAAATGGATGAGAAGTTTTTCTGTTGAAAAAAGGCCCAGTACAAACACGACAGTGGTACAGATAGATGTTTGGCATTATTGTTTCCCAGGACTGTACATTCCACAAGGGCTAGCCACAAGACAAATATGTCCCACTTTATTATATGCATTTTTATTGGTGTTTATTGTTTGTTGCTTTCGTAGTTTACAAAACAAACATCTTAACTTGAATAAAAATAAGCAGGTACTTTTGGCGTAACATCTCATTTTTGGTCACGCGTTGTAATGTAAATAGTGGACCTGTTTTGGTAATATTGGTGTAAAGTGTTACACATATTGATTGATTCGCAACAGATCCTCGTCAAGCTGTTGGTACAACCTGGATCGCAATCAGCACCTGCCCTGTATCTACCATTATCGTTTCAGATTAATCGTGAACGTTTCTCTCATTTGGTATTATGTTATTTCGTCGCTGCCATGGAAGTTTTTTAACGAAGTATTTCTTCTTCCAAAAACAGTAATTAAATAAATTGATGCCAACCTTATATAAATGTACTTAGTAGAAGTTTAGAAATTAAGTCTTTCAATTAATAGTTACCCTAATATACGGTACGAATATTATAACATATCAGGTACTCTGGTTTGTCTGGTGGCTGCTCTTGAAAAGTAATGTTAAAACGAAGAAGTTGAGTACATAGAGAAGCCTTCAGATGAATGAAAAAAAGATACAGAAAAGCATGAGAGAAAGAACATCTGGTTTTATAATCAATATCTCAGTGGCTACAGAAAGAGGCAAGAAGGTGGCAGTGGCTTCAGTAGACGAGTGACCGAGTTTTGTGTTCAATGTCCAAATATAGATGTAACAAAACACTTCCTCATACCCACACCTCACCTCATGGCAACGAACAAATCTTCAGTCAGCGTCCATAGACCTGCATTTACCTGGTATATTAATTATGAAAGAAAAATTTCACCTATTTTATTGCTGTTTTTTTTTTAAGTATTGGAGCGTCCTGGAGATTGTCATCCTGAGCGCACACCAGAATTATTTGTTTAACTGATGAGGTACCGTTTTATACTCGTTTGATGTTACAAAAAGTATAAATATAATGTGTATTTACAGCCTGACTAAAGACTGAAGGGGGGGTTATAGATCACATGAAAATTAGGAAATAGAAGGTAAGGCTGCCCAAATCTGACACTGAACAAGAGCGTTTCAATTGATAACAAATCTTCCTTAGTTGGATATGTTTTTACATTAAAAAGGATGAAAATCCAAAGTATACACACACACACACACACACACACCCACACACAACACACCAATACACTACAGTCACGCAGATTTGGGACTGCACAAAGGCTCCGAGAAAACTTTAAGTGTTATTACTGCGCGCAGTTACTGCTCGCAGTAATCATTGGTATTGACAACGTCAATGATCAATCCTATGAGTGATAACCAATAAGTTTTAAAGGTTAAAAAAAGTCGAGAGGTAAGCCTGAAATCATTAATATTCGAAAGTGCCCCCCAGCCGTTAGGGGGCCTATAGTCCAACTGATTGCTCCACACAAGATGATCAAATATACGGAAGAGTCAACTTGATTGTGGAAGCGGGTGTTTTCAAGACTTACAAGAGAACTGTTTAACAAGTGAAATGTCGGCACCATACAGTGAGAGTGAAAAGGTTTTATAAGCAAAAGTAGAATGAAACCAGGTCTTGTATGGGGCTACATACAGAAGAGGGAGGAGAGTCCAGGTTCTTGTATGGGCCTACATACAGAGAGGGAGATACAGTCAGGTCTTGTAATGGGCTACATGCAGAGAGGGAGGAGAAACAGTTCATGTATAGGGCTATCATACAGAGAGGGAGGAGAAGTCAAGTTTTGTATGGGCTACATACAGAAGAGGGAATGAGAGTCCTTCATGACTTTGTAAGGGCTAAAAACATACAGATAAAGGAGGAAGAAGTTTTCCAAGGACTAGTATGGGCTATATACGTAGAGAGGGAGGAGAGTCGGTCTTGTAAGGGCTGAACATACAGAGAGGAAGGAGATTCTTGGATCTTGTTAATTGGCCTACCATACATATGAAGAGGAGCAGTTCAAGTCTTGTATGGGCTACAAACAGAGAGAAGGAGAGTCAGATCTGTAAGGGGTTTACATACAGATAGGGAGGAAAGTTCAAGTCCTTGTATGGGCTACCTACAGAGAGGGAGGAGAGTCAGGTCTTTGAATAGCTACATACAGAGAGGGAGAAGACAGAGGACTTTTAGGCTAAACATACAGAGAGGGAGTAAAAAGTCAGGTACTTGTATGGGCAAAAATACAGACGAGGATTGGAGAAGTCATAAGTCTTGTATGGGCTACAATGCCAGGAGAGGGAGGATAGACAGGCTTTTGTATAGGCCTCCAAACATAGGGAGGAGAAAAGTTCAGGTCTTGTATGGTCAACATATCAGAGCGGGAGGAGAGTCAGGTTTTTGTATGTGCTCACATACAGAGAGGGTAGAAGAAACGAGGTATTGTATGGGCTACATACAGAGAGGAGGAGAGTCGTTCTTGTATTGGTGCTACATGCAGAGGGAGATGAGAGAATATGTTTGAAAGTTTGGCTACATACAGAAGAGGGTGAAAGAGTCCCAGGTCTTGTATGGGCTACATAACAAGAGGGAGGAGAGCCAGGTCTTTTATGGCCTACGTACGACGAGAAGGAAGGAAGTCCAAGGATTTGTAATGGGCGACATACAGAGAGAGAGGAGAGATCAGCGGTCTATGAAATTGCATAACTGGCAAAGAGTTAGGAGAGTCAAGGACTTGAATGGGCTACAAAACATAGCAGTTGAATGTGAGACAAGGTCCATGTTTGGGCTAACTAGCAGAGAGGAGGAAGTCAGTCCTTGTATGGGCTACATACAGGAGGTAGGAGAGTCAGGTCATTGTAAGGGCCTGCATACAGAAGAGGGAGGATAAATCAGATCTTGTATGGGACTGACATACAGAGAGGGAGGAGAGTCCAGGTCTTGTAATATGGGTAAACATACGATAGGAAGGAGAGGTCAGGTCTGTGTGATGCCAACATACATGATAAGAGAGGAGAAGTCATTGTCTCGTGTTTGGCTACATACAGAAGAGGTAGGAGAGTCCATGTCTTGTAATTTGCTACATACAGAAGGGAGGAAAGTCAGGTCATGAGAATGGGCTACATACAGAGATGTGAGGAGAGTCAAGGTCTTGTCGTTTGAGCATACATACCGAGAGGGCGGAGAGTCCAGGTTTTGGTAAGGGCTACATACAGAGAGGAGTAGAATCATGTATTGAATGTGGCTAACATACATGAGAGGGAGGATAAGTTAGTTCCCTGTATTGGGCTACATACTAGAGAAAGGAGAGAGATAGGACTTTTGTAAGGTGCTACATACAGGAGAGGTGGAGAGTTCAGGTCCCTTGTATGGGCTAATACAGAGAGGGAGAGAGCCAGGCCTTAGCCATTGGCCTACGTACAGAGAAGGGAGAAGAGTCAGGTCTGTTGTAAATTGGGCTACATATCAGATAGAGAGGAAGAGTAAGGTCTGTATGGGCTATCAACAAAGAGGAAGGCGAGTCCATGACTGTTTAAGTGGCCTACATACAGAGAGGAATGCAGTCAGGTCTGTATGGGCAACCAAACAGAGAGGAAGGAGAGTCAGGTCATTTTATGGGCTACATACAGAGAGGGGTAGGTTGAGTCAGGATCTTGTTATGGCTAACATACAGATAGAGAAGTAGAGTCAGGTCTGTATTGTCCCTACATACAGATAGGAAGGAGAGCAGGCTCTGTATGGGTTACATCAGAGGAGGAAGGAGAGTCGTTTCTATGAATGGAGCTACACAAAAATACAGAGAGTATGGAGAGTCAGTTTCTTGTATTGGTCTACATAACAGAGAGGAAGAGAGTCAGTCCTTGTAAATGGCTACATAAAGAGAGGAAGGATAGTCAGGTCTTTATGGCCCTACATACAAAAGCTGTTACTCAGAGCTGATACTTTAATTATTAAAGAATAATATAAATTATAGTCAGTTTACCTTAATTATTCAACCTCGTTTTGAGTTACTTCCCTTTAGTTTATAACTTTATAAAGTTAAAACAACATGATTTTTTTTCTGAATCTAACAATGGAAACAATCACTTGTCTGGCTTTTTGGTCATATCCTGGAGGATATTTACACTATGTATGGGAATTGTCCTCAACATGTATCCTGTGTCTTAAATAAACTTTACATTATAGCTTACATATAACAAAAAGGAGATTTATGTTATGGGGACGTTCCTCCTTTCTAACTAATAACTTCTGAGATGAGTAAACTTAATAAACATAAACAAGTCTAGTAAGTCCTCTAATTAAGTTTTTATTTAAAAGTACACATAAAACAGTCTACATAAATTAACTATACTAAAGCAGTATATGTAAGTTATACGCTCCAGGATAACACAAAATAATCAAAGTGACATAATTCGTTTTGGTCCTTCGATGTTAATTGTTGATCTAAACTTTAAACAGTTAAAACAGGTAAGTAATATTAACTAAGTGAAAACTAGTTGCCAATTGATATGAAGGAAGTATTAGAGAAAAGGTCAAGTATATAATTAGTATTATAAATTAAATAGAAAGGAATCCTAATTATACCAGTACATGTAGCTTCTGTAGCTACATTGTCATTTAGTACCAATCTTGCTCTGTTTCACTTTCTTAGCCTACAGTTTCATTATGGTTGTCCTCGTGTCTCTCTTCTCATTTTGTAGCAACATTCATTGGTTACCTGTCTTTGTCCTCCTCATCTCTTTTTCAGTAGCTATCATTGCATTATGTTTCCCTCTATGTCTCCCCGCTCTTCTCTTCTGTAGGCTACATTCATTATGTTCCTCATAGTCTCTCTTTCTCTTTCAGTAGCTACATTCAGTTATGTTCCACTTTTGCCCTCTCTTCTCCTTTCTGTAGCTACATTCATTAAGTTCCGTCTTGATCTTCCTCTTCTCTTTCTGTAGCTACATTCATTATGTTCCACTTGACCTCTCTTCTCTTCTGTAGCTACATTCATTAAGATTTTCCTCTTGTCTCTCTTCTCTTCTGTAGCTAAACATTCAATTAAGTTTCCTCTTGTCACTCTTTCTCTTTCTGTAACTACATATCATTATGGTACCGAAGGATCTCGTCTCATTCTCCTCTTCTCTTTGTTGTAGCTACATATCATTATGTTTCCTCTTGTCTCTCACTCTCTTTCTCTTTTCTGTAAGCTTATAGCATTTCAAATAGGTAGTTCCTTTCTCGTCCCTCTTCTCTTTCTGTAGCTACATTTCATTAGGATAACCAGCCGGTCTGCCCCCTCAGTTCATCTCTTCTCTTTTGTTGTAGCTACATTCTTAGGTACCTTCCATACACGACTCACCCTCTCTTTCTGTAGCTACATTCATTATGCTCCTCTGTTTTTGCTAATATTAAACTCGTCCTATTAATCAAAGAAAAGAAAGCTGACATGAATTTCCTTTCCCTTTTCGCCACGTTCAATTGAGTATAGGAAAAGTGTTAGGGACCATTTGGGTACCTTAGCTCTTTTTTTTACCTTTTTAGAAAGATGTTTTGTAATGAAATTGGTGGGGTTTTTTTATTTAGTGAGGGGCTATTTTTTTGCTGCAAGTGATCTGACCGATAATCCATACAGTCTACTGGTCCCTCTCTACATACAGTTGTGAACATTTTGAGAGTCTTGATAAAAGTTTGAAGCCTAATCTAATGAGAAGATATGGCTTTTTAGAAGGAAAGTCAGTTTTTCTATTATTGTTTCAGAATTTGGCCTGTGGTGACATGGCTAACCCATGTAGGTGGAGGCCTAGTCCCCTGGCAATACAGCCTTTTTAGGGGTGGTGTTATTGTTTTTTAAGCATTCAAAAAAAGGCAAGTTAAAATTTATTTAGTTAATCTGTTAGCACATCCATAATAGGCTGCCTTCCCCCCCCCAACCGAGAATTCTGGGTGCTTAGGGTTTATTGATCAATTAGAGTACCTGGTCATTTTATAATCAGTACCATAGGTTCATTAACCAATCACAGGCAAGCCCCACCAAAGCAGAAGCAATGTCAGACATGCCTACCAGCATGGTTGTGAGAAAAGGGTGCCTACTCTCTCTGGCTTCTGCTTTGTGTCAGTATATCACCTGTGGTGTCTACATATTATTTATATCTGTACATATTTTACAATAATGTTACATATTGTTATATAGTGGGTGAAGGCAAAATATACATAATATCCCTATCTGCGAGGTTGTATGTTTGTTCCATTACGCATTATGAACCCAGTCTGTGACAGGCCATTCATTACCTAGTAACGCTAAAAACCCAGTCAATACTAGGCAGAAATTAACAGCAACAGTAATCCAGCCTATACTAGCAGAAATAGCAACAACAGAACAGCAAGTACTACAGAAAACAGAAGCAACGGAGGCATGAAATACTAGCAGAAAATAAAACAGCACCTAATTTCTGCAATCGCAGCGAAATTAACAGCACCAAGTACAGTAAAGCCTTGCAGAAATAACAGCAAATGCAGCAGTAATACAAGAAGAAATAACGAGGAGCAGTAGCCAGCAATACAATAGCATAATAAATAGCTAACAATTAAACAACAGCAAGAGATTCACGCAATCAGCTTCAACAAAGCCAAAACAGCTGCCAAAGAAGCCCAACAAACAAACAACTTTAGCGTCAACTACAACAACAAAAAAAATAATAACATAGGCCAGAGCAAGAACCCAACAATAACAACATCAGCAAGCATTAACTGATACAACAAAATTATTATCGTATGGTTGGCGCAAATAACAGTTAGGTAGCATTAATAACCCAGTAAAGTAATATTTTTAATAACACACTGATTTCCCACCAATATAAGGTGGCCCCTAAAAATGAAAAACTTTCTCCATCATTCACCTCCATCACTGTCTATCCAGAAGGGTGCTTTACACCACATTATAAAACTGCAACATTAACACCCCTACCATCAGAGTGGCAGGACACTTAACTTTCCTCCCATCTCCAGGATCTCAGTCCTGCCCTGCCGTTTCCCTGAACCCCTTACATAAATGATTGCTTTTGCCTACACTATCTTCCAACAGCACATCAAGATAATAAAAAATCCATTTTTTTGGCCAATCCAATCACAGTTCTATACAACACGCCTTAACGCATGCTCCGCTCATGGAATTCAAGCCCCCTCGCACACAAACCATTCCTTTACCTTACCCTCCCCTCCAACCCTTTCCTAGGCCGACCCCTACCGCCCCATCCTTCCACTACAGACTCATACACCTTGAAGTCATACTGATTCGCTCCATGCTCTCTACATGAACCGAACCCCCATCAACAATCCCTTTCCACAGCCCACCTGGACAACAGTATTGGCATCCCAGCACCTTCCTCACTAAAACTTTCCAAAACTACCGAATTCCTCTAGTCATGATATTGCACAACTCAAACATTGGCCCACCAGACATACAATCTCAACTGCCTGTCCAGCCTTCTCCTCGCTGGCAACATTAAAATACCTATGCTTCATATCCATATAAGATAGCATTGTAAAAAACTATACTTCTCATACTTTTTTTTCTTCCCTTTTTGCTTCCAAGGACAAAAGTTCTTTGTCCTCGACAGAACTCCTAAGTGCACCACTCACCTTTTCCCGACCTCATTCAATTCTGGAGATTCACAACTAATCTTTCACAGAACCTCCATCCGCCTGACACGTCCCACTCCTCAAATATCTGAAATACATTCCCTCCTCCATATCTCTCTCCTCCAATCTGATAACCCATCTTTCATCTACCTAATCTTCTTGTTTATCCTAATAACCTTACTCTTTCCCCTGTATTACTTCAATTTTCCTTCTTTTTACACACCCTACCAAAGTTCATCCACTCAACCGCTGCAACTTCACTTTCATAATCTCCCCAAGAGGCACAGTGTTCACAGCAAAGAGCAACACTAGTGACAACTTCTCACTTTATGTGTGATTTCTTTTATCTTTTTTTAACTCCACACCTTCTATGCCAAGACCCCACTCGCATTTTTATTTCGCTTATCAACCCCCTATAAATATAATAAACAACCACGGTGACATCACACATCTTTTGTCTAAGGCCTACTTTTTACTGGACAACAAACATCCCATTTCCTAACATCACTCTAAAACTTGAGCCACAACTAAATCCTCGCAAAAACTCATACACACTGCCTTTTACAGTAACCTACCTCCTATAAACCATACCTCTGGCCACAATCTGGCCACATTGCCCCCCCATCCCCCCAGCAAACGTCTTTTCCAAATCACATAAATGCCACACTAAACCCTTCATTTATGAGCACTCAACTAAAAGACTGTTCACGTATAAAATGATTCACTGTAAACACTTGGTCCCACCACTACCCCCTAACCCATTCCCTAAAGCCGCGGGGGGGGGGGGGGGGGGGGGGGGGGGGGGGGGGGGGGGGGTCCTTGATTTCATCGCCAATCGGCTAATCTCCCGTCCTTAAACTCTTAATTCTTTTCAATAATAACTCTACCAAATACACTTTAACCAGTATACACAACAGACTTATCCCTCCTAAAAATTTTTGTTACTCTCTATTGTCCCCTTTTGCCTTTATACAAAGGAACAATGGCCTGCTCTCACCCCAATCCCTAGGTACCTTACCATATCTTCACATAACAAATTATAAAATAAAAACACCACGACCACGTCCAAAAGCCAATATCCCCACCCTTAATTATACCATAATCTACACTTTATCCCCTACCTCCAACTCTTCCCTTACCCCCTATCATTACTAACAACTAGCCATCACGAACCTCCCCCACAAACTTCACTGACCAGGCAAACCACACTCCTTGTACCATAGATTTAAAACAATCTCTTGCCCTAGTACACGCAAAGAGCCTCACTTGCATCCGCCTCTAACTTTCATCAAACAATTCAACCAAAACCTCCAAAATATACCGCTGTCCCCAAATCATCCACATACCTCTAACTCCTCCGGATAAATCAAAACTCTCCCTCCTACCTATAAATTTGAAACTGACCAAATCCATTTTGTTCCCTAGTTCCTTCCTTAACATTGCTAATACTCCGTCCAAAAGATTTTATCTATTTTATCAACAAAATTTGTTGAAAACATCCTTCACCCACCATCACTCAAGTGCTCTCATTTTTATCCCCCAAACGAAACCCCCTACCCTCTTCAGCTTTATGATTACGCTTAGGGCCAGAAACATCCAACTATTTCTTTCATTCATAACATCAAGCACTCCAATCTGATTCCTTGTACATCCGCAACTACATCCACGCAACAATCAAGCATCCACATTTTTATAAAGTTTTTCTATTATACTCAATTAATTTAGTCAAATGTTTACAGGAGAAGGGGTTTACTAGCCCAACGCACCGCTCCGGGCAATTTTAATCACTTTCTAAGGCGAGACACTCATGGCTTACCCTAGTAAAGTCCTACAGGTTCAAATATATCATGTAGCATAATGCTCCCGTAAAGTCATGGACATCCTATGTCCTGTGTTAGCATTAATAATTCAGATAAAGTATGCAGGGTGTGAAAATTTTGTTGTGGACTTAGCCTCCACTTGAGTTTGCTCCAATCTCCGGCAAGCTTCACTGTTTGACACCGAGTTCCTGAGGTGGGTTACCTTCAGCCTCAACAAGTGGCTTAAAGACAGACTTTTTTACAAATGATTGCTTTCAAGAAACGCGCCTTCAATGCCAACGTATAAAGACTAACATACTGTGTTGCAGGCATATATCCTGATCTTCAACTTCCTCTAAGGCTTAGCCTTATTCCCCCCTTTGGATTTGCCCCTCAGAAAACCACGTGCCAACCGGGAAGCCTGAATTCCTGCAATATTCAATCGTTTTTTTAAGTGAACCTTGCCTGCACGCTCAGAAATTTCCTATATCCCAAGAGGGTGTGTATCTCCAGTACAACTATCCGACACGGACACTAGCTAGCCAGACGCCCTTGTGAGACACTGGTACTTTACTGGGGCAATTGCACTGACCGAAGCTGGCACAAAGGGCCCTACAGAATCAATCCACTCACAAATCTCCCCCAGACCACTGGCCAGAAATCTACAAGGATAAAGTGGAGGTCTTAGTCTAACCAGTATGGTCCTAAGGAGGTCATCAACAGTACAGATCGAGGTGCCTCTACCAGATTTCCCCAGTTCTCTCCAAATGTTGAAGCCACTTGGGGGGGTGGCGCCAGTCCTGCTTGAATCACGGCAACGATACATTTCCAGATAGGTGTCCTGTCCTTTAAGAAGAAATGCCTATTTGTGTCTTTGAGACCCGACAACCTCATCATTCAAGCTGAGGGCTGCCAGTTCTCCCCTAGCTAACTTAACCTATGTTTGCCTACTATTAAATCGGAGCCATATTAACTTACCTTATGTTAAGGTCTTGGTCTACAATTTCTTTCTCAGTTGCCTTAGTAAACGCTAATATTAATATTACTACCAGTAAAACTTCCTACATTCACTACCTTCTGAAGTGGTAAATCTATAAATAAATAATGTGCCTCCATCCACGCCAATCGGGGGAGAGAATGTGTTTTTTATGTTTTCAGGGAGAACGCTTTTTGTTATTGGGTGGGTTAAGAAGCCCACCGTCAGACTCAGAGCAGTTTTCTCCTTACGGCCCATGCTGGGACCTGTCCTGTGGAACTATTAGGGAGCCTCATTAAAATTTCCTACCTCCCTCGCCACCTCATGGCGAAGGTAGGCCGCTAAGTCTAAATCAAGTTCACCTTCTGGCGAAGCCCCCACGGCAGACCCGGCACGAGTGCCGTCTGGCCCATCTCGTCGAGCATTAGACCCGGATCCTAACTTCAACCCTCCAGTTTTCCGCATCGTGGGAAGCCCGGGAATGGGGGTGTTAAAACTTTGTTTGGTTCCGGATGACGTTAAGCACCCTTTCCTTTAACTATAACATCTATCTACGTCCTAAACCTTGATCTGAGCAAGCCCTTACTTTCCACCTCTCAGTGGCCCACATGGCCCGGTAGCCTTTCACCACTGATACGAGGGTTCCCTGGATTTAAAGGCAATCTATTCTCCGCTCTTTTACGTACCCTCGTAAAAGTGTTTTCCCAAGTGGCCGAGGTTCGTCACTCCCTACCTGGTTACAGCTTGCCCCTGGCTCATCATCGTGTAACCTGTGATTGTCATTAATCACACTCCCCCAGTTTATCAATGGGGACAAGGCTATCTCCTCTAAATCTCGCGTGGCCAGGAATTCAGAGTGGAATCGCTGCCTAATGATGTATCCACTTGGTGAAACTGTATAAACCGCTTCCTTTTCCCTAAAAGCGTCCGACGTGTATACAGGAAGTCATCAATATGATTGGCTCACCACCAGGATCCCTACATTTCTGACTTGTGTGCATGTGGTAATTTCCCCTGGTCCTGCCATCTTCACCAACAAGGTTCTTACAATCCGCTTTAAGCTTGCAGAGCAAGTACCTGTTTCGCTGTAATAGCCCCTGGGTACAGTCCTCAACGACACCAAGGCTGAATGTCTCTGCGATGTCCCCAGCTAATTTTGACTGTGACATCCACCTACATCACAAGAAAATTGGGGTGGGACCCTTGACTTATAGCTATAGCCCCCGTCCCCAACATCATGCAAACATTCTTTTGAGGTCTTCAACTTTAATTTAGCCCACTAACGTTCTTGTTATCAAGGATACTTGAGCTCCTAGGTCTCAAAGAATAATTCGGGTTGTTTTCGGACCAGTGCCCATTCCCACAACCTTTGGGCCATGACAGGAGGTGAGGCAGGCAGCTCCGTGATTATAACTCCGGATTAGAGAACTTCACTACCCACATAATACACGCCTGGCAACCATTTTAAGGCTTCGGACATTCACCTTAAACTCAACCTAGCAGAGACTATACCCTACTAGCCTGGGTTCGCCTTAATTATTGGTACAATAGTTGCAGTTATGGTGCTACCTATGCAACCATACTCGACACAGCACTAGCTAGGTCCAGCTGTCCTTCAATCGCAAAGTTGATTCCCCCAACAACACTTGAAGCCGAGTCCAACTTCCTTATTTCCTCTGTTGCCTAACAGCTCAGAGGTTTTGTAACTCCCGGTCAACTCGTGCTAGCGTGTTCGCCCTTCCGCCAGAACACATATTCAGGCAATGAGTTCCTCAAGAATTCTGCTATAGAGGATCGATCCCTTAGACTACATCATTACCATAAGTACACTCCAAAACCGTTTAGTCCCGAACGAGCATTTAGACTGATCTCTCGAGATCATTTGAGTGACTGTCTGGTTATTATAGGTGATGGTGGCTGACTTCCTTCCCTTCTCACATCTTATACTCAAATGGAAAGAATACGAGATGCCTCCCAACCCCCAACCATTTGTTTTATCGTGAACCTATTTCTTGCCCCGATATTTTAAGTGTAACTCATGCACTGTAGTGCTGAGCCATTTTCCTCCGAATTACCTGGCTAAAAGAAGGACCCCAATTCTGAATCGTCCTCATCACGCAAAACTTTGAAACAATTTGTCAAGCAACAATAATTCAATACGGAAAACTTTCTTGTTCCCTATATTTTTGACGTCCCAAATGTCCGGCAAGCCTCCTAGATCCAACAACCGAAAAAGTAAGGCCTCTTTTGAATCTCTTCAGTATTTGCCAACACCATGTTCCTTCTTCACATTGGTCCTTAGGACTAATGTTTGGTAATTAGTGGTCCAGTAACCTGGTAGTGCCGGCGACCATGGTTCCTCAGGCTTTACGCATTTGAGAGCTGCGACCATGCAAAATGCTGCAATTTGATGGCATCCTTGAACAAAACGTTCCTGGTCATCTATCCAGGGGCGTTTAAAACTGAACCCAAGAAAGCAATGTAACTCTTTAAAGGTTCCGTCGAAACGTATGTAAATTCCACGTGGTTTCAATCCTGGGCAACACAATAACAGGCGTCGAGCTGTGCTCGTGTTTTCCGCTAAGAAACATTTGTTTTCCCTCCTGCAGTATCCGGGTGCCTACAAAGTCTTTATTAAATCTGCCTGCCAGAGTCTCATCACTGATTTTAACAAACTCTGGCCCTTCTTATCGTCATAGTCCGTCCCGTGCTACTTTTTGACTGAATATTTCAGACTCACCTGTAGTATAGGGCCTCCTGTCTCATAAAAGGATATAAATCTCACCAAAAGGCCTCCAGTCTTTTGCTCCAAAAGGTTTCAGTGGCAACTTATCTAGTTCCTCCCAGGTTCTACAATACCTGATCTTGCGCCTGACCATAACGACACTCCTTCACAAAATGCTTTTATGCTCAGCATGCCCTTATAGGCTCCCCAAAGCCAGCTTTAAATGACTTACAGCTGGTACAGCTGGGTATTACATCCCAACCTACCATAAAGTTGGCGGTTTAGTTAAGATCCGGTACAAAATTGTACTTCAATTAGCCCTCCCAAGAGCACTGAACGGTAATAGGTTATAAAGAACGAGTCTTCAAGGCTTTCTCTCAACAAAGCTTAACATTCCCTTTATTTCACATTGACTCTACACTAGAATCAAAAAGTGAACACTGTTTCTTCACACAATCAAATCCCAATCGAAATGTGTAATCGGTGTGAAAGCTTCACCTAGCCAAATTTCCTGTAAAATGCCAGCGAAATAATTACTGGACTTTAAACCTAGTCTGCCAGTAACAATATCACAAATCCCACAATTACCAATGAATTCAAAAGACAAGAACTCACAACAATAAATAAGTGGCAGTAACATAGCAATGTTTTTCAAATCAACTTGTTTAAGCCCAAATAAAATTCAACAATTGCAACTTGTGAAACATAAATGAATAATGTATATAAACAGCTTGCCTAGCTTACTCCTGCTAGCGTGGATGGAAGAATAATGGTAAATCCTAACCAAGCATAGTGTTCTATAGCATAAAACCTGGCTTATTAGAACTCCTTGCCAAATAGAACCAAGGTTAAAATCTGTCCTAGCTACTATAACTTTTTGTAAATATTGCACAGCCTAGCCAAACTGTGGCCTACCAAGCAAATCCACTGTAGGTAATTCCAACACACCAAGTCTACGACATAAGGCTCCTGGATTACTCTGTAAACAATGTAAATAATTAAATTCACACGCGATCCTCTAGCCGTACCTGGGTCTGCCTGTAATTACTGCAAATAACAACTTACTGTGTAATACGTTCAGCTTTTGCCTAGCCTCCTGTGTAAACTTCTGGGCCCAAGGGTGCTTAACTTAAAACCCAACCTCTGTTAAAACTGTTCCTAACTGTGCCTAGCCTATGATAGCTTAACCTAGCTATACCCACATCACTGGGTTTCCGAAGGAGCCAACTTAACGTGAAAATTTGTGTGGAAAACTGCCTCAAGTGAGTTGCCTACCTGGCCAAGCTCGTTTTACACCGAGTTCTGAGTCCCGGAAGTCACTAAGGTGCCAAATCTTCTACTGACTGTCATGACTTAACCAGTCAGAGAAATAATTAAATGAACAACTAATATACACAATGTGGAACTTAAAAGCTTGGAGTGTCAATGTCCACCTCAATAGGCGACTGTTGGTTCCCTTAAAAGTTTCTAGACATTGTCTGCATCGCTCTTGGGCAGTGTAGACCCCCTTGCCTGACGCTCCTCAGTAACCTGACAGCAGTGGTACGAGATGTTTTTTTTTTTATATTTTATTTAAAACGTCATTTAACAACATATTAAATATATAAAAATCCATCCTTCATTAAACAGGTATACAAAACATAATACATGAACATAATACACCTTATAAAGTATGCTGCAGCACATATCCGATATTTACACCTAAGCCAACTAGTATTTCCCTAAACCATACATGATGAAATATCATATAAAAGCATACAACAATACGTATAACATTATAACAAAAATTAAAGCCTTAAACATTAGTACATAAATAAATGACATATCCTCAAACATGTATCCTTATACTTGGACTACATTCGCTGCCTGACCACGGTGGAGTGCGGTTGTGCTCTGCACCCCTCTGCTGTTTTCAGGCGAGCTACCTCAGTTCGTCAACAACCATTGAGTAGTGAGGACGTGCGCTGCTCATTTTCCAACATGGCGCTGCATAGCAACAGGCACATCAACACTGTTTGCGTTGAGTTGACCCGTGGGCCTGTCACGGGAGCCACGATGGATTTGTTACTACCGGCGATTATCCGTGATACCTACGGTATCGCAAATGAAGAGATATGTGGTGTAGCACTTAATGGGACGACACAGATCTTCGTTAAAATGACGTCAGCAAATGTCTACGAAGCAGTGGTGGATAAGTATCAAGAGACCATTATAGCCGTCAATTCAGCTGTATCAGTACGTCTTCATGAGGTATCACGACACTACACATGGGTAAAATCAAGAATGTGCCTTTTGAGGCGACTGATTTTGTTATTAAAGATGAACTACGTAATTATGGTAAGGTTCATATGGCCTCTGCAGGTCGGTGGGCCGCTGGACCTTATGCTGGAAGTTTGGAGGGAACATATTCAGTCAAAATGACCTTACGCCATCCCATTCCGTCCTATATTATGTTGCAAGCATTTCGAACTCAAGTATATGTAACATATGCGGGGCAACGTCGTACGTGTCGGCTGTGTGGGTCGTATGACCACATAGCGTCACAGTGTGGTAAGCGTCGTGGGAATCTCCAAATATCACAACAGCAACAATCGGAAGAGGTCGAGGAAATTGAGGGACGAGAACAGTCTTATGCTCATCCGTCTCGACAACGGTCATCTTGGAGTGAAGAGGTAGAAAAAGCACAGGAGAATGCTTTGGAGGATGCAAAACAGCGAGAAGAATCACCATCACTGGACATAAATAAAGTATTTGAAGAGACTCTGCCCACTATGGGGGAAGAGGATGTAGCGGCGTCTTTAGTGAAGGCACTGGATGT
This sequence comes from Cherax quadricarinatus, assembly GCF_026875155.1. Taxonomy (NCBI): domain Eukaryota; kingdom Metazoa; phylum Arthropoda; class Malacostraca; order Decapoda; family Parastacidae; genus Cherax; species Cherax quadricarinatus. The sequence continues at coordinate 6,814,532 of NC_069494.1, forward strand.
TTTGTTAGACGAGTCGATCGTCAACCGTGTGGAGGATCCAGGTGCAATTTTGGGATCGGTTGAGCATCATGGTGAGGCGACGGATGAAAGCATTGAGTCTAGTGTGTCGCATGGTATGATGGTAAATGTAGCAGAAGTGGAGGTGCATCATGATGGTACTAAAGAAATCCCAATGCAGGTGGAGGGTAGGACGCGAAAGCAAACGGCGACCCCATCAGACTCAGACGACGTGCTTACTCCTGCCCAAAAACCAGGAAAAAAGTCTTGGGCGGATGTACAGAGGACAGGGAACAGTGAATCACGAAAACAAGAGTTTATCAAGGTGGTTCCCAAAAAAGGGGGAGGATAGAGGTGGTGTAAAATGTATAAGTGAAAAGTCTATTCCTAGAACGAAAGGAAAACCCCATTAATTGACTTTAAGGTTTTGACAATAAATATTAAACGGTTTGAGATCTGAGCGGAAGCGAAAGTAGTTTAATGAATTTTTGGTGCGTCTAGATGTGGATGTGGTATTTATCCAAGAACACAATTACAGAATTGGATATGAGTTAGAAATGGAAGGTTACGATGTGTATATGGAATATGCGACGAGGTTAGAAGGAGGCGTCGCCATTCTGGTAAAGGAAAATAGCCCGTTTGTAGTACGCCATAGTGAAAGGGGGGAGGGGAGAGTGATTAGGGTGGATGGTTTATGGGGTAGAGCACACATAAGTTTTGTATGTGTATATGGGCCGGCCGAGGGAGATGTACGACTTAAAACTCATTTTGTACAAGATGTATTAGTATATTATCTATGTAGTTTACCAAATGTAGTGATAATAGGGGGCGACTGGAATTGTGTAATACGACGAAAAGATGTGGAGCCTCGAGGAGCGGGTTGTTGCTTGGGGTTCCTGGGAGATTTATTGACGAGAGTGGGTTTAATGGATGTGTGTGGGGGGGGTGGCATGGTGGAGCATACTTTTATTAGACGAGATTATGCGGCGAGATTGGATAGAATGTACGTGTCTAGTGCGGTTACAGTGCGGAGAGTGAATGTAATATGTGTTTTTTTTCGGATCATAGAGGAGTTGTAATGGATGTAGATATTGAGGGTGTGCCTAGAAGGGGTCCATCTTTTTGGAAATTAAATGTAAAGTTATTGAAGAGAGAGGAAAGTCGTTTGTCTTTTGGGCATATGTGGGAACGCCTTGTGGTTGAAGCATCTGGAGATGTGGCTTTGGTTAATTGGTGGGAAACGATAGCCAAAAAGCGAATTAAGGAATATTATATTAGTCAAGGAGTGAGATATAATCAGTTACAGTATGGTTTCCAACGATACTTAGAGGGGCAGTTGGAGCCACACATTAATTTAAAGGAGAATTTGAAAAAAGACTCGACTGACAACACATTAACAATAATAATAATCACAAAAGATAGGGACCGAATCGTCGGCGGCTACTTTGAAAAAGAGATGAATAAATTTATATTTTTAGAAAAACATTGATTTCTTTTTTTTTTTTTTTTGAAAGTTATTTATAGATACATTAATTAATATGATGGATGGGCTTATGCAGTTCTGTGGTGGATTATACATCACTGCAATGACCACTTTGTGTTCCCCAGACTGAAGTGTACCTGCTATGTAGTCTCTTTCTCCCGTCTCATCTATTCCTTCCATTTTCTCGAATTTCCATCTGTTTTTTACGAGCAGAGCAACCCCACCTCCCCCCTGCCCCTTCTATCTTTCCTCATGATCTGGTATCCTGGTGGGAAGATTGCATCTGTTATTGTCTCCATGAGTTTTGTTTCTGTAACTGCTATGATGTCTGGGGACTTCTCATTGATTCTTTCTTGCCATTCCTCATGTTTATTCGTTAATCCATCTGCATTTGTGTACCAAACCTTCAACTTCTGTTCTAATACTGTAACTGTGGTGCGGGGGGTGGAAACAGAGGGATCGGTGTGTGATGGTTGGTTTGGATTGTTCAGTTGCCTTGGGGGTGTCGTGGCTGGAGTCCTTCTGCAGGTGTTTTTGGGGGGTGCGCTTGTCGTTCCATTTGATCCTGGGTTATTCTGCTCTTCTTTTTCATTTCCTCCCATTTCTCCTTTCGTTTTTGAACTCTCTCTTTCATTGTATTCCTTTCGTCCTGTGTTCTGTCTCGGTCGAGGTACACACTCCGGAACTCCTGCTTGCCTCTCAGCCGTGCTTTCTCCTGCAGGATCATGGTTCGGGTTGATTCTGCCTTGAAAATTACTTTGAGAGGCCGATTCCTTTTCTTTGTGAACCACCCAATTCTCCGAAAATTTGCCACCTGGGTCATGTCCCCCTCGCCTATCACCTTCATGATGTCTTCAATCGCTTTTTTCTCCTCCTGCTTTCTTTCATCATAATTTTCCCCTTTAGCTTCGTCTAGCCCATAGACAAACACGGATCTCTCCCTTTCCACCTCCCACTGTGACTCCCATTGCATCCTCCGATGTGTTTTAGTTTAGGGTACCATAGTATGAGTGTGAGAGCATTGTTAACGTTGTGAAAGGGGGGGGATTGAATTTCAGGGGATGGAACGGGCTTGTCTCCGGGGTTGGGTATGCACAACGGGTGGTTTACTGTGTGTATCTGTGTAATGCGTGGTTGAGGTAAATGTGGTTGTGTGAGTGGATGTGGTGGTGAATTTATATGTGTTATAGATGTCTTAAGTCAGAGTCTACTGCTTTCTTTCTTTGTTGAAGTACTTGATGTACCTTTCGGCTATGACCTGGCAAACGGGGTTTTATGTTTTTGTACTGAGCATTTTATTGCTATATTATATAATGTGTATAGCCTGTAGATGAGTGCGGAATGCTTATGGCTTTTCTAGTTTTGTGGCTAACTCGTAAGACTTGTGGTAAGGCGAGTATGTGTGACTGTAGGGAACTTATGTACTGGGGGGTTAGTTGAGTAAGAGTATGTACTTTGTTTTATCATGAGATTGTGATGTAGGTTCTTTCGGTTATCGATTATTTGTGTTGGTTGTGAGTAACCGATATACTAAATAAATAAAAATAAATAAAATATTCTTCTTATTGTATTGTATTGTGCATTGGCAATATGTCCCAGTAATATTATGTAAATAGTGTATACCCGAAGGGATTATGGATTTATTTATATTATTGAACCTGCTACAGGGGTCACGTACATGTTATGTTCTTGTTGTTGTTCTTGTGTACATAGGGTTAAGATTGCCCATCTTTCTTAATGTTATGTTTTGTCACAAGCGATATTTTCTAGTATATTTGTGTAACCTCTTGTGTTTGTTAATATTGTGTTTGTTATTTGCTATTGTACGTTCTGAGAGATTGTGTTTCAAAATGTGTTTATATTCAATGTGTATCAACCCTAGTTTAAGGGGTTTTTATGTTAAGCTATGTATTGTATTTTAAATAAAAAAAAGAGTTAATGGGTAAATTTCAGGAGTAACGGAAAAGGTTTTCGGTTGGCGAGGGGGATGGGGGGGGTTTTGTGTTGGGAAAGAAAAGCTTTTGGAAATGTAATTTGCCCCGAAAAACGGGGGTTTTTGGGGGTTTCGAAGCAATCGGATTTGGGAGGGCCGGAAAACGGAGTGTGGGGCGGGGGAGGCTTTATCGGGGCGAAAAATTGGGGGTAAGGCGCCGGAATTGAGGGGTTGCCAGCGATTTTTATCTTAAAAATTGGAATTTTTTTAAGGGGGGTTTTTTGGTACGTTTTTTCAATTAATGAAGGGGAGGGGGTTTTAGGGGAACAACAAGGTTGGCTGGGGTCGCCCTATTTCCCCTAAAGGGAGCCTTTTAAGGTTAAAATTATCGTGCAATCTCGTTTTTATGTGGGGACTAAAAAATTTTTGGAAGGATTTTGGCAACAGAAAAAAAAAAGTCCTGGCAAAGGATTGACAGGGAAACAATATGGGGTCCCGGGGGGTCATGTATAAGGTCCGGGTTTGATTAAAAAGTTTTTTAAGAAAGAAAAGATTGGGGGGGGGGGTTTGGCTATAGTTTGGGAGGCGGCATTGATAGTGTAAGGGGGAGACTTTTTGGGGAGATCAGAGATGGCAGGGGGTTTGGGGGAAAAATTAATATGGGCCAAATTAATGATCAGGAGGCAACCTTGGTGTGGGTGAAGGGGAGGTTGGGGAATCGAATTCAGGGGGAAAGGGGGGTTTGCGTCAAGGTTGTCCCCTTTCAAATTTTTTTTTTGTTGTTTTCAAGATCCCTTTTAGAGGGAAAAGGGTTTAAAATTGGGAAGCAAAGGGAGGGGTAAGTAAGGGGGGATAAGGGAGGGGGCATTTTGGTTGGGAACGAGTTTGGGGGGGGGGGGTGGGGTGGTTTTTTGTTGGGTAGAAAAGTTAGTGAAAGTTTTTGAAAAGGCTCTGGCATAAAGAAAACATGGGGAAAAACAAAGTTATAAATCTTGGAAAAGGGACGTGGGGAAAGGAAGGGTTGCTAAAGGTGGAAAGGGGGGCCCAAAATAAAATATGGGGGATCGTTTTTTTAAATGATATCAAGTTGGGACAACAAATAAATTCCGTGGTACGTTGATAGTGTTGAAGCGCCTCAGGGGTTTTAAGAGCGCTAATTTAAAGTTGCAAAAAAGGGGTGTAAACACGAAGTGTTTTTAACGGCATGTTACGGTAAATTCCGAATTCGTTGGGGTTTAAAAAAAGGTTAAAAAAAAGTGTTTTTAGTTTTTTTGGGGGAAAAGGGAGGAATGGTTAAAGTAGAGGGGTGTCACACCCCCGGTTGGCCGTGGGGGGCTGGGTCTTTTAGAGTCGAAAAGAGGTAATTTGTATTTAAAACATAGTTATAAGGGGAGGGGGGGCAAAAGGGAGACGGTCTTCATAGGATAATCAGATAGCGACGGTGGTGGGGGGGGGGGGAGTTCATGATAGTGAGGCAATTTTACGGGTTTATAAACGTGGGGGCCCTTTAACTTAAAATTTAGAAATTTTGATAGGGAGATGGTAAGGCCTGGTAGCGGCGGTAGAAGAGTTTATCGATGTATGATTGGCGAATTTTTGGGGGGCTTTTAAACAAATTGCTTTTTAAAACCTAAAGCAAGAATTGTATAGATTTTCAGGGGAATCTTGCCGTCGGGAAAATGTTTTTATTTTAAGAGAATCGAGGGGGGAATGAAAGGGATTGTGGAGGATTGGGCTTTTTATCAAGGGTATTTTTGCGATTGTATTGAATTATGGGGGTTTTGGATGGGAAAGGGTTTTTAAAAGTTAGTGGGGGGGGGGTTTGCAGGTCTTGAGGGTTTTAAGTTTAGTAAACTGGGGGTGAAAAAGGGTTGAGAATGCGATTGGGTATTGATTAGGGATTATTTTCATGAGTGGGCTATGGGGAGGGGGAGTGCGGCAGTTTTTAAAATGCGTTGCAGAACTTTTTATAGGACAGTGTAGAAAAAAAGGGGGTTTTGGAGGGAGGGAAGAGATTTTAGTGAGGGTTATCGAAATTTCTTTTTTAAGGGTTTTTAGGGGATTTGAAAAGTGGGTAAGGGGAACAGGGCTATTTTCCTAGAATGGTGGAGCATGGGAGCTGTTTAAGGAGTATTTTTATTTTTGATATCTAGGGAAAAGGGGGTTTTTACCCCGGGGGTTTCAGGAACTACAAGTTATCATTGGAAGTGGTTGCCTACGATTGTATTATTTTTTCATGTATAAATCATTTAAAGGATTTTTGATAAAAATTTTCAATGAGACCAAATATGTTAAGGTGTCTTTAATGATTTTGATTAAATTGAAATTTGGGTAAAAAAAAAAAAAAAAAAAATGTTTTCCCTAGAAAAGCACTGGTTCTTTTTTTATGTTTTATTTTAGCTGTGTTACAGTGTGCTTTTAGAAATATTATATTACATGTAATACTTGCTTAATTTTTTTTTTTTGTTCCGTGAGAGTAAAATTTCACATGGTTTTGTTTTTTTATATTTTGGGGTTTTTTTGTGACTTTTAGATTTCCCCGTTTTTTCTTTTTATCCAAATACCATGTTATTTAGGGGTCGTGATAATCGCCAAATTTTTTTTTTTGGTATGGGTGCCTGTTGGCACCTGAGTCTTGATTTGTCTTGCATAGGGTTTTGTTGACAGGCAGAAACCTCACCTAGTAGTGCCCGATGTAGCTCATTTGTGTTTCCTGTTGTTCAGGGCCTAAAAATTTTGGGCCCGATTATCTCATGTAGTGTATATGTGGGTGACAGAGTCCTAGTATGTGCCTATGTAGTTCATGTGTGCCATAGGCCCGTGTGTTAGAGGGCCCAGTATGTGCCTGAGTAGTCTCATTGTGGGTTTTGTGTGTTGCCAGTTTCCTAGTAGTGCCTGATGTAGTCTCATGTGTGTATATGTGTGTGAGCAGAGTCCCCGTATGTGCCTGATGTAGTTTCATGAGTGTATTGGTTTTTGAGGCCCAAAAAACCTGTATGTGCCTGATGTAGTCTCAGTATGTATAGGGTGTGCCCGAGGCCAGTATGTGCCTGATTTGCTCATGGTGTATAGTGTGTGAGCCCGATCCTGTATGTGCCTGAGTGTCTCATGTGTGATAGTGTGTGTTGCCAGAGTCCAGTATGTGCCGATGTAGTCTCATTGTGTAGTTGTGTTGAGAGCCCCATGTAGTGCCTGATGTGCCTGGTGTATCTTGTAAAGGGCCCCAGTATGTGCCTGATGTAGTCCCATGTAGGTATAGTGTGTGTGCCAGAGTCCTAGATGTGCCTGATGTTCTCATGTGTGTAGTTTGGTCGAACTATGTATGCCTAGTTTTGTGTGGTGTGTTTGAGTGCCTAGTATGTGCCTGATGTAGTCTCATGTGTGTATATGTTGTGAGCAGATCCTAGTGTGCCTGATGTAGTCTCATGTATGTAAGTGTGTGTTAGCTCAAACCCCAGATGTGCCTGTTAGTCCCCTTTTTTGTTCCTGTGTGTGAGAGTCTCAACCTAGTATGGCCTGGGGTTTGTCTCTGTATGTGATGTGTGTTACTCCTTACCTGATGGCCTGTGTAGTCTCATGTAGTGTAGTTGTGTGAGAGTCTTCATGTAGTGCCCCGTTGTGTTATGTAGTCTGTGTGTGTAAGGCGAATAGTCTATGTATTTTATTTTGTTCGGTGATTCAGAGTCCTATATTGCCTGATGATTCATGTAGTGTATATGTGTGGTTTAAATCTCATGTAGGCCTTTTTGCTATGTGTCCTTTTTAGGCCTAATATGTGCCTGATGTAGTCTCATGTAGTGTATAAGTGGCCCGTTTTGTTCAGTTTCCTAGTAAGGCCTGATTATCTAGTGGTAGTTGTTGAAGATCTTTACCCGTTTTGCCTGATGTAGCTCATTGTGCATAGTGTTGGGGAGTTCAGGGGCCTTATGTGCCTGAGTATCCATGTAGTGTATAGTGTGTGTGCCAGATCCTAGTTTTGCGAGTAGTCCAGTAGTGTAATGGTGGTGTTTCCCGAAAACCCCAATGTGCCTGATGTGTCTCATTAGTGTATATGTTGTGGGCCAGATCCTAGTTGTGCCCGATGTGTCTTGTAGTGCCTGTTGTGCCGGTGAAATTCATGTGTTTTTTCCTGTATGTCCGGTGTTTCAGAGTCCTATATGTGCCGGTGTAGTCTCATGTAGTGTATATGTGTGTGACAGTAGTCCTAGTATGTGCCCGATGTAGTTCATGTAGTGTATAGGCCCGGTGAGCCAAAATTACCCCCGTATGTCCTGATTAGTCTCATGTAGTGTATATTTTCCTGGTGAGGCCCGATTCCTAGATGTGCCTGATGTAGTCTCTTAGTTGTATTGTTGGTCTCATGTATCCATATTGTGGTGTAGTTTTTGATGCCTGTTGGCCCCCTTTTAGTTATAGGCCTTAGTCCATGGTTTATTAAAGGGGCCTATAAATGTGTATGTGCTCATGTATTTAGTATTTCCTGTTATCTATGTAGACCTATATTCCGATGTGTTATTAGTACCCTTTTGTGCCCCCGATGTTTAGTCTATTATGCAGTATTTTTTTTATTATGTTTTATATGTTCCCCCTTTTTTTGTCTCATGTGTGCCGTTTCCCCGAAAAAGTTCTGTGTGCCCAATGTGCCTGGGGTATCTCATTATGCCTATAAGTGGGGTTCTCATTATACCCAGTTGGGCCTGATGTGTTATGAGTCCCGAAAGTCCTATTGTCTAAAGTAGGGGAAGTTTGCGGGTTTTGTGGTCTTTGGTTTGTTTGTTTTTTTATCCCTTTTTTTTTTGAAATTTCATTTTCCAGTTTTTTGTTTTGGTTTTTCCTTTTAGATTTTTTTTAAAAATAAAAAAACCATTAAGGAAAGTGTGTTGTAGGTTTTACCCTGTTATAGGTTTGTTTTTTAATTAATACCCTTTAATAACTTGGTTTTGTAGTGTATTACCCCAAAAAACGGTTGTGTTGTTTGGGGTGTAATTTCCCCTGTAAATATTTTCTTGTTTGTGGTGAGAGGTATTACCACTTTATCCCTTTGTTTTGGTGAGTTATTACACTGTTTAGGTGTGTTTTTTGTGGAGTGTAACCACTTTTTGGTTTTTTTGGAAATTTATTACCCATGTAATAACGGGTTTTTTGTGTGTGGGTTTCATTTTACTTTGTTTGGGTTAGGGTGTATTCCCTGTAATTCTTTTTTTTGGGATTTTTACCACGTATTAAAGGTTGTTTGTGTTTTTTCCCTTAAAATGGTTTTTGGGGTTATTCCAATGTAATTCGTTGGGGTTTTTGTTGAGAGTGTATTCCACAATATCTTTTTTTGGGGAGAGTGTTTCCCTTTTTTGGGTTTTGTGGGGAGTTATTCCACTTTCAGTTTTTGTGGTAAAAGTGTTTTTTCCCTGTTTTCTTTTGGTTTGTAGAGGTTTTCCACTGTAATAAAGTGTTTTGTTGGGGGGTTAATACCCTTTAAAAACGGGGGTTTTGGTGAGATTTTTTATTTCCCCTGTTTACTGTTCTTTAAGTGATTAAACGTAATTACCAGAGTGTTTTTTTGGGGGTTTACCCCTTTTATACTGTTTTTGGTTTTATTAACCCTTTTTTTTCGGTTTTGTTGTAATTTTACCCCTGTTAAATGTTTTGTTAGGGTAACCCAAATCGTTTTGGTTAATTTTTTCCCGGGAAAACTTTTTGTGTGTGGATTTTACCCCGTAATTAACACTTGTTTGTTTGAGAGTTTTTACCCTGTTATCTTTTGAGTTGGGTTATTTCCTGTAATTCATTGTTTTTAATGTAACCAGAAAAAACATGTTGTTGGTTTTTAAGTGATTCCATGTAAAAACTGTTTTTGTGTAGAGTGTATTCCCTTTTCGGTTTTGTTGTTGTGGAGAGGTTTCCCCGTAATATACGGTTTGTTTTTGGGGAAGTGTATTCCCTGTAAAATTCTGTGGGTGGAATGATTACCCCGAAAACAGTTGTGTTTGAGGGTTTTACCACCTGTAAATTACTGTGTTTTTTGTACACTTTTGGTGGTTTGTGTGGGTTATTTCCACTTAATATACTTTTGTTTGGATTTTATTACCCTTAAAAGGTTTTTTTAGGTTTATTTCCTAAAAAAAGGTGTTTTTGAGAGTGTATTACCACTGTAATATCGGGGTTGGTTGGTGAGAGTGTATTACCCCTGTAATATACGGTGTGTTGTGTTTTGGAAGGGGTATTTGTTTTTGGTTATTGGGTTATTACAACTGTAATTCGGTGTGTTGTGTGGGATGTTTACCAAAATTAAATTTTCTGTAGTTAGTGGGAGTGATTACCCCTGTAATAACGGTGTGTTTGTGTGAGGTGTATTACCCCCTGTAATTCGGTGTTGGGGTTTGAGGTGTATTACCCCTTAATATACGGTTTTTGTTGTGGTGAGGTGTATTCCACTGTTTTAAAACGGTGGTTGTGTGTGAGGTGTATTACATGTAATTCGTGTGTTGGTGTGAGATGTATTACCACTGTAATTCGGTGGTTTTGTGGAAGTGTTTTACCACGTAATATAGGTGTGTTGTGTGTGAGATGTATTAACTGTAATATCGGTGTTTGTGTTTTGGGGGTGTATTACCATTGTAAATACGGTGTGGTTTTTGTGTTGGGGTATTTCCTGTAATATACGGTGTGTTTTGTGTAGGTGTATTACACTGTAATTACGGTGTGTTGTGTGTGGGTGTATTCCCTGTAATATCGGTGGTTGTGTGGAGAGTGTATTACCATGAAAAATACGGTGTGTTGTGTGTGAGTGTGTATTACAAATGAATATAGGGGGTGTTGTGTGTGAGGTGTATTACCACTGTAATTTCGGGTGTTTGTGTGAGGTGAAATTTTCACTGTAATATACGGTGGTTGTGTGTGAGGTGTATTACCCTTTAATATACGGGTTTAAATGTTTTTGTGTGTGAGAGTGTTTTACATGTTTCGGTAGTTGGTTTGTGGGGAAATGTATTTCCCCTGTAATATCGGGGTTTGTGTGTGAGGGTATTACCATTAATATCTGGTTGTGGTGAAGTGTATTACCCCTGTAAAATACGTGTGTTTTGGGGGAGTGTATTACACTTTAAATACGTGTGTTGAGTGTGAGGTGTATTACCCCTGTAAAATACGGGTGTTGTGTGTGAGAGTGTATTACCATGTAATATCGTGTTTGTGTGGATGGGATTACCCCTGAAAAATACGTGTGTTTTGGGGTGAGAGGTATTACACTGTAATATACGGTGTGTTGTGTGTGAGAGTGTATTACCCCTGTAATATACGGTGTGTTGTGTGTGAATGTAATTTCCCTGTAATTAGGTGGTTGTGTGTGAGAGTGTATTTCCCCTGTAAAATACGGTGGTTGTGTTGAGGTGTATTTCCACTGTAATATGGTGTGTTGTGTGTGAGGTGTTACCCCCCCGTAATATCGGTGGTTGTGTAGGTGTATTACACTGTAAAACATGGTTGTTGTGAGAGTGTATTTCCCCTGTTTAAGTGGGTTGTGTGGAGGTTTACCACTGTAATATACGTGTTGGGTTTTTGAAAATGGTATTACACGTAATTCTTGTTGTGTTTTGAGTGTATTACCCCTGTATATACGGGTGTTGGTGTGAGGTGTATAACACGTAATATACGGGGTGTTGTGTGTGAGAGTGTTTACCACTGTTTACGGTGTGTTTTGTGTGAGAGTGCATTACCACTGTAACATACATTGTGTTGAGTGTGAGAGTGTATTACCACTGTAATATACAGTGTGTTGTGTGTGAGAGTGTATTACCACTCTAATATACGGTGTGTTGTGTGTGAGTGTGTATTACCACTGTAATATACGGTGTGTTGTGTGTGAGAGTGTATTACCACTGTAATATACAGTGTGTTGTGTGTGAGTTGGTTTACCACTGTAATATACGGTGTGTTGTGTGTGAGAGTGTATTACCACTGTAATATACGGTGTGTTGTGTGTGAGAGTGTATTACCACTGTAATATACAGTGTGTTGTGTGTGAGTGTATTACCACTGTAATATGCAGTGTTTACCTGGAGTTTACCTGGAGAGAGTTCCGGGGGTCAACGCCCCCGCGGCCCGGTCTGAGACCAGGCCTCCTGGTGGATCAGAGCCTGATCAACCAGGCTGTTGCTGCTGGCTGCACGCAAACCAACATACGAGCCACAGCCCGGCTGATCCGGAACTGACTTTAGGTGCTTGTCCAGTGCCAGCTTGAAGACTGCCAGGGGTCTGTTGGTAATCCCCCTTATGTGTGCTGGGAGGCAGTTGAACAGTCTCGGGCCCCTGACACTTATTGTATGGTCTCTTAACGTGCTAGTGACACCCTGCTTTTCATTGGGGGGATGGTGCATCGTCTGCCAAGTCTTTTGCTTTCGTAGTGGGTGATTTTCGTGTGCAAGTTCGGTACTAGTCCCTCTAGGATTTTCCAGGTGTATATAATCATGTATCTCTCCCTCCTGCGTTCCAGGGAATACAGGTTTTAGAACCTCAAGCGACTCCCAATAATTGAGGTGTTTTATCTCCGTTATGCGCGCCGTGAAAGTTCTCTGTACATTTTCTAGTCGGCAATTTCACCTGCCTTGAAAGGTGCTGTTAGTGTGCAGCAATATTCCAGCCTAGATAGAACAAGTGACCTGAAGAGTGTCATCATGGGCTTGGCCTCCCTAGTTTTGAAGGTTCTCATTATCCATCCTGTCATTTTTCTAGCAGATGCGATTGATACAATGTTATGGTCCTTGAAGGTGAGATCCTCCGACATGATCACTCCCAGGTCTTTGACGTTGGTGTTTCGCTCTATTTTGTGGCCAGAATTTGTTTTGTACTCTGATGAAGATTTAATTTCCTCATGTTTACCATATCTGAGTAATTGAAATTTCTCATCGTTGAACTTCATATTGTTTTCTGCAGCCCACTGAAAGATTTGGTTGATGTCTGCCTGGAGCTTTGCAGTGTCTGCAATGGAAGACACTGTCATGCAGATTCGGGTGTCATCTGCAAAGGAAGACACGGTGCAGTGGCTGACATCCTTGTCTATGTCGATATAAGGATGAGGAACAAGATGGGAGCGAGTACTGTGCCTTGTGGAACAGAGCTTTTCACCGTAGCTGCCTCGGACTTTACTCTGTTGACGACTACTCTCTGTGTTCTGTTAGTGAGGAAATTATAGATCCATCGACCGACTTTTCCTGTTATTCCTTTAGCACGCATTTTGTGCGCAAATTACGCCATGGTCACACTTGTTGAAGGCTTTTGCAAAGTCTGTAATATTACATCTGCATTCTTTTGTCTTCTAGTGCATTTAGGACCTTGTCGTAGTGGTCCAATAGTTGAGACAGACAGGAGCGACCTGTTCTAAACCCATGTTGCCCTGGGTTGTGTAACTGATGGGTTTCTAGATGGGTGGTGATCTTGCTTCTTGGGACCCTTTCAAAGTTTTTATGATATGGGATGTTAGTGCTTTTGGGTCTGTAGTTCTTTGCTGTTGCTTTACCTGCCCCCTTTGTGGAGGGGGGCTATGTCTGTTTTTTTTTAGTAACTGTGGGACCCCCCCGTGTCCATGCTCCCTCTCCATAGGATGGAAAAGGCTCGTGATAGGGGCTTCTTGCAGTTCTTGATGAACACAGAGTTCCATGAGTCTGGCCCTGGGGCAGAGTGCATGGGCATGTCATTTATCGCCTGTTCGAAGTCATTTGGCGTCAGGATAACATCGGATAGGCTTGTGTTAATCAAATTTTGTGCTCTCTCATAAAAAAATCATTTTGATCTTCGACTCTCAGTCTGGTTAGCGGCTTGCTAAACACTGAGTCATATTGGGACTTGAGTAGCTCACTCATTTCCTTGTTGTCATCTGTGTAGGGCCCATCTTGTTTAAGTAGGGGCCCAATACTGGACGTTGTTCTCGATTTTGATTTTTGGGATAGGAGAAGAATACTTTGGGTTTCTTTCGATTCATTTATGGCTTTTAGTTCTTCCCGCGATTCCTGACTCCTAAAGGATTCTTTTAGCTTAAGTTCGATGCTTGCAATTTCTCTGAACACAGTGTCTCCCTACGCATTTCAGATATATTGACCTCTTTTAGCCGCTCTGTTATTCTTTTCCGTCGCCTGTAAAGGGAGCGCCTGTCTCTTTTTGTTTTACATCCCCCTCCTCCTTTTTCTTAGAGGAATAAGCCTTGTGCATACATCGAGTGGGTACCGAGTTAATCTGTTCTAGGCATAAGTTGGGGTCTGTGTTGCTTAGTTAATCTTCCCAGCTTATATCGGTTAGGACTTGGTTTACTTGGTCCCACTTTATGTTTTTGTTATTGAAGTTGAATTTGGTGAATGCTCCCTCGTGACTAATCTCATTATGTCGGTCTGGGGCTCCGCGCATACATGACTGAACCTCAATTATGTTGTGATCTGAGTATATTGTTTTTGATATGGTGATATTTCTTATCAGATCATCATTGTTAGTGAAGATGAGGTCTAGTGTATTCTCCAGTCTAGTAGGCTCTATTATTTGCTGGTTTAAATTGAATTTTGTGCAGAGATTTAAAAGCTCGTGTGAGTGTGAGTTTTCATCAGAGCTGTGTTGAGTGTGAGAGTGTATTACCACTGTAATATACAGTGTGTTGTGTGTGAGAGTGTATTACCACTGTAATATACGGTGTGTTGTGTGTGAGAGTGTATTAAACCCCTGTAATATACGGTGTGTTGTGTGTGAGTGGTATTACCACTGTAATATACGGTGTGTTGTGTGTGAGTGTGTATTACCACTGTAATATACGTTGTGTTGTGTGTGAGAGTGTATTACCACTGTAATATACGGTGTGTTGTGTGTGAGTGTGTATTACCACTGTAATATACGGTGTGCTGTGTGTGAGAGTGTATTACCACTGTAATATAGAGTGTGTTGTGTGTGAGAGTGTATTACCACTGTAATATACGGTGTGTTGTGTGTGAGAGTGTATTACCACTGTAATATACGGTGTGTTGTGTGTGAGAGTGTATTACCACTGTAAAAATACGGTGTGTTGTGTGTGAGAGTGTATTACCACTGTAAATACGGTTTTGTGTTTTGGGGAGAGTGTATTACCACTGTAATATACGTGTGTTGTGTGTGAGAGTGTAATTACCACTGTAAATATACAGTGTGTTGGTGTGAGTGTATTACCACTGTAATATACAGTGTTGAGTGTGAGAGTGTATTACCACTGTAATATACGGTGTGTTGTGTGTGAGTGTATTACCACTGTAATATACAGTGTGTTGAGTGTGAGAGTGTATTACCACTGTAATATACGGTGTGTTGTGTGTGAGAGTGTATTACCACTGTAATATACGGTGTTTGTGTGTGAGAGTGTATTACCACTGTAATATACGGTGTGTTGTGTGTGAGAGTGTATTACCACTGTAATATACGGTGTGTTGTGTGTGAGAGTGTATTACCACTGTAATATACGGTGTGTTGTGTGTGAGAGTGTATTACCACTGTAATATACGGTGTTGTGTGTGAGAGTGTATACCACTGTAATATAAGGTGTGTTGTGTGTGAGAGTGTATTACCACTGTAATATACGGTGTGTTGTGTGTGAGAGCGTATTACCACTGTAATATACGGTGTGTTGTGTGTGAGTGTGTATTACCACTGTAATATACAGTGTGTTGTGTGTGTGAGTGTATTACCACTGTAATATACGGTGTGTTGTTTTGGAGAGTGTATTACCACTGTAATAATACGGGTGTTTTTGTGTGTGAGAGTGTATTACCAACTGTAAATACGGTGTGTTGTGTGTGAGAGTGTATTAACACTGTAATATACGGTGTGTTGTGTGTGAGAGTGTATTACCACTGTAATATACAGTGTGTTGAGTGTGAGAGTGTATTACCACTGTAATATACGGTGTGTTGAGTGTGAGAGTGTATTACCACTGTAATATACAGTGTGTTGAGTGTGAGAGTGTATTACCACTGTAATATACAGTGTGTTGAGTGTGAGAGTGTATTACCACTGTAAATATACGGTGTGTTGAAATGTGAGAGTGTATTACCACTGTAATATACAGTGTGTTGAAATGTGAGTGTATTACCCCTGTAATATACGTGGTTGAGTGTGAGAGTGTATTACCACTGTAATATACAGTGTGTTGAGTGTGGGGAGTTTATTACCACTGTAAATAACGGTGTGTTGAGTGTGGGGAGGTGATTACCACTGTAATATACGGGTGTTGAGTGTGAGAGTGAATTTCCACTGTAATATACGGTGTGTTGAGTTTTGAGAGTGTATTACCACTGTAATATACAGTGTGTTGAGTGTGAGAGTGTTTATTACCAACTGTAATATACAGTGTGTTGAGTGTGAGAGTGTATTACCCCTGTAATATACGGTGTGTTGAGTGTGAGAGTGTAATTACCACTGTAATATACGGTGTGTTGAGTGTGGAGAGTGTAAATTTCCACTGTAATATACATGTGTTGAGTGTGAGAGTGTATTACCACTGTAATATACGGTGTGTTGAGTGTGAGAGTGTATTAAACCCCCCCGTAATATACAGTGTGTTGAGTGTGAGAGTGTATTACCACTGTAATATACAGTGTGTTGAGTGTGAGAG
Organism: Cherax quadricarinatus; assembly: GCF_026875155.1. Classification (NCBI taxonomy): domain Eukaryota; kingdom Metazoa; phylum Arthropoda; class Malacostraca; order Decapoda; family Parastacidae; genus Cherax; species Cherax quadricarinatus. Next base: position 6,830,555 of record NC_069494.1, read on the forward strand.
TGTATTACCACTGTAATATACAGTGTGTTGATGTGAAGTTATTACCACTGTAATATACGGTGTTTTGAGTGGAGAGTGTATTACCACTGTAATATACAGTGTGTTGAGTGTGAGAGTGTATTACCACTGTAATATACGGTGTGTTGTGTGTGAGAGTGTATTACCACTGTAATATACAGTGTGTTGAGTGTGAGAGTGTATTACCACTGTAATATACAGTGTGTTGAGTGTGAGAGTGTATTACCACTGTAATATACAGTGTGTTGAGTGTGAGAGTGTATTACCACTGTAATATACGGTGTGTTGAGTGTGAGAGTGTATTACCACTGTAATATACAGTGTGTTGAGTGTGAGAGTGTATTACCACTGTAATATACAGTGTGTTGAGTGTGAGAGTGTAAATTACCACGTAATATACGGTGTGTTGAGTGTGAGAGTGTATTACCACTGTAATATACAGTGTGTTGAGTGTGAGAGTGTATTACCACTGTAATATACAGTGTGTTGAGTGTGAGAGTGTATTACCACTGTACAGTATGGTATCAATATTAGGTTTCAGGTTAAGTGAGATTCTAGTGCAGTAATCTTTTGTCGTGTGTCTTTTTAATATATTTCTGCCATTTGTATCGCACTGTTTAAAAAAAAAAAAAAAAAAAAAAAAAAAACTTGGACTACATTCTTGTCTTACCTTTGTTTCTATATATTTTTATTTATAACTTACAACAAATACAAGAATGCATAAGAGTTTAATAAAAGAAGAACTATACTGGATATTAACAATGACCTCTGTCACACCATCCCAGTACTTAAAATAACACCATAGCCAATAACCATATAACAACCAGTTACACATCCCACAACATGTCCTACAGAACTCCTTCTTTTACAATAATTAATAATGCCAATGCAGCCAAAAATATTTACATGGACCGTTCTAAGTAATACCTTAAGTAACCTAACAATTAGGGTATATACCCTTACCCCATTAAACCGTAATGGGAATTTACCATAAGTTGGTGTTGCAAGAACAAAACAAAACACAAAACTATTAAAGTACATACGAAAACAGATTTGGACATTACCTTCCTATACACACACACCTGAATCAGAGGAAGAATATTCACACACAATATGTAATATCAATAATAATGCATCAACCATGAAATTCCAACTGTCATAACAACATCACATAACATGGAGTTTACACGTAAAATATCAGAGCAAACATTACATGCTACCTCATCTTTAAATCTAGATTATGTAAATATTTAATATAATCCTAAACTAGAATTATCACATTATCATGTCAACTTGGTTCTCCCCACTCAAGGACGGGGCAAGAAACCCCCTCAATTAAGACTATACAGGTACACCCCTACAACTAACTAAATCCTAACTTAAGATCTAACTTGTTAATGATTGGCCATAAGATCCTAATCTCCCTGTCTGAACACAAAGTATACTTCCTTGACACAGTAATATTCACTACATGAATGTGTGTAAAGTAGTACAATCCTTCTTCTATATAGGAGTACAGTTTAAAGGAAAGTACTTGCAGCTGCATGTTTAAAACTACAAAAATCATTGTCCTCTTCGCTTCCGGGCTGAGTGGACGTGCTGCGCAGGCGCTCCCGATTAAGTTGATTTTCTGCGCAGTTTGCCTGTTTTGAGCAATCAACATGGCGGATAAACATGGCAGACGTGTGAATACTGTCTGTGTGGAATTAGTACGTGGGGCCCTAAGCAGTTCTACCATGAAGGTGCTACTCCCTACGATTATTCGTGATGTGTATATGCCAGGGGTCTGTTGGTAATCCCCCCAGCATACATAAGGGGGATTACCAACAGACCCCTGGCAGTCTTCAAGCTGGCACTGGACAAGCACCTAAAGTCGGTTCCTGACCAGCCGGGCTGTGGCTCGTACGTTGGTTTCCGTGCATCCAGCAGCAACAGCCTGGTTGATCATGCTCTGATCCACCAGGAGGCCTGGTCACAGACCGGGCCGCGGGGGCGTTGACCCCCGGAACTCTCTCCAGGTAAACTCCAGGTAATACCCAATGAAGAGCTTTATGGTGTGGCTGTTAACGGAGTTAAGAGGATTTTCATCAAATTTATAAATGCTGGATTTTACTCAAGCATAGTTGACAAGTACCACGAGAAGAGGATGGCCGTGAATGCAGCAGTGAAGGTATGTCTACATGATGTATCCAGCTATGTGACATACGTAAAAGTAAGGAATGTGCCCTTTGAAGCTACAGAGTATGATGTGGTTGCGGTCTTTCGTCGTTATGGCAAGATTCATGCTGCGGAATTGGGAGTGTGGAAGGATGTGGCTTATGTGGGACTGCCCGAGGGATCCTTCAATCTGAAGATGACGTTATGGCAATCAATTCCTTCATATGTTTTACGGAGAGTCCGAACCGCAGGTATACGTAATACTATGCAGGACAGAGGCGGACTTGTAGGCTGGTCGGATCATTTGACCATATTGCAGCCCAATGCCACAGGAAACCAGACGGAGGGAACGATTCAACAACGGTGGATCAGCATTGGACCGTGGTAGCAGGAGACATATGCGGCCAAAGCAGGCAGCATACAGGTTGGAGTGAGGAAGTGGAATAAAGCAGAGGCGGAGACGGTCTCTTGTGGTACGTACCTGTGGGGACGGGCCTGAGCCAACGACGACGATGACGAACGATGACGGTGACCAGTAAATGCAACAGGATAGAATGTTGGATGAGGTTTTGAATAACTTTTTCCTGAGTGAGGTGGATGAGAGTCTGGATGATGACAGTCATGGACGCTCATTGGAGGAGGCTACAGTCTCATCGGACGTGGGAAGACGTGTGCATGGAGGGGAAGAAGCACACGGTAGTGGCTGAGGGCACAGAGCGTGCATGGAAGAGGAGGTTACATGTGGAGACGGGTGGGTCACGAAAGAGAACAGCTGGGACGTCTGATATGGATGACGTTTTAACGCCAGGGCAGATGACCTGGGAAGAAAGTCTTGGAAGCCAGGTGGATCTCCCGGAGAGTGGGGGTAGCGGTGCTGAAAGTACGAAAGTTCAAAGGTTAAGGGGGGGGGGGTTGGGGACTGAACAGGCAAGGTGACAAACGGGCCTAGCAGCAGCCAGGTCACGCGGTGCCATTTCAAGGCGGCGGGCAAGCCGCCTTTACTGTCATAATACCAGTTGTAACGATCTATGTTATGCCTGAGAGCCGAGGTAAAAGAGTATGGATGGAATGGTTTCTAAAGAGATTTTAATTGTAGATATAGTTTACATTCAGAGCACACTTATAAGTTTGGTGTGAGTTGCTTTGAAAGGATATAAGTTGATGTGAAGTGCTTCTTGAGGTTTAAAAGGTGGGGTTGCTGGGCTGTACATAGGAAACCAGTCCATTGGCTGTATTTTGGGTGGGTGGAGGTGGGGTAAGGGCGAGAGGTGGAGGGGGAGTGGGTGCAACGAGGGTTTTGTTTTATAGAGTGTATATGCCCGGCGGATGGCAACGCCCGAGTTAAGAGAACTTTGTGGGGGGAGAAATTTTTGATGTATATTTTAGGGTTTACCTTTAGTCACTTAATAGGGGGAGATTGGAATTGTGTTTTTTAGGGGGGGGAGTGTGGACCGATGAGGGGCGGGTGTATTTGGGCTTGTTACGTAATGTGTTTTGGAGACGTGGGGGTTTTGGATTGTGGGAGGGAGGGTTGGCAGGTTTGAGTATATGTTATTTTTTTGTCAGACGGGATTATGCTTGCAAGATTAGATAGGATCTACGCAACGGAAGCTGTACGTGTGTTTGGAGTCAGACTTTGATGTGGGGTTGTCTGATCATGGGCAGTTATAGCGATCTTGATTGGGAAGGTATGGTTAGGATACACTCGGTTTTTGGAAATTAATGCAAGACTCGTGGGACGATAGGAGGGATATGCTTTGGATGGTGGCAAACTTTTTGGGATTCTCGAGAGGTAGAGTCGTGTGTCTTAGAATGGTGGGAAAGGCACGCTAAGCCGGGTATAGCAGGTTTCTATAAGAGGAAGGGAAGGGAAGAGGCAGGGTGGAGGTATGGGTTGCAAAACTATTTTGAATATCAGCTAAATGGGTGTTATGAGGAAGGGGGGGGGCGGCAGTACGGACACATGGTGCAACTCAAGGACAGGTTGGCTGAGTTACATAATGGTAGATTTGATGCAGTACGTGTAAGGGCGGGAATGGAGGCTGTGCTGTGGGGTGATAAACCTTCGGAAGTGTTTGCAGGTTTAGGGTAAGGCAGAGGATTCGACTATTTAAACTGGAAGGTAGTGAGGATATGGGGGGTTATCACAAGGACAGGTACGACTACTACAGAAGGCATGAGCAATTATGCTGATTTCTGTTCCAAAAGAAGTGGGGGAAGGGAGGAGGGCGATGCTATTCAGGTGTGGGGGAGGGAGGGGTTAGGGTCATGTGGAGAGGAGGCATGGGATGGGAGGTGAGTTAGCATGGGGGGGAAGTTGAGGAGGCTGTGTCAATATGAGTACTGGCAAGGCCCGGTATATATGGGATTATTCAAATGATTTTTATAGAATTAACGGGATCACATTAAGTACTGTCTGGTGAGGGCATGAATTGTATGCGACGGTAGGGACATTAGGACATACTCAGCCGACGGGTGTATCGTATTAGTACGCAAAAAGCAAGAGGGAAGAGTATTGATGAGTACAGAGCTATTTCGCTAATGTGTTGCCGACTACAAGATTTTCGTCGAAATATTGGGCAATAGGATGAAGAAGGTGTTAGGTGGGGTATTCTAAGGGGCAGATGGGTATTCCGGGCAGAAGCATGAAGATGGCATGCTGCATTAGGGATTTATTGGGGAGTGGGTTGCAGTGTGGGAGAGGCTTTTGGCATTGATTGGGAAAATGCGGTACGCCTGTGTAGTAGAAACTTTCTGAGGGCTAGTTTTGGTGCATCTTCGGTTTTTGGCATTGGGAGTGGTGAGGTGGGTTGATACAATGATTCGTCTTTTGGCAATGGAGCGGAGTACAAATTAAAGGTAGTTGGAATGGCCTGTAATGATGGAGAGGGGTTTGAGACAGGGGTGTCCCCTGTCTCAAATATTGTTTGGCGATGTATGCAGCATCCATTTTATAGGCTCGTTGAGGGGAGGATTTAAATGGGGAGAAGGATGGTGTATAGATGTGGTGGGTATGTGGATGATACCAACTGTTCTGATTGGACAGGAGTGGAGGATTGCCGTACGGTGGAAAGTGTGTTTGGAGCTTTTCGGAGGGCATCAGGCATGCGGGTGAACAGAGCAAAATCAAGTTTGCTGGAGTGGGTGCCTAGGGTGGGGGGGGGGGTTTGGGGTTGGAGTGGGGGGGGGGGGGGGGGGGGGGGGGGGGGAAGTAGTTGGTAAGCTAAAAATTTGTGAGTTATATACATGGCAGATGCGCGGGAGGCTAGGCAGGTGAATTCGAGGTGGTGGGGAGAAGGCGAGTAAAAATTTAAGGAAGTTTACGGCGGACGTCACCTTACAACAGCAGGCGATAATGTAAATTCATTAGTTTATAGTAAATATGGTGTATGGCTGTTGGTCTATCCAATGCGGACTCCAGACCATAACATGAGATTCAGAGTAGGGACTTACGTTATTTTGGGTTTTCGGGAGGGCCATGCTAAGCATGGAGTGGTGATGTCAAATATACGCAGTGAAGGATAGTCGTTTTTAGCGTTGGGGCGAGAGTAAAGGCTTTATAATAATGTGAAACATGGTTCTTTAGGGAGGGGGGGGAAAGAGGGGTTTAGAGTGGGAAAGGGATGAAGGATGTGTGGAGATGGTGGAGCGGAAAAGAATTAATGAATGGGAGAGGATATGCTGAGGTTATTGTTATTGATAGGAGGTGGAAAAACTTAGGTGGGGCGTTTGTGACGATGAGGTAGAAGGCCGGAAATCATACAGGGGGTATCGGTTTATCCTTGTATGATTTGGGGATGATATGGAATGACTTTCGAAAGCTTAAGTTAATGCCGAGAGTAAAGGAGTTTGTATATGGGTTTATAATGGGGATATTAGCATCGAAAGCTGTTTTGTTTCAATGGGATTTGTGAGGAACAGACCTTCGATCACTGTGGAAACAGGAAACAAGCTTTTCCTGCGGTTTATTTCTGTGAAAGTTGAGGTAGGGGTAAAGGGTGTGGTTAGCGTAAAAGGTTTTATGGTTTAGGGTGGGGGGTTATGTAGAAGACCCTGCGAGCCTTAACATTAAAGTACGCGGGTCTCCAAGAAGTGAAAAGGGCCATTATGTAAGTAGTGGTGGATTTTCTGTATATTTCCTGGGGGATGAAGGGACACGGGAGGAGGAAGAATTAGGATTAGAGCAATTGCGGTGGCATTATAGAACGGTTTGCAGAACAAACTTATTTACAGGGGACAGTGGGAGGCAACGTTTTTCCGGAGACCTACTGTCAAACTTACGGTCAATGGCCTCATTCAGTTGGTCGAGCTAATTATACGTAAAGGACTGGTTTCCATTATAAGCGGGTTGACATAGTTTTTCTGGGAGGTGTATAAGGTCAAGGACTGGTGAAGAATGTGAGGTCGGGAAGGTATGTACTGAGTGGTGCTGTTTGAACATGTTAAGTTTTGTGTGCAAGATTTTGATGAGCCCAAGATTTGTATAAAATAGGTCCTTGAATAAAAGAGTCATAGAAGTCACTGTCCATTTTAGTCTACCAGTTGTTGGCAAAGATAATTTTTCCTGTATGTAATTTCGCAGTTTTTTATTGTAAAATTTGTAGGGAATTTCTTTTCGCTAGACGAGTTTATATCGTTTTACATAAATGTTTTTCCACAACTTTGTAATGTTATTAAGTTTCGTTGCTGATGCAACGTATGTTGTAAAAATTTTGGCAGTTGTTGATGCTTTATATGCTTATGTAATTTTGTGTTAATGCCTATTTTTGTTATAGAGAAATGTTTCGGATAATTACCAACTTTTGTTCTTAAGTTAAATCTCATAATCAGTTGCATGAATATATAAAGTTACGAAAAATTTATGTTTGATCTCTGCTGTGATCAATACGTGTGGATGCTGTGTGTGTATTTTATAGAAAGTTTTCTGGGGGGGGGGGGGTTTCCCCCTCCAACAGTTTTGTGTGTATGGGACAGATATATACATTTTGTATAATTGTGTCAGTGAATGGTGTGTATGTAATTTGCATGTTTTCAAAATTTTTTTCTTGCGCTTGTGATATAATTCTTCGTAATCTTGTTCAGATCCTGTATAATTGAGGTATTTAATATTTTATACTACCTTGTAATTTATGATGTTTAAAATAAAATTTAAAAAAAACTACAATATACAAGACATCATCCCATACTTGACCTACAATGTTCCTTGTTTCATTTTAATTTTTTAACATATCTCATATTAATAAAAAGATTTTTTTTATTTAAAATACAATGACATAGCTTAACATAAAAAACCCCTTAAACTAGGGTTGATACACATTGAATATAAACCACATTTGAAACACAATCTCTCGAACGTCAATAAGCAAATAAACACAATATAACAAACACAAGAGTTACCAACAAATATACTAGAAAATTTCGCTTGTGAAAGTACATAACATTAAGAAAGATGGGCAATTCTTAACCCTATGTACACAAAACAACAACAAGAACATAACATGTACGTGACCCCTGTAGCAGTTCAATAATATGAAATAAATCCATAATCCCTTCGGGTAACACTATTTACATAATATTACTGGGACATATTGCCAATGCACAGTACAATACAATAAGAAAGAAATTTTATTTATTTTTATTTATTTTAGTATATCGTTTACTCAACAACAACACAAATAATCGAAACCGAAGAACCTACATCACAATCTCATGATAAAACAAAGTACATACTCTTACTCAACTAACCTCCCCAGTTACATAAGTTCCCTACCGTCCCACCATACTCGCCTTACCACAAGTCTTATCGAGTCAGCCACAAACAACTAAAAAAGCCATAAGTACCATTCGCCTCATCTACTGGCTATACACAATATATAATATAGCAATAAAATGGCTCAGTACAAAACAAAAACCCCGTTTGCCAGGCCATAACCGAAAGGTACATCAAGACCTTCACAGAGAAAGAAGGCAAGTAGACTCTGACTTAAGACATCATAACACATATAACTTCACCACCACATCCACTCACACAACCACATTTACCTCAAACCACCGCATTACACAGATACACACAGTAAACCAGCCGTTGTGCATACCCAACCCCGGAGACAAGCCCGTTCCATCCCCTGAAATTCAATCCCCCCCCCTTTCACAACGTTACCAATGCTCTCGGCACTCATACTATGGATTACCCTGCTGAAAAAGCCTGGTCCCAGGCGACTTCCATATATTACCCGATTTAACACAACCGTTCTATAATGGTCCCCGCCAACACCCTTTTGCGCACCTCCCAATCCCCCATTCCCGTCGCATCGCCCAGGATTCAAAAACAAAATCCGCAATTATATACGTGATTGCACGTTGCCACAGCGCCTCGACTCCTCCCACGTCCAAACTTAACGCCCTCCAATACTGATATCCCGCCTCCTCCCACTGTCCTCAGAACCTTACCCATCCTTCCCCTGATGACTCCCCAAATTATCACAAAATACACTACATGAAACGCCGTCTCCTCAATCCCGCACACCCGACACGCGCTCCTCCACCATCAACCCTCTTTCCAAAGTGCAGCACCCGACGGCAGTAATACCATGGAGAAAACGGAAAATACCTCTCGCATATTGGACGCACGCATCAATTCGTAATCTTTCCCCATATTATCCTTCCAACGTCATACATAGGGAAGATACTCTCAGCTTCACGACTATCATTCGCCCCTTACAACACGCTCCAAACACCCACTCAACTTTTATTAAGGGCCCGTAAATGCATCAACGCCCGCAATACGTCTTCACACACCTTCCATCTCCGACCCTCCCCCCAGCATTCGCGCCTCTTCATGCAAGCCTTCACTCCCCTCCCTGCAGACCCCCGCACACGGCATAACCCCCACTTCAAATAAATACACTTGACTCTTAACCGTAGAATCAATCAACCCCAATCCTCCACTGTTGACCTGTTAAAGTAACCACACACCACTCAACCTTCACACCGGAACCCCAAAGAAAAAGGAAAAACCCCTTTAAAGCCTATAACATCTGGACCGCTAACGGATATACCACAGCCACGTGCCAGACTTTGCTGTATAACAACACATTCACAACAATCGCACGCTGATGTACTGTCAAATGAGTTTGTCTCACCCATCCAATCGCCCCACCATTCGATCCCACAACAAGTCAGAATTTAACGCATCCTCGCCTCACTCGCACTACTCATATACACTATTCCACACACTTTTATCCTGTCCACATATTTTCCAACGTACATTCCTTCCCAACTCTCTCTTCCCACCCAATCTCCTAAGACCAGTAAATTTGATTTTTTCCACATTAACTCTTAACCCGTAACCCCCGCGAATATCATAACTCTCCAACCGACGTAAACTCCCTGAGTTCGCACGATATTGTCGTGTCATCCACATACCTATTATTCCTGCTCTCCACTTCCGTACACCCCAATCCACCTCCATACACTCTTCCACCTGTCTATGGAAAGGGTCTTTAAACAGGCAAACAACAAATTAACAGGGACAACCCTTGCCTAATACCCAGACCCCATGGATACCCACTCCCCCAACTTCCCATTTCCTGTACACACACTCCCACACCTGTAGTACAATGTCTCTGCCCAATGCACCACCTCCTCCCCAAAACCCTGCCTCCTATATGTACCAAAATACCTCACGTTTCTACACTATATACGCCGCCTCCAATCTAACGCTAAGACACCCCCCTGCTCCCCTCCCGAACTCTTCCACAAAATTCTTTATAATACTATGCCCGTCATACACGTCCTCCCGGACACTCCATATTGTCCTCTCGCAATCCCCCCCACTCTATCCACCACACACTTCATCCTATTTCCCTAAAATTTTTGCACAATCTATAATCAGCACACAGCAATGATATTATCCTAAAGTCCCGCACCGTGTCCAGTTTCTTACCTTTGGCACTAAAACCACAACAGGCGTTCCTTGCAAAAAGAAAGAGAGATAAAAAAACCTGCCCACCTCCCCCCCTGTTTCCATCGAATTCATTAGTTCCTACTAAAAGGGACTTCAACACATTCCAATGGCTCACAAAAACTCTCAGGCTAGCCATCCAGACCCTGGAGCCTTACCTCGTGCCATTCCCCTCCAAAGCCTCCACACCTCCCCTTCCTCAATATCCCCCCCCCAACTCCATGCGATCACTGCTACTTAGCAACAAGATACATTTCCCCCAACACTCCCGAAAGCACCCCCCCCCCCTCAACATCCCCCCCCCACCCCACCCCCACCCTAACACTCAGTAAATATTTTGCCAACCACCTATCCACGTAAACACTCATTGCCTCCTTGTTCTTAACTCATGTCCCGCCCTATATCCACCTAAGTCCTCATGTACCACCAGCCTATCCATTTCCCATAGCCATACGTCGCTGCCTCATGTCCCCGTAACACACAGGTCGATGTCGCTCCCACCCACACCGCCCGCTTCAAATTCCACCCTGCACTCCTCACCGCATCAAATCTGTCATTCTGCAAATCACGAATCCTCCCTTTCAACAATTCAATTTCCTCCAGGGGGATACGGCCCTACCTCACGCCCCTTCTCATAACACTTGCAACCTACCTACGAAATACTGCTGCAACCCGTACGTCATCCAACCCTGGTAATTTCCCCATCTCACCTAAAACCGCCGAATCCTCTCCTTATCGACCCCATCCCACCACCCCATCAAGTCACCCACATCCTACACCTCTCCCCACAAATTCTCCCACTTTGTCTTTAAAAAAATAAAAATCCCTAACCCTGCCTCCTCCACCCCAAGAAGTCCTCACATTTAACTTCCAATACCCTGGATATCTCTTAGGTAAGCTGGCCCAAGTCAAGTCCCATATACTGTCAGCTCTATGAACCGTGTATACAGCATCTCCCGTACGCACACACATCACCGCACACTCTCGTCACAATAACCTATGGAGCCTGGCCGCGTATCCCTGTCTATGAAATTATGCTCAACCATTAGGTCCCCACCTCCAATAACCATCCCTTAACCCCACGCCCGCAAATGGATCCCTTGGCTAAACCAAAAAACACCCTGCCGCCCCGTGGGGGGGGGTTGGGCTCCACATTCTTTCTACGTACTATACAATTCCAATCACCAAACCTCGATTGTTACCGAGGGACGAGATCTCAAATAATAACCAAAACATCACGCCACAAATTCATTCTTCACCGTCATCACGCTCCGCCCGCGCATACACACAAACCACTGCCATCACTCACCTTTCCACAATCCATCTACCTGGGTAGGCCTTCCCTCCTCCCCTCTCCCACATCTAATAACAACAAAGGGGCTCGTCTCCCGAATCAGAATTTTTCAACCCCACCTTTCAAACGTTCGAATATGCCACAAACACACGATCATCCATCCACTTCAAATCCCGACCCGCCTTAAAGTGTATGCTCCTGCATGAATACAATATCTATGGCATGACACCTCTAAAACCCTGGAGCCACAAACGCTTCACATTCAACAACTCAACCCATTTACATTCACAGTCATAAACACCCGAAACCTTCTTGAAGGGTTTTACATGCCTGCCCGTAAGCTCCTTTCAAAGACACGTCACCAGCCTTCCTACTTTCCCACCATGCTCACCACAGTGAGCTCTATTCCCCCCGGTCGAACACCTGACCGGGACACACCACTGTTGTGCCTCCACTCACACGTCAGCCCACGGTTTCTTCCCCGGTCTCTTGCACCGTAGTATAAGACATCATCGGAATCAGGAGTGCGTTGCCGCCCACTTCGCCTTACACTCTCTGCATCCATGGACTGTCGGGGGGAGGCCTCACATGCACCCTCCGCCGCCACCTCGACCACAGTCAACCATTCCCGTAGAAGAGCACATGTCAGTCAGCTTCTGTCTCTCCTCTCGTCTCACACTCCTCATGTCCCACCACCGAATGTAACAACATCTCCAGCTCTCTTCATCTCCAAAAACTTTTCCTCAACTGCTCCAAAGACCACATCCTCTGCGCGTTCTCCTCCACTCAAGCTTGGACTCCCCTTCCACCAAACCCGGAGAGCTGTTAGATCTCTACAGGCATTGATGGGCTCCACCCCACGTCGGAAACTCTCCTCTCCACCTCCTCGCTCCAAGACGAACTATGGCCAATGTTACAGCGTCCGCTGGCAGGCCCCGCTTTCGGGTCAGGCCCGTCACTCCGTCCTTCTGTCTGCATCCAGTCGTTTGCTGCTGCCTCTCACACTGTGCTGCCATATGGTGTCATAAGACGCTACATAGCCTGCAATTCTTGTGCTGCCCTGCGTAATACACCAACACTTGCGTCCGAAAGTCCGTCCAGGTGACAAACGACGGGAATGGGATCCTCAGGCATCATCTTTAGGTTAACGTACCCTCCGCCAGCCGGCGTACGCCCCATCCTCCCAGGTACCTGCCGGTGCCAATGCAAACAGTACCGTAACTTTCAAAAACGTTCCGTATATCTGCCTCATCAGCTCGAAGGCACGTTGCGTACCTTCACCCAAGTGTAAGTGTAGCAACACGTCCAATTGAAACGAACTCGTAATGCCGAGTTACGTCACACAGCCAACTTGATACTGCTCCAACCAGGCGCTCATACAACTGCCCGTCGATCGTATCTTAACTAATATTCGGTAAGCCCCGTTGAGCGATACTCCATAAAATCTTGATCAGCAATGCCGTATGTGTCGCGAATATTCACAGTAAAGCACCTGTGGGTGCGGACTGAGGCGTAACTACACCCCTCACTAAATCAAAGCATACACATGTTGATGTGCCTTCTGATATCTGCGCCATCCTGTGATAATCAATCGGCCAGTAGGCCTCTCAACCAGGAGCGTGTGCGCAGCACAAAACCCACGCAATAAAGCATAGTTCAATTAATTTACTAATAAATCACTGGTGTGTTATCATTTTGTACTGTTCAGTACTGCATGACATAAAACACATAACATCTGCGTAGCCACCTATCCTTGACAGTGATGTAATAAATATACCTAAACCAAAATATGTAAATGTATGACGTTCTAGTTGTTACTGAATGAAACCATGGTACTGAACACAAATATAAAATAACTCTCCAGGAACATAACCAGTTTGCGAATGTATGCTCTCACTAGCTCACCCCTCTCATCACCTTCAACACTACTAGCACAACCTTACACCCCCCCTCTCACATTAAAGGAGACCCGTCCCTTGCCCCCCCCCTGTTCCCTGAAAGTTGTGCTACAGTGAGATTACGATAACCTACCGAAAAACTTGATTCCCCTCTCCCCCATATATTAATCTATTCCTACACCTTGTCCTAAAGAACCTTGCTGCTAACGCTTTTATCCTCAACTGCCCTTTAACTGCCTCATACCCCAAGAAACATGCAAATAATCTGCCATAACATACATCAAAGCCCTCCCCCACTTCACTTGCTACCCCACTAACATCCATCGACAAAGATCTAAGAAAAGACCAACTCCCCCCCCCCCCCCAACAACCTAATAACTCCCGCCATCCAGACTCTCACCACGCCCAAAGATGAACAAAAATATACCACATGATAGCAGTTTCCTCCTCCCCACAGAATAAGCATGTTGCCTCTCTCCCCAAACCCCCATTTTATGCAACACTTGCTTAGATGCAACCACACCCATGAGAAAACGGTATACCATCTCCCTGACTCTTGCTGGTATCCTAAGCTTCTTGAACTCCCCCCATATGACCCTCCAGTTATACATGGGGTATACTGCGACCCCCTGCAATACACCCCTTCCCCACACCACACTCACCACTGTGTTTACCTTCAAACTTTTAACCTGCCTCACTGTCAACAAGAATCTTATTACATCTTCACACTTTCTCAAGTCCCTGCCACACCACCACTTTCTAGCATCCCTCATCACCCTATCCACCCTAACACCCCTCGCCCCCCCCACCCTTAGATACCTCTGCTTAATATATAATGCCATTACCCTAGGCCCTAAGGCCAACAAACCTAGTCCCCCCCGTTTCACCTCCATCATGACCACCTCCTTGGGCAACAAGGCCCTGCCAAAACCCCCACACAAACCTCAACACCCTCCTCTGTATTTCCTGTATATCCTGCACCCTCAAGGGAACACCTCCGCCACACCCCAGACCTTACTATACACCAGCGAGTTAATTACCAACACTCTCTGCTGTAACGCCACTTCACTAACCCTCAAACCTTTTAACTTTCCTATAACCCTACTCGTGACTGTTTCTGAGTTAATCCTCCTACATTCCTGCAACTGCTTCATATACCATATCCCACACCACCCTAATTCTGTCACAAACCGTCCATCCCATCTCCTCCCCCAATCTCCCCCCAACCCAATTTCCTACCTCCAATAACCTAGACTTTGCTAAATTAACTACCATTCCTGAAACATTCCAAAACTCCTTATCCCCCTCTCCCACCCTTCTTAAAAGCCTCCCCACATGTAACTAAAACAGTTGTGTCATCCACATAACCTACTATTCCCCCATGCTTCCCCCCCTACCCCCTGCAATTCCTCCTCCACAGCCTCATAAAAAGGATGTTGCACACATGCAAAGAGCAACTGCGACAGCGGACAACCCTGCCTTAATCCCTGTTCCATCATCACCGTCCCCCCAGCTTTCCATTAACCTGCACCCTCATGACAGCCCCCTCATATAGAGTGCGCACCCACCTCACTCCCCCCCCCCCTCCAAAACCCAATTTCTCCAAACATCCCCACAAAAAGTCCCTCTTCATGCGTCATAGGCCTGAGCCCAATCCAAGCCAAGGACACCCCCTCCCGGCAGTTCCTATAAAATCCCTATCCCACTGTGCCCATTCTTCATAGTCTGTCCCGGTATCCCATACTGACCCTCATGTATGCTATTCCCAATTACCTTCTTAACCTGTTACCCAATACCTTTGCAAAAATTTTGTAATCTGTACACATTAACGACAACGGACGATAATCTCCCAACCCCTTCTTCTCCCTCCCCTTCTTTGGCACCAAAACAATAACCCCAGTTCTCTGTGTTTGCGCCAACCTACCACGTTTCAACATATAATTCAGAACCACCACTAGGCACTCCCTCAGATCCTCCCAATGTGCTCTGTAAAAATCATTAGATAACCCACCTATTCCTGGTGCCTTCCCCTGACTCAACCCATTCACCACTCCCCCACCTCTGCCTCCTTACATGCCACCCTCCAACATGTCCCTATCCCCCTGCCCCAAAACCTGATGAACCCCTATATCTCTAAATGTTTCTAACCCAACCACCCCTACCCTTATTTTCCATTTCTCCATAAACCAAGAATCGGTATACCTACTGATACAATCTGTGTCCGAGAGACCCTGTCCCTGCACATAACCCTCCCCCCCCTCCACGACAATATGTGCCACGGTATTCCTCAACTGTCTGTCCTTGAATTTTCAGAGTACAAACCCTGTTGGCTTATCACCTTTTAGTACGTCCTCCAAGCCTGCCCTGACCCTGAGTGCATCAAAACGTTCATTATGCATCTCTACTAAATGACTTCTAATTTCCCCCATAACTCCTCCCACACCTTCCCTCCCCCCCCCATAACAATCATTCAACTGGCCCTCTAAATAATTCTGCAATCCAAACCTCCAGCGTGCCCGTTCCCTGCCCCTCTTCTTAAAAAAATCCTGCAATCTGCACCTTTGCCTGCAACTCCCACCAATCTAGCAAATCCACCTCCCTTCCCTAGCCCCCCAAAACCCTTTCCACCATGCCTGAAAAAGGGCCAACCCGATCTTCCTCCCCGTAAAAGCCCAAAAAAAATTAAAGGAAAAAGAGGGGCATGTCTAACAGAACCCTTCTTTTACAATAATTAATAAGCCATGCAGCCAAAAATATTTACATTGACCGTTCTAAGTAATACCTTAAGTAACCTAACAATAGGGTATATACCCCTTACCCCATTAAACCGTAATGGGAATTTAACCATCAGAGTTGTGTTTGCAAGAACAAAACAAAACACAAAATCTATTAAAGTACATACGAAAACAGTTATTGGACAGTTAACCTTCCATACCTCACACACCTGAATCAGAGGAAGAATATTCCACACACAATACGTAATCTCAATATTAATGCATCAACCATGAAATTCCAACTGTCATAACAACATCACATTAACGATGAGTTTTACATCCGTAAAATATCAGAGCAAACATTACATGCTAACCTCAATCTAAAAATCTAGGATTTAAAATATTTAATATAATCCTAAACTAGAATTATCACATAATCAGTCAACTGGTTCTCCCCCCACTCAAGGAGGGGCAAGAAACCCCCTCAATTAAAGACTATACAGGTACACCCCTACAACCTCAACACATCCCTAACATAAGATCAAACCTTGTTAATGATTGGCCCATAAGATCCTAATCTCCCTGTCTGAACACAAAGTATTCTTCCTTGACACAGTAATATTCACTACATGAATTTGTGAAAAGTAGTACAATCTCCTCTTCTATATAGGAGTACAGTTTAAAGGAAGTACTTGCAGCTGCATGTTTAAAACTACAAAAATCAATGTCCTCATTCGCTTCCGGCTGAGTGGACGTGCTGCGCAGGCGCTTACTCCCGATTAAGTTGATTTTCTGCGCAAGTTTTGCCCTGTTTCGAGCAATCAACAGCGGATAAACATGGCAGACGTTGTGAAAACTGTCTTTGTGGAATTATACGTGGGCCCAAAGAGTTCAACCATGAAGGTGCTACTCCTACGATTATTCCTGATTGTATATGCACAGGGGGTCCAGTTGGTAATCCCCCCAATACATTAATGGGGTTACCACAGACCCCTGCAAGTCTTCAAGCTGGCACTGGACAAGCACCTACAGTCGGTTCCTGACACAGCCGGGCTGTGGCTCGTAAGTTTGGTTTCCGTGCATCCAGCAGTACTACACCTGTTGATCATGCTCTGATCCCCAGGAGGCCTGTCACAAGACCCGGGCCGCGGGGGCGTTGACCCCCGAACTCTCTCCAGGTAAACCCAGGAGTAATACCCAATGATGAGCTTTATGGTGTGGCTGTTAACGGCGTTAGGATTTTCAATCAAATTTTATAAATGCTGGTGATTTACTCAAGAATAGTTGACAGTACCACGAGAAGAGGATGGCCGTGAATGCAGCAGTGAAAGGTATGTCTACATGATGTATCCAGCTATGTGGACCTAACGTAAAAGTAAGGAATGTGCCCTATGAGCTACAGAGTATGATTGAGGTTGCGGTCTTTCGTCCGTTATGGCAAGGATTCAAAGCTGTCGGAAAATTTTAGGGGGAAGTGTGGAGGATGGGCTTATGTGGGACTGCCGAGGGTGATCCTTCATCTGAAGATGACTGTTATGGCAATCAATTCCTTCATATTTTTACTGAAGAAGATTCGAACGCAGGTATACGTATACTAGCGGACAGAGGCGGACTTGTATGCTGTGCGATCATTGAACCATATGGCAGCCCAATGCCACAAGGAAAACCATGACGGAGGGAACAGATGTCAACAACGGTGGATCAGCAGTTGGATCCTGTGGTACAGAGACAGATCGCCAAAAGGCACAGGCATTCATACAGTTTGGAGTGAGGAATGGTAATACATAAGGCGGAGACGATCTCTTGTGCTACTTTACCTGTGGGGACGGGGCCTGAGCCAGACTGAACGAAGATGACGAACGATGACGGTGAGCTTAAAGCAACAGATATAATGTTGGATGAGGTTTTGAATTACCTTCCTGAGAGAGGTGGAGGAGAGTTCCTGGATGATGAGCACGCATGGACCTCAATGGATGAGGCTACAGTCTCATCGGGACTTGGGAAGACCGTGTGCAATGAGGGAAGAAGCACACGTAGTGTCTGAGGATGCACAGAGCGTGCCATGAAGAGGAGGTTACATGTGAGACGGAGGTTCACGAAAGAGAACTACTGGACGTCTATATGGAAGACCGTTTTTAACGCCAGGGCAGAGACCAGGGAAGAAAGTCTTGGAACCCAGGTAGATCTCCCGGAGAGTGGGAGGTAGCCGGTGCTGAAGTACTGAAAGGATCAAAGGTTAGGGGGGGGGGGTTGGGGACTGAACAGGCAAGGTGACAAACGGGCTCCAAGACAGCAGCCAGGTCACGCCTGGTGCCATTTCAAAGGCGGCGGCAAGCCGCCTTTTACTGTCATAATTCAAGGATGTAACGAGAATCTATGATAATGGCCGGAGAGCCGAGGTAAAAGAGTATGGGATGGAATTTTCTAAGAGATTTAATGTAGATATCTGTTTCATTCAGGAGCACAAATTAAAAGTTTGGTTGTGAGTTGGTCTTTGAAAGGATAAAAGTATTGTATGTTGATGTGCTTCTTGAGGTTAAAAGGTGGTTGCTGTGGCTGTAAAGGAAACCAGTCCATGCGTATTTTGAGTGTGGAGGAGGGGGGGGTATGGTCGTGAGGGTGGTAGGGGGCGAGGGTGCACGAGGTTTGTTTTATAGGCAGTGTATATGCCGGCGATGGCAACGCACGAGTTTATGAGAACATTGTGAGAGAATTTGTGATGTAGGCAAATAAGGGGTTAACCTTTAGTCACGTAATAGGGGGAGCTTAGGAAATGTTGTTATTATGGGGGTAGTGTTGGAATCCGAGGAGGGCGGGGTGTATGTTTGGGCTATGTTACGTAATGTGTTTGGAGACGTGGGGGTTTTTGGATGTTTGTGGGTAGGGAGGTTTGCAGTTGAGTATATGTTTGTCAGACGGAAAAAAAAAAAAATTATTTAATGCTGCAAGATTAGATAAGGATCTACGCAACGGAAAGCTTGTACGTGTGTTTGAGTCAGGACTTTTGATGTGGGGTTTTCTGATCATAGGGCAGTTATAGCAGATCTTGATTGGGAAGGTATGGGTAGGATACAATCGTGTTTTTGCGGAAATTAAATGCAAGACTCGGAGAGCTGAGGAGGTGAGTATGGCTTTTGGGGAATGGTGGCAAACTTTTTGGATCTAGGAGTAAGCGTGTTTCTTTAGAATGTTGGGAAAGTCACGCTAAGCCGGGTTATAGCAGGTTTCTATAAGAGGAAGGTGAAGGGAAGAGGCAGGGGTGGAGGTATGGGTTGCAAAACATTTTGAATATCAGCTAAATGGTTTATGAGAAGGGGGGGCGGCAGTATGGCGGTCACATGGTGCAACTCAGGACAGGTGGCTGAGTTTTCATAATGGTAAATTAGATGCAGTACGTGTAAGGACGGGAATGGAGGCTGTGCCTTGTGGGGTGATAAACCTTCGGGAAAGTGTTTGCGAGGTTTTAGGGTACGCAGAGGGATTCGAACTATTTTAAACTTGGTGTAAGTGAGGATATGGGTGGTTATCACAGGACCAGGTACTGAATACTACAGAAGGCATGAGCAATTAACGCTGATTCGGTTCCAAAGAAGTGGGGGAAGGGGGAGGAGGGCGATGCATTCAGGTGTGGGGTGGGGAGGGGTTTAGGTCATGTAGGAGAGGAGGGCAATGGGGAACGGTAAGTGAGATTAGCATGGGAGAATTTGAGGAGGCTGTGTCAGATGAGTACTGGCAAGGGCGCCGGTATATAAGGGATATCAGAAAACATCAAATGAATTTTATAGAATAACGGGAGCAACATTAAAGTAACTGTCTGGTGAGGGTTCATGAAATGTAAGCGACGGGAGGGACATTAGGACCGACTCAGCGAACTGGTGTAGCGGTATTAGTACGCAGAAAAGCAAGAGGGAAAGGAGTAATTGAAGTGAGTACAGAGCTATTTCGCTAATGTGTTCTCACGTACCAGATTTTCGGCGAAGATATTGGGGCAATAGGATGAAGAAGGTGTTAGTTGGGGTAGACAAAAGGGGCAGATGGTATTCCGGGCAGAAGCATGAGAGATGTGGCATGGCTGCATAAGGGATTTTTTTTGAGGGTTTTGCAGTGGGGAGGCTTTTTGGCATTGATTGGGCAAATGTCGTATACGACTGAGTAGATAGAAACTTTCTGAGGGCTAGTTTTGTTATGCATCCGTTTTGTCCAGGAGTGTGTGAGGGGGTTGATACAAAGTATTCGTCTGCAATGGTGCGAGTAACAAATTATGGAATGTTGGGAAGGCCGAAAGGATGGAGAGGGTTTGAGACAGGTGTCCCCTGTCTCAAATATAGTTTGCGTGTATGCAGCATCCATTTTATAGGCCGTTGAGGGGAGGGGGATTTTAAATGGGTAGAAGGATGGGTGTTATAGATGTGGTGGGGTATGTGGATGATACCACGTGTTCTTGAATGGCATAGTGGAGGGATGCGTAGCGTGGAAAGTGTGATGGGAGCTTTTCGGGAGGGCATCAGGCCAAGCGGGTGAACAAGCAAAATCAAGTTGCTGGAGTGGTGCCTGGGTGGGGGGGGGGGGGTCTGTGGGGTTGGAGTTTGGGAGGGAAGTATTGGATAGGCCTAAAAATTTTGGGAGTTATATACATGGCAGATGCGCGGGAGGCTTAGGCAGGTGAAATCGGAGTGGTGGTGGCGAAGCAGTAAAAATTATAAGAATTACGGGCGGGACGTCACCTTACCACAGCAGGCGCTAATTGTAAATTCATTAGTTTATAGTAAAGTAAGGAGTATGGCTGTGGTCCTACCAATGCGGACCCAGACGAACATGAAGAATTCCAGAGGAGGCAATACGTATGTTGGGGTTTCGGGAGGGCATGGCTACGCTAGGAGGTGGAGATGTCAAATATACGCAGTGAGGAGTAGGTTCTTTTAGCGATGGGGCCGAGAGTAAAAGGCTTTATAATAATGTGAAACATAGGGTTCGTTAGGGGGGGGGGGAAAGAGGGTTAGAGTGAGGAAAGTGATGAGGATGTGTGAATGGTGGAGCGGAAAAGAATTAATTGAATGCGAGGAGATGCTGAGGTTATTGTTATTGATTAGGGAGGTGGAAAAACTAGGGTGGGGCGTTTGTGACGATGAGTAGAAGGCCCGGAAAATCATACAGGGGGTAATCGGTTTATCCCTGTATGATAGGGGTATGATAATGGAAATGACTTTCGAAAGCTTAAGTTAATGCCGAGAGTAACGGAGTTTGTATATAGGTATATAATGGGATATTAGCATCGAAAGCTGTTTTTGTGTTCATGGATTTGTGAGGGAACAGACCTGCGATCACTGGGAACATGAAACAGCTTTTTCCTGCGGTTTATTTCTGTGAAGAGGTTGAGGGAGGTAAGGGTGTGGTTAGCGAAAGGTTTTTAGGTTGATGGAGGGGGTAATGTAAGAACCCTGCGAGCCTTAACATTAGAAGTAACGGGCGGGTCTCCAAGAAGTGAAAAGGGCCATTATGTATGTAGTGGGGTGATTTTCTGTATAATTTCCTGGGGAATGAGGGACACGGAGGAGAAGAATTAGGATTAGACAATGCGTGGCATATATAGACGGTTAGCAGAAACAAACTTATTTACAGGGGACGTGGAGGACACGTTTTCCGGAGACCTACTGCAAACTTTACGGTCAATGGCCTCATTCAGTTGGCGAGCCCTAAATAATACGTAAAAGGACTGGTTTCCTCTATAAGCGGGTTGACATTAGTTTTTCGGAGGGAGAGTGGGGGGGGGGGGGGGGGGGTATAAGAGTAAAGGACTGGTGAAGAATGTGAGGGTCCGGGAAGGTATTGACTGAGTGGTGCCTGTGTTGACGAAGTAAGTTTTGAGTGTCAAGATTTGATGATCCCAAGATTTGTATAAAATTAGGTCCTTGATATTCAAAGAGTCATAGAAGTCCACTGATCCCATGTTATCTACCAGTTGTGCAACGATAATTTTTCTGGATATGAAATTTCGCAAGATTTTTATTGAAAATTTGTAGGGAATTTCATTTCGCTTGACGAGGGTTTATATTGCGTTTTTACATAATTGTTTTCCACAACTTTTGTAATGTTTAATAAGTATTCGTTGCTGATGCAACGAATGTTGTAAAAATTGCAGTTGTTGATTCTTAATCTGCATATGTAATTTTTGTGTAATGCTTATTTTTGTTATAGTAGAAATGTTTTTCCGATAATTACCAACTTTGGTTCATAAGATAAATCTTCATAATCATTGCATGTATATAAAAGTTACGAAAATTTATGTTTGATCACTGCTGTGTGATCAATACGTTTGTGAATGATGGAGTGTATATATAGATGAGTTTTCATGGGGTGGGGTTCCCCTCCAACAGTTTGTGTGTGTATGTGACAGATATATTATCATTTAGTATAATGTGTGTCAAGTGCATGGTGTGTATGAATTTTGCATGTTTCCAAAATTTTTTTCTTGCGCTTGTGATATAATTCTTCGGTAATCTAGTTCAAGATCCATGTATTTATTGAGGTATTTAATATTATAGACAACCATGTTAATTTATGATGTTTAAAATAAAATTTAAAAAAAAAACTACAAAAATACAAGCATCATCCCATACATTTGACCTACATACATGTTTCCTTGTTTCATTTGAAATTTTTTTAACATATCTCATATACTCAAAAGAATTTTTTTTTATTTAAAAAACAATACATAGCTTAACATAAAAACCCTCTTAAACTAGGGTTGAATACACATTGAATATAAACACATTTTTTGAAAAACACAATCTCTCAGAACGTACGAAAAGCAACTAAACACAAAATTAACAAACGTACAAGAGGTTACAAAAAATAGACTAAAAATATCACGCTTGTGACAGAACATAACCTTAAGAAAGATGGGCATTCTTAACCTATTACACAAGAACAACAACAAGAACATAACATTGTACGTGAACCCCTGTAGCAGGTTCAATAAAAATAAATAATCCATAATCCCTTCGGGTATACACTATTTACATAATATTACTGGGACATATTGCCAATGCACGTACAATACAATAAAAGAAAATTTTATTTAATTATATTTTATTTATTTATATATCGGTTACTCATACAACACACAAATAATCGATAACCAAAGGAAACCTACATCACAATCTCATGATAAAACAAAGTACATACTCTTACTCAATAACCCCCCATACATAATTCCCCTACAGTCACACATACTCGCCTTACACAAGACTTACGAGTCAGCACAAAACTAGAAAAGCCATAAGCATTCGCCCTCATCAACAGGCTATACACATTAAATAAAATAGCAATAACATTCTCAGTACCATAAACATAAAACCCGACCCGTTTGCCAGTGCCATAGCCGAAAGTACATCAATAGTTCAAAACAAGAAAGAAGGCATAGACTCTGACTTAAGACATCTATAACACATCTAACTATCACCACCCCATCCACTCACACAACCACATTTACCTCAACCACGCATTACACAGATACCACAGTAACCCAGGCCGTTGAGCATACCCAACCCCGGATACAATCCCGTTCCATCCCCTAAAATTCAATCTCCCCCCCCCCCCCCTTTCACAACGTAACAATGCTCTCACACTCATACTATGATACCCAGACTGAAAAAGAGCCTTGTCCCAGCGACTCCATATTTTCCCGAATATAACACAACGTTCATAAATGGTCCCCCCGTCCAACCCACCACCAACACCCTTTTTGCGCACCTCCCCATCCCCAATCCCCTCTCACGCCCAGATACAAAAACAAAAATCCGCAATTATATACGTGATTCACGTTGCACAGGCGCCTCGACGCCTCCCAACGTCCAAACTTAACGCCCTCAATACTTGATATCCCCTCCTCCCTCCCACTGTCCTCAGAACCTTAACCCACCCATTCCCTGATACTCTCCAAATATCACAAAAATACACTACATGAAACGCCGTCGTCCTCATCCCCGCCCACCCGACACGCGCCCTCCACCCGTCAACCCCTCTTTCCTAAAGGTGCAGCACCCGACGGCAGTATACCATGGAGAAAACGGCAAAATACCTCTCGCACATTGGACGCACGTGCATCAATCGTACTCTTTCCCATATATCCTTCCACGCATACATAGGTAGATACTCTCGACTACACGACTACATTCGCCCTTACAACACGCTCTAAAACACCCACTCGAACTTTTATTAGGTCCCGTACATGCATCAACGCCCGCAATAACGTCTTCACAACCTTCATTCCGACCCTTTTCCCCTCCCACCACAATCGCGCCTCTTCATGCAAGCCATTCACGCCCCTCCCTGCATGACCCCGCACACGGCATAACCCCCCACTTCAAATAAATACACTTTGACTCTAACCGTCAATCAACAACCCAATCCCCTCTGTTGACCTGTTAAAGTAACCACACTCCTACTCAACCATTCACAACCCGAACCCCAAAGAAAATGGACAACCTCTTTAAATTAACAGCCTCATAACATCTGGACCCTGCTAAACGGAATATACCACAGCCACGTGCCAGACTTAGGCTGTATAACAACACATTCACAACAATCGCACGCTGATGTACTGTCAAATGAGATGTCCTCAACCCATCCAATCGCCCCACCATTCGATCCAACAACAAGTCCAGAATTAACCATTTTCCCCTCCCTCTCTCGCACTACTCATATACACTATCAACACACTATATCCTTCCACATATTTCCAAGAGGGTGGTTGTGGGCGTACATTCCTTCCCCAACTCTCTCTCCCACCCATCTCCTAAGACCAGTAATTTTGATTTTTCCACATTAACTCTTAACCCGTAACCCCCGCGAAATTATCAATAACATCACAACCGCACTTAAACTCCCTCTGCGTTCGCACGATATTGTCGTGTCATCCACATACCCTATTATTCCCTGCTCTCCCACTTCCTACTCCCCAATCCACCTCCATACAACACTTCCACCTTTTCTATAGAAAGGGTCTGTAAACAGCAAACAACAATTGAGACAAAGTGGGACAACCCCTGCCTAATACCCTGACCCATGGATACCCACTCCCCCAAAACTTCCCAGAGAGACGCGCGCTGTACACGGGTCCACCCCACACCTGTATACAATGCTCTGCCCAATGCACCACCTCTCCCCAAAACCCTGCCTCCTAAATATGTACCATACAAAACATCCACGTTCTACACTATCATACAAACCCGGCCCCCCCCCCCCCCCCCCCCCCCGGGGCCTGCCAATCTAACGCTTAAACAACCCCCCCTGCTCCCCCTCCCGACTCTTTCCACAAAATTCTTTATAAAATACTATGCCCGTCATACATCGTCCTCCTCCAGACACACCATATTGTCCTCTCGCAACCACTCTATCCACCACACACTTTCATCCTATTTCCTAAAATTTTTGGCAAAAATCTTATAATCAGCACACAGCAATGATATAAACCTAAATCCCGCACCGTGTACTGTTTCTACCTATTGGCAGCTAAAACCACAACAGCAGTTCCCTTGCAACCTGCCCATCCTCCCCTCCCTTCATCGAATTCATTAGTTTCTACTAAGAAAGGACATCAACACATTCCAATGGCTCACATAAAAACCGCAGGCAAAGCCATCCAGACTGGAGCCTTACCTCGTGCCATCCCCTCCAAAGCCCTCCACACCTCCCCTTCTTCAATATCCCCCCCCCAACGCCATGCGATCAACTGCTACTTAGCACACAAGATACATTTTCCCCCCAACCTCACCGAAAGCCTCCACATCCCTCCCTACAACACTCAGTAAATTATTTGCCAAACCCCCACCACGTATCACACATTGCCTCCGTTGTTTCTTAACTCAATGTCCGCCCTATAATCCACCTAATGTCGTCATGTACCAACCAGCCTATCAAATTTCCATAGCCATACTTCGGCTTGCCTCTGTCCCCGTAACACAACAGTCGATGTCTGGTCACCCCAACACCGTCTCTTCAATTCCACCCTGCACACACACCGCATCAAAATCTGTTCATTCTGCAAATCACGAATTCCTCCACTTTCAACAATTATCAATTCCTCCATGGGATACTGCCCTACCTGCACGCCCTTCTCATAACAATTTGCAAACCTACCCACGAAATACTGCTGCAACCCTTACGTCATCCAACCCGTACTTTCCCCGTTTCTATCTCACATAAAACCTGAGCCGAATCCTCCCTTCCCCCCCATCTATAGCTACCCCATCAATCCCAAAAAACAACCACCAGCAAGTCACGCCACATCCCTTCCCTCTCCCCACAAATTCTCCCACTTTGTCCTAAAATCTAACCCTGCCTCTCCCCCCAAGAAGTCACACTATTTAACCTTCCAATACCCTGGATAGCTCTTAGTAAGCAGGCCAAGTCAAGTCCATATAAACAGCTCTATGATCCGTGTATACAGCATCTACCGTAACGCACACACATCACCCGCAAACGTTCGCGTCACATATAACCTATCGAGCCTGGCCGCGTATCCTGTCTATGAAAAGTATGCTCAACCATTAGGCCCCACCTCCAATAACATCCCTTAACCACCCCACCCAGCAAAAGATCCCTTAGCTAACCAAAAAACACCCTGCCCCCCGTGCTCCACATTCTTCTACCGTACTATACAATTCCAATCCACCACCACGATTGTTACCGATGGACGAGATCTCAAATATAAACCAAAAACAACACGCACTAATTCATTCTTCACCCGTACATCACGGCTCCGTCCCGCGTCAGAAAACAACCAAACCACTGCCATTCACTCACCATTCCACCAACCATCTACCTGTGGTACCCTTACCCTCCTCCCCTCCCTCACATCCTAATTACAACAAAGGGCTCGTCTCCCGATTCAGAATTTCAACCCCTACCTTTCACACGGTCCGAATATGCCACAAACACACGATATCCATCCACATCATCCCGACGCCGCCTTAAAGTTATGCTCCTGCATGAATACAATATCTACGGCACTGACACCTCTAAAACCCCTGGAGCCACAAACGCTACACAATTCACCCACAACCCTTTATACATTCACAGTCATACACCCGAAACCTTCTTGAAGGGTTTTACATGCTGCCCTGTAACTCCTTCATAGACACGTCACCAGCCTTCCTACTTTTTCCCACCATGTGCTCACACACAGTGAGCTCTATTCCCTCCCGGTCCGAGACACCTGACGCGGACACACCTGTGGTGCCTCTCCACGTCACCACGTCAGCCCACGGTTTCTTCCCCGGTCGTCTGCACCGGGGTAAAGACAACATCGGAATCAAGTGCGTTGCCGCCCTCTTTCGCCCGAAACACTCTCTTGCATCCATGTCTGGTCGGTGGAATGGCCTCACATGCACCTCCGCCGCCACCTCGACGCACAGTCACCATCCCGTAAAAGAGGCACACAGTCAGCTGTCTGTCCCTCCCCTCTCGTCCTCACTCCCTCGAGGTCCCACCACCGATTGACATCATCTCCAGCTCTCTTCATCTCCAAAAACTTTTCCGTCACTGCTTCCAAAGCCACATCCTCTGCTCGTTCCCTCCACTCAACATGTCTCTCCCCTTCCACCAAACCGGAGACGTAATCCTACAGGCATTGATGGGCTTCCACCCCACCGTCGAAACCTCTCTCTCCACTCCTCGCTCCAAGACGAACTATGCCCTTTACAGCCCGTCCCGCGGGCAAGCCCCGCTTTCGGGTCAGCCCTCCACTCCGTTCCTTCTGTCTGCATCCTGTCGATTGGCGTCTGCCTCTCACACTGTGCTGCCCATATGGTCATAAGCGCCACATAGCCTGCCAGTCTTGTGCTGCCCTGCGTTAAAACCCATCACATGCGTCCAGAAAGGTCGTCCAGGATGACAACCGACGGGATGGGATGCCTCAACATCATCTTTATTGACGTACCCTCGGCCGCCGGCGATACCCCCACCACCCAGGTACCTGCCGTTGCAGATGCACAGCTACCGAACGTTCAAAAACGAGATCCGTATATCTCTGCCCATCAGCTTCGAAAGGCACGTTGCGTACCTTCACCCAAAGTCGTGTCGGCAACACGTTCAATAAAAACGAACCTCGTATTGCCGAGTTTACGTCCACATCAGCCATCATGATACTGCTCCAACCAGGCGCTCATACACTGCCGTCGATCGTACTTAAAACGAATATTCGGTAAGCCCCCGTTGAGAGCGATACTCCCATACAAATCTTGAATCAGCATGCCGTAATTTGTCGCGAAAAATCAAATGTTATAAGCACCTGTGGCGGACTGAGGCGTAACTACAAAACGGGCCCACACTACATCAAAGCACACAGTGTTGATGGGCCTTCAGATAGTCTGTGCGCCATCCTGTGAAAATCAAACTGCGCAGGAAGGGCCTCTCCAAAACCAGGAGCGGTGAGCAGCACAACCTCACGGCAATAAAGCGATGATTTCAATGGATTACTATAAATCACTGGTTGTATCAATTTGTACCTGTCATACTGCAAAGACATAAAACACAATAACAGCTGCCGTAGCACCTATCCTTGACAGTGAGTGAAAAAATATACCTAAACCAAACATAAGTAAATGTATGACGTTTCTAGTTGTTACTGAATGAAACCATGTTACAGAACACAATATAAAAAATTAACTCTCCAGAACATAACCATTTGCGAATGTATGCTCTCACTAGCTCACTCTCTCATCACCTTCAACACTACTAGCACAACCTTACACCCCCCTCTCTCACATTAAAGGAACCCGTACCCTTGCCCCCCCCCTGTTTCCCTGAGAAGTTGTGCTACAGTGAGATTACGATAACCTAACCGAAAAACTTGATTCCCCCTCTCTCCCCCCATATATTACTCTATTCCTACACCTTGTCCTAAAGAACCTTGCTGCTAACGCTTTTATCCTCAACACCCTTTAATCTGCCTCATACCCAAAAACATTCAAATAATCTGCCATAACATCATCAAAGAGCCCTCCCCACTTCACTTGCTACCCCACTAACATCCCATCGACAAAGATCTAAGAAAAGACCACAACTCCCCCCCCCCCCCCCCAACAACTAAATAACTCCCGCCATCCAGACTCTGTCTCCCACGCCCAAAGATGAACAAAAATATACCACTGAATAGGCAGTTTTCTCTCCCCACAGAAATAAGCATGTTGCCTCTCCACCAAACCCCATTATTATGCAATCACTTGCCTTAATGCAACCACACCCATGTGAGAAAACGTAATACCATCTCCCTGACTCTTGCTGGTATCCTAAGCTTCTTGAACTCCCCCATATGAGACCCTCCAGTTATAACATGGGTATATCAGCGACCCCCTGCAAAACACCCCTTCCCACACCACACTCACCACTGAGTTTACCTTCAAACTTTTAACCTGCCTCACTGTCACAAGAACTAATTACATCTTCACACTTTCTCAAGTCCATGCCACACCACCCGCCACTTTCTAGCATCCATCATCACCCCTATCCACCCTAACACCCCTCGCCCCCCCCACCCTTAGATACATCTGCTTAATATATAATGCCCATTACCCTAGGCCCCTAAGGCCAACAAACTATCCCCCCCGTTTTCACCTCCATCATGACCACCTCCTTGGACAACAAGGGGCCCTCCAAAACCCCCAACACAAACCACAACACCCTCCTCTGTAATTTCCTTGTATATCCTCACCCTCAAAGGGAACACCTACGCCACAACCCCATACCTTACTATACACCAGCGCGTTAATTACCAACACTTATTTCTTCTGCTGTAACGCCACTTCATTACCCACAAACCTAATTAAACTTTCCTATAACCCTACTCGTGACTGTTTCTGAGTTAATCCTCCTACATCCTGCAACTGCTTTCATATACCATATCCCACACAACCCTAACTGTCACAAACCGTCCAAATCCCATCTCCTCCCCCAATCTCCTCCCCCCAACCCATTTCCTACCCTCCAATAACCTAGACTTGCTAAATAACTACCATTCCTGAAACATTCCAAAACACCTTATCACCTCTCCCCCCTTCTTATAGCCTCCCCACATTAAACTAAAACAGTTGTGCATCCACATAAACCAACCCCTTTCAAAAAAACTATTCCCCCCCATGCTTCCCCCCCCCTACCCCCTGCAATTCCTCCCCACAGCCTCATAAAAAGGATGTTGCACACATGCAAAGAGCAACTGCGACAGCGGACAACCCTGCCTTAATCCCTGTATTCCATCATCACCGTCCCCCCGGCTTTCATTAACCTGCACCCTCATGACAGCCCCCTCATATAGATGCGCACCCACCTCACTACCCCCCCCTCCAAAACCCAACTTTTCCCAAACAACCCCACAAAATTCCCTCTTCGATGCTGTCATAAGGCCTGAGCCCAATCCAAACCAAGGACACACCCCCTCCCTGCAGTTCTCTATAAAATCCCTTATCCCACTGGTGCCTCATTCCTTCATAGTCTGTCTCGAAACCCCAAACTGGACCTCATGTAGCTATTCCAATTACCTTCCTTTATACCTGTTACCCAATACCTTTGCAAAAATTTTTGTAATCGTACACATTAACGACAACGGACGATAATTCTCCCAACCCCATCTTCTTCCCTCCCCTTCTTAGGCACCAAAACAATAACCCCAGTTCCTGTGTTTGCGCCAACCTACCACTTTTCAACATATAATTCAGAACCACCACTAGGCACTCCCTCAGATCCCCCAAAATGTGCTCTTGTAAAAAATATTAGATAACCCATCAATTCCTGGTTCCTTCCCCTGACTCAACCCATTCACACCCTCCCCCACCTCTGCCTCCTAATGCACCTCCAACATGTCCCTATCCCCCTGCCCCAAAACCTGAGAACCCCTATATCTCTAAATTGTTTCTAACCCAACCACCCCTACCCTTATTTCCATTCTCCATAAACCAAGAATCGGTAAAACTACTGATACAATCGTGTTCCAAGACCCTGTCCCTGCACTATAACCCCTCCCCCCCCTCACCACGACAATATGTTCCACGGTATACCTCACTGTCTGTCCTTGAATTTTCAGAGTAAAAACCCTGTGGCTATCACCTTTTATACGTCCTCCAAGCTGCCCTGACCCTGATGCACAAAACGATCTAATGCATCTCTACTAAATGACTTCTAATTTCCCTCCATAACTCCTCCCACACCTTCCCCTCCCCCCCCCCATAACAATCATTCAACTGGCCCTCTAAATATTCTGCAAATCCAAACCTCCAGCGTGCCCGTTCCCTGCCCCCTTCTTAAAAAAAACCATCAAGCTCAACCATTGCCTGCAACTCCACACCATCTAGCAAATCCACCTCCTCTTCCCTAGCCTCCCAAAACCCTTTTCCAACCATGCTGAAAGGAACCAACCTGATCTCCTCCTGTAAAAGCCTCACATTTTAATTTCCCAATAACTCTGAAATATTTCTCGGAATAACCATCCACCCGCAGGTCAGCCAACACAGCCCTTGATCAACAAACCCCACACTACTGTTCTAACCCTCTCCATCCAATCCCCTGCCTCACATAAATCCTATCCAACCTGCCTATAACTCCCCTTTGTTACATAGGTGTGCTCCACCTGATAACACCCCCCCTTTCCCGACCACATCTACGAACCCCGCCGACTCGAAAAGCATCCAGTCAGACACCCAACACACACCCCGCCCCCCTAGGTATTACGCTCCTTGCTAACACACAATTCCATCACCCTCCAATTAATCGCAATAAAGCAGGTAAACCCCTAAGATATATAACAATACGTCCCGAACAAAGTCTGTTTTTATCCTCATCGTTACCAACGCGGGCAAATAAACTCCCAACAAAACATACTCCGCTCTCCCCCCCCCCACCCTCCACTCGAACAAGCCCCCCCCCACCTCCCACCACCATGCTCGCAATGGCCTGGTCCTCCTTTACTAAAACAGCCACTCTCCTTTTAAAAGTTTTGTCCATGCTTACAAACAACTTTAATCCTCTCAATCGCATCTCACTACCTGCTTATGGTTATGTACCTTGTGGGAAACAAACATCCAACAACATACCTTTGAGGAACCACTCAACCATACCCTTTTTAACTTCAGTCTTTAGAGGCCATTAGCATTTAGTGTTACACACCTGAAACGTGTCAGGAAGGCAGCTTACCTCTGTGCCGCTGTGGCTTGCTCAACATAATACATCCTCTTCAAGCTGCTCACGACTTCTTTACTACTCTTTTAATAAGACCCCCTACACCCCCTGTCCCTCCCCCCCGAATTTTCCCTGTGCTACCCCCCCCTGTAGTGATTTTCGTACCTGAGCCTCTGCCCAGCTTCTTACCTGGTCTTTGCCATGTCTAACAGAACCCTTCTTTTACAATAATTAATAAGCCATGCAGCCAAAAATATTTACATTGACCGTTCTAAGTAATACCTTAAGTAACCTAACAATAGGGTATATACCCCTTACCCCATTAAACCGTAATGGGAATTTAACCATCAGAGTTGTGTTTGCAAGAACAAAACAAAACACAAAATCTATTAAAGTACATACGAAAACAGTTATTGGACAGTTAACCTTCCATACCTCACACACCTGAATCAGAGGAAGAATATTCCACACACAATACGTAATCTCAATATTAATGCATCAACCATGAAATTCCAACTGTCATAACAACATCACATTAACGATGAGTTTTACATCCGTAAAATATCAGAGCAAACATTACATGCTAACCTCAATCTAAAAATCTAGGATTTAAAATATTTAATATAATCCTAAACTAGAATTATCACATAATCAGTCAACTGGTTCTCCCCCCACTCAAGGAGGGGCAAGAAACCCCCTCAATTAAAGACTATACAGGTACACCCCTACAACCTCAACACATCCCTAACATAAGATCAAACCTTGTTAATGATTGGCCCATAAGATCCTAATCTCCCTGTCTGAACACAAAGTATTCTTCCTTGACACAGTAATATTCACTACATGAATTTGTGAAAAGTAGTACAATCTCCTCTTCTATATAGGAGTACAGTTTAAAGGAAGTACTTGCAGCTGCATGTTTAAAACTACAAAAATCAATGTCCTCATTCGCTTCCGGCTGAGTGGACGTGCTGCGCAGGCGCTTACTCCCGATTAAGTTGATTTTCTGCGCAAGTTTTGCCCTGTTTCGAGCAATCAACAGCGGATAAACATGGCAGACGTTGTGAAAACTGTCTTTGTGGAATTATACGTGGGCCCAAAGAGTTCAACCATGAAGGTGCTACTCCTACGATTATTCCTGATTGTATATGCACAGGGGGTCCAGTTGGTAATCCCCCCAATACATTAATGGGGTTACCACAGACCCCTGCAAGTCTTCAAGCTGGCACTGGACAAGCACCTACAGTCGGTTCCTGACACAGCCGGGCTGTGGCTCGTAAGTTTGGTTTCCGTGCATCCAGCAGTACTACACCTGTTGATCATGCTCTGATCCCCAGGAGGCCTGTCACAAGACCCGGGCCGCGGGGGCGTTGACCCCCGAACTCTCTCCAGGTAAACCCAGGAGTAATACCCAATGATGAGCTTTATGGTGTGGCTGTTAACGGCGTTAGGATTTTCAATCAAATTTTATAAATGCTGGTGATTTACTCAAGAATAGTTGACAGTACCACGAGAAGAGGATGGCCGTGAATGCAGCAGTGAAAGGTATGTCTACATGATGTATCCAGCTATGTGGACCTAACGTAAAAGTAAGGAATGTGCCCTATGAGCTACAGAGTATGATTGAGGTTGCGGTCTTTCGTCCGTTATGGCAAGGATTCAAAGCTGTCGGAAAATTTTAGGGGGAAGTGTGGAGGATGGGCTTATGTGGGACTGCCGAGGGTGATCCTTCATCTGAAGATGACTGTTATGGCAATCAATTCCTTCATATTTTTACTGAAGAAGATTCGAACGCAGGTATACGTATACTAGCGGACAGAGGCGGACTTGTATGCTGTGCGATCATTGAACCATATGGCAGCCCAATGCCACAAGGAAAACCATGACGGAGGGAACAGATGTCAACAACGGTGGATCAGCAGTTGGATCCTGTGGTACAGAGACAGATCGCCAAAAGGCACAGGCATTCATACAGTTTGGAGTGAGGAATGGTAATACATAAGGCGGAGACGATCTCTTGTGCTACTTTACCTGTGGGGACGGGGCCTGAGCCAGACTGAACGAAGATGACGAACGATGACGGTGAGCTTAAAGCAACAGATATAATGTTGGATGAGGTTTTGAATTACCTTCCTGAGAGAGGTGGAGGAGAGTTCCTGGATGATGAGCACGCATGGACCTCAATGGATGAGGCTACAGTCTCATCGGGACTTGGGAAGACCGTGTGCAATGAGGGAAGAAGCACACGTAGTGTCTGAGGATGCACAGAGCGTGCCATGAAGAGGAGGTTACATGTGAGACGGAGGTTCACGAAAGAGAACTACTGGACGTCTATATGGAAGACCGTTTTTAACGCCAGGGCAGAGACCAGGGAAGAAAGTCTTGGAACCCAGGTAGATCTCCCGGAGAGTGGGAGGTAGCCGGTGCTGAAGTACTGAAAGGATCAAAGGTTAGGGGGGGGGGGTTGGGGACTGAACAGGCAAGGTGACAAACGGGCTCCAAGACAGCAGCCAGGTCACGCCTGGTGCCATTTCAAAGGCGGCGGCAAGCCGCCTTTTACTGTCATAATTCAAGGATGTAACGAGAATCTATGATAATGGCCGGAGAGCCGAGGTAAAAGAGTATGGGATGGAATTTTCTAAGAGATTTAATGTAGATATCTGTTTCATTCAGGAGCACAAATTAAAAGTTTGGTTGTGAGTTGGTCTTTGAAAGGATAAAAGTATTGTATGTTGATGTGCTTCTTGAGGTTAAAAGGTGGTTGCTGTGGCTGTAAAGGAAACCAGTCCATGCGTATTTTGAGTGTGGAGGAGGGGGGGGTATGGTCGTGAGGGTGGTAGGGGGCGAGGGTGCACGAGGTTTGTTTTATAGGCAGTGTATATGCCGGCGATGGCAACGCACGAGTTTATGAGAACATTGTGAGAGAATTTGTGATGTAGGCAAATAAGGGGTTAACCTTTAGTCACGTAATAGGGGGAGCTTAGGAAATGTTGTTATTATGGGGGTAGTGTTGGAATCCGAGGAGGGCGGGGTGTATGTTTGGGCTATGTTACGTAATGTGTTTGGAGACGTGGGGGTTTTTGGATGTTTGTGGGTAGGGAGGTTTGCAGTTGAGTATATGTTTGTCAGACGGAAAAAAAAAAAAATTATTTAATGCTGCAAGATTAGATAAGGATCTACGCAACGGAAAGCTTGTACGTGTGTTTGAGTCAGGACTTTTGATGTGGGGTTTTCTGATCATAGGGCAGTTATAGCAGATCTTGATTGGGAAGGTATGGGTAGGATACAATCGTGTTTTTGCGGAAATTAAATGCAAGACTCGGAGAGCTGAGGAGGTGAGTATGGCTTTTGGGGAATGGTGGCAAACTTTTTGGATCTAGGAGTAAGCGTGTTTCTTTAGAATGTTGGGAAAGTCACGCTAAGCCGGGTTATAGCAGGTTTCTATAAGAGGAAGGTGAAGGGAAGAGGCAGGGGTGGAGGTATGGGTTGCAAAACATTTTGAATATCAGCTAAATGGTTTATGAGAAGGGGGGGCGGCAGTATGGCGGTCACATGGTGCAACTCAGGACAGGTGGCTGAGTTTTCATAATGGTAAATTAGATGCAGTACGTGTAAGGACGGGAATGGAGGCTGTGCCTTGTGGGGTGATAAACCTTCGGGAAAGTGTTTGCGAGGTTTTAGGGTACGCAGAGGGATTCGAACTATTTTAAACTTGGTGTAAGTGAGGATATGGGTGGTTATCACAGGACCAGGTACTGAATACTACAGAAGGCATGAGCAATTAACGCTGATTCGGTTCCAAAGAAGTGGGGGAAGGGGGAGGAGGGCGATGCATTCAGGTGTGGGGTGGGGAGGGGTTTAGGTCATGTAGGAGAGGAGGGCAATGGGGAACGGTAAGTGAGATTAGCATGGGAGAATTTGAGGAGGCTGTGTCAGATGAGTACTGGCAAGGGCGCCGGTATATAAGGGATATCAGAAAACATCAAATGAATTTTATAGAATAACGGGAGCAACATTAAAGTAACTGTCTGGTGAGGGTTCATGAAATGTAAGCGACGGGAGGGACATTAGGACCGACTCAGCGAACTGGTGTAGCGGTATTAGTACGCAGAAAAGCAAGAGGGAAAGGAGTAATTGAAGTGAGTACAGAGCTATTTCGCTAATGTGTTCTCACGTACCAGATTTTCGGCGAAGATATTGGGGCAATAGGATGAAGAAGGTGTTAGTTGGGGTAGACAAAAGGGGCAGATGGTATTCCGGGCAGAAGCATGAGAGATGTGGCATGGCTGCATAAGGGATTTTTTTTGAGGGTTTTGCAGTGGGGAGGCTTTTTGGCATTGATTGGGCAAATGTCGTATACGACTGAGTAGATAGAAACTTTCTGAGGGCTAGTTTTGTTATGCATCCGTTTTGTCCAGGAGTGTGTGAGGGGGTTGATACAAAGTATTCGTCTGCAATGGTGCGAGTAACAAATTATGGAATGTTGGGAAGGCCGAAAGGATGGAGAGGGTTTGAGACAGGTGTCCCCTGTCTCAAATATAGTTTGCGTGTATGCAGCATCCATTTTATAGGCCGTTGAGGGGAGGGGGATTTTAAATGGGTAGAAGGATGGGTGTTATAGATGTGGTGGGGTATGTGGATGATACCACGTGTTCTTGAATGGCATAGTGGAGGGATGCGTAGCGTGGAAAGTGTGATGGGAGCTTTTCGGGAGGGCATCAGGCCAAGCGGGTGAACAAGCAAAATCAAGTTGCTGGAGTGGTGCCTGGGTGGGGGGGGGGGGGTCTGTGGGGTTGGAGTTTGGGAGGGAAGTATTGGATAGGCCTAAAAATTTTGGGAGTTATATACATGGCAGATGCGCGGGAGGCTTAGGCAGGTGAAATCGGAGTGGTGGTGGCGAAGCAGTAAAAATTATAAGAATTACGGGCGGGACGTCACCTTACCACAGCAGGCGCTAATTGTAAATTCATTAGTTTATAGTAAAGTAAGGAGTATGGCTGTGGTCCTACCAATGCGGACCCAGACGAACATGAAGAATTCCAGAGGAGGCAATACGTATGTTGGTTTTACCGGGAAAAATTTTATTATGCATGGGCTGATTGGGAAGTTCAGGGTAAGATTATTAAATTGTATGAAGGGAGAAGGGTAGTTGGGGAAATAAGCAAATACAGAAATTTGTGGTGCTGTCCCGAAAGACAAAGGGCAGCCAGACCTTGGGAAGTATGGGGCAATATCGTTGCTCTGTCCCAGACTATAAGGTTTTTCGCAAAAATTTTTTGGGTAATAGGGTGAAATGCTTGGTGGGGAGGGTTGTTTTCACCATCGCATTTTGGGTTGCCGGGCGGGTCGATGTTTAGAAGGTCACGGGATTTTAAGAAGTTTTGTGGAGTCAAAGGGGGGGAGGGGGGGGCTTTACTGGCCTTAGACTGGCGAGCCGCCTATGATAGAGGGGAAAGGGGTGCACTGCAGAGTATACTTAGGAGACAGGGTTACGGTGAAGAAATAGTTGGTTTGGTAAACACGCTGATAAGGAGCAAAGATGAGAGAAACAAATAAATGGGTGTAGGGGGACAGACTTTGAGATGGGTAGAGGTTTACGACAAGGTGGCCCTATGTCACAGATCATATTTGCGTGTTTTCAGGATCCCTTTTACAGGATGGTTGAGAGCACAGCCCAATTCCCGGGGTGAGGGGGTGGGGGAAAGGGAATGTTGGCCGGCTTTAAATAGGTTATGTGGATGACACGACTGTTTTGGTGTGTGAACGGATGTCTATGAAAGTGTTGGAAGATGTTGTGCGTGTGTTTGAACGAGCCACGGGTATGAAGGTAAATAGTGAAAAGTCGATAAATCATGGGGTTGGGTACCTGGAAAGGGGTGGAAGGGTGAGCTGTAACGTGGTTAACACGACTGCGATGTCATTAAAGATTTGTGGTATTATTTATAAAGACGATTTGGATTGGCGCGGGAGGAAAATTCAGTAAGGACGTTAGAAAAGGTCATTGGTTGTCTGGGTGTTTTGAGGCCCCAACATCTCCCCTTTTGGCCCCAACGTGTGATTGTTGTTAACGTTTTATTGTATAGTAAGGTGTGGCACGTTGCGGCTGTATTCCCAATTACAGGAACAGCGATCAATGGAATATTGAGACGATAATTACCTTCTGTGGGGATCGAGGTGTGGGTTGGTTAAAACGTGATTGTTTTTGTTACCTGTACGTCGAGGAGGTTTGGGAATTTGGACTTAAAGCGTAGGGTGAAATGTGTTTTTCTAAAGTGGGAGGTTTGGCGTGTGGGGGTGAAGGGGGAAAAAATGGAACTGGTATAAAAATGAGGTTGAAAAAGTGGGATGGGGGAATGGAATTGAGGGAATGTGGAGATTGTACTATGGGCTTTGTCGATGGAAGGGACGGAAAAACATTCGCATAAGGGGTTTTTTGTAGGTTACTGGGGGTACGTGCGCAGCTCCAGTAGAAGGTTTGTTCCCCATGTACTCGTGGGAAAATATTTGGCTCAATTTAGTAAGCTGAAGAAATTACGGCCTAGGGTGGAGTGGAAGTCAATGATTCCGTTTTTTTCATGGTATATTGCCTTCAGGGCAATACTACGATCCAGAAGAGTCGTGAAGGTGGCGGTGTGGCTTTTGTGGAGAGAAGACCACGGCTTTTCATTTTGTTCCTATTTTTTGGCGAAGGTTTAGAAATTCAGGGGTTGGTTAGGTAGGGTGGTACAGAAGGGGGGGGGAAGAGGGTAGCAGGTCCTGCGCGCGTTAAGTGTTTACCTTGAGTTTTACCTGGAGAGAGTTCCGGGGGTCAACGCCCCCTCGGCCCCTTCTGTGACCAGGCCTCCTGGTGGATCAGAGCCTGATCAACCAGGCTGTTACTGCTGGCTGCACGCAAACCAACGTACGAGCCACAGCCCGGCAGATCAGGAACCGACTTTTAGGTGCTTGTCCAGTGCCAGCTTGAAGACTGGCCAGGGGTCTCTTGGTAATCCCCCTATTATTCTGGGAGTCCCTCGACATCGGTGGATTAGACCCAGGAAGTTAGAAGACGAGCTTTAGATTATATTATCGTGGATTACATTTATATTTCTTGGGTAATGAGGGGGAAAGGGGTAAGTGAGGTGCGAAGGCGTGACCTGCAATAACGTTTTTAATCGTACAATAGTGTAGGAATAGGAAAAGTATGGGATGAGGTGGGACGGTTATAACAGGCTAACTATTAAAGACCTTGTGAATTTGTGAATAATTTACGGCATGCCCGGTAAGTCCGTACGTAGTTCAGTGGGCAATAGCTGCTCGTCTCTGGGTGGAGGTGTGAGTTGTGTGAATAAGATGATTGGGCAACATGGATGTATCCAGTTGTTATTGGATGTGTGTTTGTTGATTCTGGAGTATTAGAGTTACTTACAAACCTTTTGTGTACAAAATGACCGGGTGCCTTTACAGTATTTGTTATTTTTTTGAAGCTGTTTTCCTTTTGTGTAAAGACTCGTTTTTCTTGAGTCCCAGTTTTCTTAGTATTTTGTTTTTTGCATTGTGTTTTTTATGGATCGCAGATATTTGGGTTTACAAACCTACATAGAGATATATAAATTATATGCCTGTTTTTATCCCTTCCCTGTTACTATCAATCTATCTGTTGAGTCACCAAATAATTAAAGGGATAATAACACAGTACATACCCCTGAGTCGTCAAAATTTATCCTATAATATTTTGGTAATATTTGTTGTTTGTGATTCAAACGTAGTTCATAGAGGTATCACGATTGAACACATATAGAATGGATGGAATTGCTGACGATTAATATGATCGTCAAATTTATTATAATATTTTTATGTTTAATGAATTTGTGTTAGAGTAAATCATTATGAATTGTGTCAAGTTGAATTTCTATAATCATTGTATATTTTGTATGCAAAATTACATAAACTATTGTTTAATCATTAATGTAACATGTTATGTATGATGTGCATGTAGGTTATAATGGGTTTAGTGGGGTTTCCACCAGTGTAATATTTGTTGCACAAACAGTTGAATCTTTTGGTATAGTGGTGTTTGGTGAAACGACGTATGCTTTATGGTGTGTTTGTCGATATATTATTTTTTTTATTATCACACTGGCCTATTTCCCACGCAAGGCCAGGTGGCCGAAAAAGAAAAACTTTCACCACCATTCACGTTCGCATCACTGTCTTGCCCAAAGGTGCTTTACCACTACAGTTTTTAAAACTGCACATTAACACCCTCCTTCAGAGTGCAGACACTGTACTTTCCCATCTCCAGACTCAAGTCCGGCCTGTCGGTTTCCACCTGAACCCCTTCAAATAAATGTTACTGTTGGCTCACACTCCAACAGCACTCAAGTATTAAAAACCATTTTCTCCATTCACTCCTATCAACACGCTCACTAGGAGCACGCCTGCTGGACAGTCCAAACCCCTCGCAACACAAAACCTCCTTTACTTAGCCCCTCCCTCCAACCTTTCTTAGGCGACCCCTACCCCCGCCTCCTTCCACACAGCCTGATACACTCTTAAGTCACTCTGTTTCGCTCCATTCTCTCAAAAAAACCCCATGTCGAACCACCTCACAACCCTTCCTCAGCCCTCTGGACAACGGTATTTGGTAATCCCTCACCTCCTCATAACTTACAAACTACGACTTCTCTGCATTATATTCCACACCACCCATTGCCCTCAGACATACATTTCCACTGCCTCCAGCCTTCTCCTCGCTGCAACAATTCAACACCCATGCTTCACACCCTTATAAGAGCGTTGGTAAACTAATACTCTGCATACATTCCCCTCTTGCCATCCAGGACAAAGTTCTTTGTCTCTACAGACTCCTAAGTCACCACTCAACCACCCTTTTCCCCTCATCAATTCCAATGATTCAGCACTCATCTTCATAGACCCATCCGCTGACACGTCCACTGGCCCAAATATCTGAATACATTCAGCCTCCGCCATACTCTCTCCCTCCAAACTGATATCCAAACTTCATCACCTAATTCTTTTTGTTATCCTCAATTACCTTACACTTTCCTGAATTCACTTTAATTTTCTTCTTTTTGGCATCACCCTACCAAATTCATCCTCCAACCTTTACAGCTTCTCTTCAGCATCTCCCCAAAGCACGGTGTCATCAGCCAAGGAAGCAGCTGTGACAACTCCCAACGCTTAGTGTGCGATTCTTTATCTATAAACTCCACGGCCTCCTTGCCAAGACACTCGCATTTTACTGCTCTTACAACCCCATCTATAAATATAATAAACAAACCACGGTGCCATTCACACATCCTTGTCCTAAGGCCTACTTTTACTGGGAAATATATTCCCTCTTGGCCTACATACTCTAACTTGAGCCTCACTATCTATCGCTCTAAAAACTCGTCTCTGATTTCAGTAACCTAACCACCTACACCAACACCTGCAACATCTTGCCACATTGCCCCCCTACACCACCCCTGTCATACGCCTTTCCAAATCCATAAATGCCACAAAGACATCTTTAGCCTTATCTAAATACTGTTTCACTTATATGTTTCACTGTAAACACCTGGTCCACACAACACCCCTAAGCTTTCCTAAAGCCTCCTTGTGCAACATGCTATCCTAATCCCCCCCCTCCGTCTTACTCTTAATTCTTTCAATAATAACTCACCATACACTTTACCAGGTATAATCAACTGACTTATCCCCCTATAATATTGCACTCTCTTTTGTCCCCTTTGGCCTTTAAGAGGCAAAGACTAGCGGGCATGCTCTCTCTGCCAATCCCAAATATCGTATATATCTATTCGTATTAGTTACAAAGGTTGTTTTTCTGGTATTTATGGTGTGACTCTATGTGTACTCTATAGTATGTATGGTGATGCTATATAATTTTAAAGCAGCCCTGTATTTATGAGATGTTTAATAAAATAATAAAAAAATAATAACAATAACGTAAATGTTGGGGGAGGGGGTGTCATTCTAGTATTGTAAGGCTTTTGTGTTATTTACATTAGACAAAAACAAAGATAGAAGCACTGTGTATTTTGCAGTAGTGTGTTAGTATATGTATTAGGTTTGTATATCATAATCATTATGAATAGTGTTACTTTAAGTGACCGCATCACACCCACTAGATAATGCCTTCTTTTTTTATGTATAGTTACATCATATATATATACTGTAACTATCTATTGTATATTATATGAACTGTTTTAAATAAAATATAGGGAAAAAGAATCAAAGTTTCTAGTATATCAAGAGTTTGTGATCCGTTCCAAAATGAAATTCTTTACCC
Organism: Cherax quadricarinatus; assembly: GCF_026875155.1. Classification (NCBI taxonomy): domain Eukaryota; kingdom Metazoa; phylum Arthropoda; class Malacostraca; order Decapoda; family Parastacidae; genus Cherax; species Cherax quadricarinatus. The sequence goes on from NC_069494.1 coordinate 6,873,063, forward strand.
ATAAGTAAATTGTAAGCTTGGAGATACCCCACTACAAGATCCAAACATTCCTTTTCTATGGTGGATTAACTCGTTTTCCGCTGGAAAGAAGCTTCCAGCTTAGGAGCATACAGGGAAAGGTACCATCATGATACTGTAAAGAAAATTGCTCCTATTGGAGCAATATTATTACAAAATTACGGTATTGAGGGATCAGTTCTTGAAACTAAAAACAGTTTATAAATATCTGGAATCTTAATAATAGGTCTTTAGAGAAGTTTTTTAATCTCAATAAACATTTCTCCAGCTACGTCGGAAAGTTCAAGAGGTTCCTTCACAGACTTTTTTAAGTAGTTAGATAAAATTTGCCTGTAAGATCGTAATGTTGGGGTTAAACCGTGCATAATAATTTTGGAACCAAAAAAGCTACGCATGAGCTACTTGTTTTTGGGAATTTAAAATTCTAATAAGGCTTGATCTTACTGGGGAGAGGCTGCAAAAGATTATAAGAAGAAATAAGTCCTAGATATCAAATTTTGTTATTCCCAAGGAAGCATTTCTTCGGCTGGCAGTGGAGGCCATGTGAGCATAACCCTATACGCAAAACCTGATAATATGTTTGGATAATGTTCGCCCCACGTAGATGACATTACAATAAATGTTAATCAAAAAAAACGTGAAACTTTGGCCATATTCCCCAAGACCTTTCTCATCATCTGCACGTAGGTAGCACAGGCAGTTAACCAAGACCTAAAAGAAAAAAAAAAAAAAAAAAAAAACTAGAAAAAAACGAAGGCATAGTTTCTATACTGCATCAGTCTTGGTGGGTAGGAAAAGCGGTGTATACTGCTTATAAGAAGGATCTAACATTACTTTGATGATATGCCATTGCAAATATCAATCTCTGAAAAGAAGGAAGCATCATAAAATTTGTTAGATCGATATTCTATTAAAGGCATAGGCTCAGCATCACCACCGGATATACGCAAAGGCCTCTGAAGTCAATTAGCAAGTCCTAAATGAAAATAAATCCTCCTTCTAACCATGACTACTGGTGAGCAATATGCAATACTGAAGGTTCAATGATCTTTAGTTTTAATAAATTGCCTCCTCCGTCAAATGCATCCCAAAGGTGAACTGGAACTGGTAATAATTTCCGTTTGATAGGATTGTTCCATAACTTACCGGAGTTTTACCCTGAGAGGAGTTCCGGGGTTCAACGCCCCCGCGGCCCGTCCTATGACCCAGGCCACCTGGTGGATCACAGCCTGATCAACAGTTTGTGTACTGCTGGCTGCAACGCTAACCAACGTAGAGCGCACAGCCTGGCTGGTCAGGAGAACGACTTTATGTCTTTGTCCAGTGGCCAAGCTTGAAGACTGCCCAGGGTCTGTTGGTAAATATCCCCCTTATGTATGCTGGGAGGCAGTTGATCAGTCTCGGGGGCCCCTGACACTTATATTGTATGGTCTCTAAACGTTCTAGTGACAACCCCTTGCTGATTTCATTGGGGGGATGGTGCATCGTCCTGGCCAAGGTCTTTTGCTTTTGTAGTGAGTGATTTCGTGTGTCAAGTTCCGTACTAGTCCCCTATGATTTTCCAGGTGTATATAATCATGTATCTCTCCCGCCTGCGTTCCAGCGAATACAAGGATTAGGAACCTCAAGCGATCCCAGAAATTGAGGTGTTTTAATCCCTTTAGCGCGGCGTGAAGGTTCTCTGTCATTTTCTATGTCCAGCAATTTCACCTGCCTTGAAAGGTGCTGTTAGTGTGCAGCAATATTCCAGCCTGATAGAACAAGTGACCTGAAGAGTGCAATCATGGGCTTGGCCTCCCTAGTTTTAAGGTTCTCATTATCCATCCTGTCATTTTTCAGCAGATGCGATTGATACAAATTGTTATGGTCCTTGAAGGTGAGATCCTCCGACATGATCCACAATGCCCAGTCTTTGACAATTGGTGTTTCGCTCTATTTTTTGTGGTCAGAATTTAATTTGTATTCTGATGAAGATTTAATTTCCTCTTGTTTAAACCATATCGAGTAATTGAAATTTCTCATCGTTGACTTCATATTTTTTTCTGCAGCCCACTGAAAAGATTTGTTGATTCCGCCTGGAGCCTTGCAGTGTCTGCAATGGGAAGACACTGCATGCCGATTCGGGTGTCATCTGCAAAGGAAGACGAGCGGTGCTGTGGCGGACATCCTTGTCCTATGTCGATGATGCGTAAGAATAACAAGATGGGAGCGAGTACAGTGCCTTGTGAACAGAGCTTTTCACCGAAGCTGCCTCGGACTTTACTCTGTTAGAAGACTACTCTCTGTGTTCCGTTAGTGAGGGAAATTATAGTCCATCGACCGACTTTTCCTGTATCCTTTAGCACGCAATTTGTGCGCTATATACGCCATGGTCACACTTGTCGAAGGCGTTTGCAAAGTCTGCATATATTACATCTGCATTCTATTTTGTCTTCTAGGCATCTAGGACCCTTGTCGTAGTGATCCAATAAGTCAATCTTAGTGGACTACCGTGGAGTGACACCTAGAACAACAGTAAAAACGTCTGAGAATTACTCGCACAACATTGAAGTAGTTCATGTTTCTTACGTCATCCAAAGAAACTCATTAATATTTAAATGTTTTTTTGCACCCGAGTGGTCAAGAGTCACAAAGTCATGTAGTTTTCTGTCATATGTCTATGTTGAAGTGTCAATTACTCTCACCCATTACACTCCTATTGTCCTATCAAGTTGTGTGGAAAAAACAAAATCAACGTCATTAATACAGTTGACCGAATTCTTCGTAATAATTCTTACGAATGTTTGATATGATATAGCTTAACGTTCCCCTTGACATCATACCTATACGGACCTTTCCAGCTACTAATAATTTATTTGCTTCATTGATAAAAGTAACAGAACTTCATTCCCCTACTTTAAAACAATCAACCTCTGACATTTGGCGCATCAAAATTATGTTTTGGACTGGTCCATTGATAAGCTTAAGTTTCCTCGAAACTATGTCAGAGGTCCCACAAGTTTGGATCTAAAGGTCAAGGATAAACAGATAGAATACTGAACCTCAGCATTTCCTCCTCATTAGTCCATAATCATGAAGGATGGACATTTGACGCTCTGGCCTTACAACCATAGAATTCAAAAGGTTAAAACCCCAGAGAGTCACTGGGAACTTCCCTCATGGCAAACAAAACACATGGTAGATACGATGCCACTCCTTCAGGTTTAATGGAGAAAAGGTTTCCTAAAAATGGACTAGAGAATTGCATGCTGGCGCTCAATCCTCCCATTACTGCTGGATGATATGGTGTTTGATAAGAGAGGTGTCACTTCTAGAAGTTGTAAGATGATGCTAATTAAATTCAGATTTGAATTTGTGTCCCACGGTCAGACAGAAATCTCTCTATGGATGCCAACACTGAGAAATTGGAACAAAAAAGGGTCACTCACCTCTGTAGTTGTGATGGAACTTTAAGTTACCAGCTTCAGGGAACTGGAAGCTTAATCAACTAATGTTTAAAATTATATCTAATGTCCCCCAGATGAAAGTGGTGATCAGGACCAGCGATGTCATAGTTCTACTCTTTCAACGTACCGTAAAGATTGCATTTTTGACCAATGGTACTCGCCGGGTACATCATGGAGGATGACAGTTAGGTCAAACATTACAATGATCAACAAAATGTAGTGATATCTTAGGATATTATTGGTCCCAAAAAATAAGGTTTCCCCTTAATTTTATATTCAAGGTTTCAACGATGTAGATAGAAATGACCGGCCACGCAGTTCCATGAGCCATTTTATGAACGGTCTCTCTCTGCATGACTTGGAACACTAAGAGGAATAGTTATCCTCGTCTGAGTTTAATTTTGAATACTGATTTAATACAAGATACCTCTTTTAATATTCAAATTTATATGAAAAAGTTTTTCATTTGAATAACTTGATTTTTAGCTAGCTGCAGTACGCAATTCTGAGAGATAGGGCAATTACGTTGTTAAATATGACAGAGAGTCTTTAGATTATATCAAAAGGCATAAAGTCAGGGAAAATCAAGGATGGATAGTAGAGAAGCCTAGGTTTTGGTCTGAGCCCAAGTCAAGACATTAATAGTATCAGAGGAGAAATCCTCACTTTTTATCTAACAAGTGAACCGGAATATCCCACTACTCCTTTCGAGAGTAGCATCACGGATTCTAACCCCACATGAATAACACGAGACAATATCCTTCATCTGAACTGTCGAAGGGGCTCTTCAGACTTACCGGAAGAGAGCGAGAAAAACTTATGTCTATCTTTGTTGATAAAGGGACTAACCTCTGAAGGAAGAATGGCACTTTTACATTACCGATTAGTACGGAGCAATAGGAGCAAAGGAGCTATGACGGCCTTCGGACCATCCAGTGAACCATTTAGACCTAATGTAACAATGATTGGTAGGAAAGGTGACTGAGCACCAATAGTAGTACTGAAAGGATAGCAGAGGCATGAGTGTCTTTAAGGATTTAGGTGCACAGCTTAACAAAACGACCTATACATGTGCATCCAGAGTTCTTGTAAAATTGTCAGCTACATTAATTCCAATTAACCTTCCCCCGAACAGAAGGGTGCTCTGCATTACAGTCTTAAACACCTACCAACTTTTTTGCACCTTCTTAGAAGACAATTGGGATGTTTGTTTCCCCTTAACACCACTAAATGACAAACACAGAATAAAAGACATAGTTTGCTTTGTTTTTCTCTTAGATCAGGTGAACCTTTGCCCTTAGGGTTCTATCCCTTTAGGACTTTATAGGAAATAATGAGCTCATCATACAAGTCAGCGGCCTCAGCAACTTCCTCAGCTTTAATCAGTAGACGTTCTCTAATGAATGGTTCTATCTGTGAGGAAGAGCTCTCAGGAACTGATCAGCAACCATGACGTCTCTAATGAGATTCATAACTATAATCCAATTTAACCTGAACTCCTATCCAAAGTCGAACAAACGAAAGAGTGTTAGTGCAACAGCTGAAGAGTTTTTTGGCCATGAGCTGTAAGGTGGCATACCTGCAATCTTTCCTATAATAATTTGTGTCTTTTGGTATGCTTTAAGGATTGCCTCATAGAAGGTTTAAATTACACATGATACTGGGACAAAGTTTTGCATAGGATTATTCATACAATGCTGTACCAAAAAAGAACATACCTAATCTGGTAGCCCAGGTGTTTAGATTGGCCATTCCACAGAGGGTGGCAGTATTTTCCAAACCTAATAATGTAAGATGTTATGTCTTCACACCCTCTGTGAAGGGAGGTAAATGAGTTTGCACTATGTGGACCTAGCTGTATATGTTCAAATCCCTCCCTCTAATTCAAGGCATTGACCTCATCGGCTATAGGCCGTGAGTTTGCTGCGCACACGCTCCTGGTTGAGGAGCCATCCAGCTCTAGATTGATTTTTCACAAGAGGCGCAGAAACAAAAGGCGTGTCAAACACAGTGCTTTGATTTGGTGCAGGTTGTAAGTTACACCTCAGTCCCGCATAGGAGATTCTACCTAAGATTTATACGCAACACATACGGCATTGCGATCAAGATTTTTATGAGTATCGCTCAACGGGGCTTTACCGGGATATTCGTTAAGCTACGATCGACGGCAGTGTAAAACTGATCGCCTGGTGGAGCAGTATCAAGATGGGCTGTGTGGACTTAACGCGGCAATACGAGTTCGTCTAATTGATGTGTCGTGACACTACACTTGTTAAATGTACGTAACGTGCCTTTTGAAGCTGAAGAGGCAGACATACAGAACGTTTTTTTGAACGTTAGGTACGTGGCATCAGGCACAGCATGTACCTGGGTGGATGGGGCGTACGCCGCTGGCCGGAGGGTACGTTCAATAATAAAGATTGACGCTGATGCATTCCATCCCATCGTTTTGTCATCCTGGAAGACTTCCGGGACACAAGTGATTGTTGTATTATGCAGGGCAGCGCAAGACTTACAGGGCTATGTGCACATATGACCATATGTCAGCCCAGTGTGGAGGCAGCAGCGACGACAGGATGCAAACAAGTGACGAGCGAGGGACTGACCGATGGCGGGGCTCTGTCAGCGGGACGCCTGTAAGGGCCATAGTTCTGCTAGGAAGCGAGGAGGTGGAGAGAGAGTTCCCGACGGTGGGGTCGAGCCCAACATGCCTGTAGGCTCTATGGTCTCCGCTTTGGTGGAAGGGGAGACCAAGCTGAGTGTGAGGAACGAATAGAAGGATGAGGCTTCAGAGCAGTTGACAGAACAGGTTGTTATGGATACGACGAGAGCTGTGGATTATGTGCAGTCGTGGAAAGACCAGAGTGAAAGTGATGACGAGAGGAGAGCAGTCAGCTGACTGCGGGAGCTGCATTTCTATGGGAGTGGTGACCCGTGGTCGAGGTGACGGCGGAGGTACATTGTGAGGCATCCCCCAACCAGAACTGGATGCATAGAGTGTTCGGGGGCGAAAGAGGGCGGCAATGCACTCTGATTCCTAAAACCGATGATTGTTGTTTGAAACCCCGGCGTCAGAGGTCCAGGGAAGAAACCCGTGGGCCGACGCTTTGAGTGGAGGCGCACAGGTGTGGTCCCGTCAGGTGTTTTCGGACCGTGGGGGGGAATAGCGCTCACAGTGGAGAGCGGTAGTGGGAATAGTAGGAAGGCTAGTATGCACCTATGAAAGAAGTTCCAGGCAAGCGTGTAAAACCCTTAAAGAAGGTTTTCACAGGTTATGACTGAGAAAGAAATGGGATGTGTGCAAATGTGAAGCGTTTTGGCTCCAGGGGTCATTTTGAAGGCGTTATGCCCTAGATATTGTGTTTGTGCATGAGCATTAACTTAAGGTTGGTCCGGGATTTAATTGGCTGTGTATCTTTGTTTGTGCATATTCGGAGGTTTGAAGGGTGGGTTTTTTTTTTATTTTTGGGAAACCTGATTCGGGAGACGAGCCAGGTTTGTTTCATTGAGATGTGAGGAGGGAGGAGGGCAGGGACTCCAGGTAAGATGGATGGTGGAGAGGTATCCGAAATGGCAAGTGTGTTTTGAGTGCATGCGCCGGCGGAGCGATGATGTACAGGTGAAGAATGAATTTGTGCATGATGTTTTGTTTATTATATAGAATCTCTTCGCTCGTAACAATCGTAGGCTGTGGATTGGAATGTATAGTAAGTATAAATGATGTGGAGCCACGGGGGCAGGGTGTTTTTTTGGTTAGCCTATTGGGATCTTTTGCTGGGCTGGGGATAAGGGAAGTTTATTGGAGGTGGGGACCCTAAAGGTTGAGCATACGTTTCATAGACAGGGATACGCGCCAGGCACGATAGGATATATGTGACGAGAAGTGGGTCGGGTGATGTGTGTGCATACGGTAGATGCTGTAATACAGGGTCATAGAGCTGATTATATGGACTTGACATGGGCCAGCTTACCTAAGAGGTATCAGGTAATGAAAGTTAAATGTGAGACTTCTTTGGGTGGAGGAGGCGGGGTTTAGATTTTTAAGACAATGTGGAGAAACTTGTGGGAGAGGGTAGGGGATGTGGGTGACTTGCTGGGGTGGTGGGAAGGGGTAGTTAAGGAGAGGATCCGGTGGTATTTATGTGCGATGGTGAAAGTAGCCGAGGGTTGGATGCGTACGGGTTGCAGCAGATTTCGAAGGGAGAGTTGCAAAGTTGTTATGAGAGGGGCATGCAGCCGGCATTATCCCATGGAAGATCGAGTTGTTAAAAAAAAGGGAGGATTCGAGATTTGCATAATACAGATTTGATGCTGTGAGAGTGCAGGGTGGAATTGAAGAGGCGTGTGGGTATCGCCCATCGGCCTTTGTGTTATGGGACAGAGCAGCGCCGTATGACTATGGAAATTGATAGGCTTGTGGTACATGAGGACTTAGGTGATAAAGTGATGGACCGGAGTTAATAACAATGGAGCGATGAGTTGATTACGTGAAAGTGGTTTGGCAAACATTTACTCGAGTATAGGGTGGATGTAGAGGTTTTCAGGAGGTTGTGTGGAAAATGTATCATTGTGGTGCTAAGTGGCAGTGATTCGCATGGCGTTGGGGGGGGGATATTGAAGAAGGGGAGGAGTGAGGGCATGGAGGGGTGGCACGAGGTAAGGCACAAGGTTTGGATGGCTTGCCCTGCGAGTTTTATGTGAGCCATTGGAATGTGCTGAAGTCCTTCTTAGTAGAACTAATGAATACGATGAAAAGGGAGGGGAGGATGGGCAGGTTGCAAGGAACAGCGGATGTGGTTTTAGTGCAAAAAGGTATGATCAAGACACGGTGCGGGACTTTAGGATAATATCATTGCTGTGTGCTGATTATAAGAAACATAAGAAACATAAGAAAGGAGGAACACTGCAGCAGGCCTGTTGGCCCATACTAGGCAGGTCCTTTACAATTTCATCCCAAAACTAACAAAAATTTGACCAACCCAATTTTTCAATGCCCCCCAAAAAAAAAGTCCGTGTGCAAGTCCCATCAAACCCAAACCCCCCCCTCATGTACTTATCCAACCTAAATTTGAAACTACCCAATCCACCTCAAAACCCAACTAGGTAATTTTCCCCTCATAAACTACCCTATTTCCAACCAATTACTTTCCTATGTCCTTCTAAACCTAAACTATCTTTTTTAAAAAATCCTTTACGGGGGTTTCTTTTGGAAGTACCTCAAACCTTTTAATATCCCCTTATTAATACCTACTTCCACTTATACACTTCGATCGGGTCTCCCTCATTCTTTCGTCAAACAAGTGAATGTAACTAAAGCCCTTTCAATCTTTTTATAAAAAAAATTTTCAAATGCAGTTTTAAATTTTAGTCATCCAGTGAATTTTTTTCAAAACGAATTTTTTCCTTCTGTAATAGGGGGAACCAAATTTGGGCTGCAAAATCTGGGTGAGCCTTACAATGATAAGAAATAAAAAAAAGAAAGGGGGAACACGCAGCGGGCCTGTTTGGCCCATACTGGGCGGGTCTTTACAATTTACCCCCCAAAAAACATTTGACCCAACCCCAAATTTTTTAAGCTTTCCCAAGAAAAACTTGATGCGAAGTCCCACTCAAATCCAACCCCTCCCATCGGGATTTTCCAACCTAAATTTGAAACTACCCAAATCCCAGCCCCAATAAACCCCCCATAACTGTTCCACTCACAACTACCCTATTTTTCCAAACCCAATACTTTCCTATGCCTTTTTAATCTAAACTTATCTAGTTTAAATCCCTTACTCGGTTTTTCCCCTTGGGGGAGAATCCCCCAAACCCTTTTTAATATCCCCTTTTTTAAACCTTTTTCCACTTAAACCTTCATCAGGTCCCCCCTCATTCTTTGTTAACAAATGAATGTAATTAAAAGTCTTTTAATCTTCTTCATAAAGGGAAAATTTCTAAGCTAGATTAAAAATTGTCTCCTACGCTGAATGTTTTCTAACAATTTTTTTCCTTCTGAATAGGGGGGCCGAATTGACTGCATAATCTAGGTGAGGGCCCACTAATGATGTATAAAGTGCAGTAGACCTCTGGGCTTCTGTTGCTTACACTTCTTGATATAAATCCCATAAATTTCTTTTTGGCCTTATTACGTACGTTGGGCATTGCGGGTCTTTTTTTAAAAGGGTTGCTGCTTCCCAAAAACCCCCAAGTCCTTTCGCAATCTGTATGGCTAATTTACTTTATTTAACTTATAATGCAAAGGGGTTATGGACACCCCCGACTTCAAAACCTTTGTTTTTAAACTACATTGAACTCCCTCTGCCACTTTTCTGCCAAGAGAAAGATTTTTGTCTAAATCCTCCTGAAGTTCCCTAACATTACTTTTAAAATAAATTTATCCAACCTATCTCGTGTAAAGGGCGAATTTGCTCATATAAACTAGAAATTTCCCTTTCATAAAAACCCATTGATATTTTTTATAAACAACAAGGGCCCAAGATGATCCCGGGGAAAAACGCCATTTGTTACTGACCCCCACTGGGTTTTAAAACCCCATTTATGGACACTCTCTGTTTCCCCCTGTCTGTAAAACCCCATGTTTTCGACCCACAGAGCACTCTTCCCCCAAGCCATGAGCTGCTACTTTCTTAAACCCGTTTTTTGGTGGGGAACTCTATCAAATGCCTTACTAAAACTAATTTAAATTTAATATCAAATTCTTTATCGGGGTAAACACCCTAAAAAAGCTTTACTGAAAAATTTAATAAATTAGTTAGACAAGCCGGCCTTGTAAACCCATCGAGTACCCATTAATCAACATCTTATCGAGAGGGTTCTTAAAATTTTTAGCTATAATTGACTCTGGGAAATTTTGGGCCTAAAATTTAAAGGTCAGGCTTTTGGGGGCGGTAATTTGCGGAAAACCGACTTTTTCCCCTGTTTTAAAATGGGAAAATTACTTTTAGCCACCCTTCCACAAAACGGGGACACTACACCTTTTTTGAAGAGATAAATTTTTAAAATATTATTTAAAGGGTTTCACAGATTTTCCTTTTTGCTTTCCCTTTAGAACCCTTAAAAAAAACCCATAAACCCCGGTGACTTATTTTGCTTCATGGGGCTTCTGTTTCCCACAACCTTTTCCTTTAGGGGACTATGATTTTAAACATAATTTATTTTCTTCTGGCCCACTAAAAAAAAATTAATTCCCGGGAACATTTATAGTGTCTTCCTGTGTAAAAACGAGAAAAAAATAATTATTTAAAATCGGCACATTTCATTCTCTTTGTCATAAAATGCCCATATTTTTTTTTTAAAGGGGGACCTATTTATCTCTATTTTTTTTCCTATATACCGGGAAAAAAATTTTTTTGGGTTAGTTTTGAATCCCTACCCAATTTTAAATTTTCAAAGCCCTTTTAGTTTTTTCTTACCCCCTTTAAATGTCCCTTTTTTTTTCAAAATATTTCATAAGATGCCCTCGCCTTTTTTTTGTTTCCCCCTTAAATTCCTTTTTTATGCCCTTTAGATATTTCAGCCTTTTTTTCACCCTTTTTTGGGGGCCCTTTCTATTTGATCTAATTTCTTTTAAGGGATAAATGTTCTTTGAGCAGCAGTTTTTTTTTTTAGAAAACGGCATATTGATAGCTCTCTTTTTTCCCCCAGTAAAACAGATAAAATTGTTCTTAAGCCCATGAAAATCTCCCAAAGCAAAAATCTGCTACTTTTTACTGAGTTATCCCTCCAAATCTTATTCCATTAAATTCAAAAAGGAAATTTGATTTGGGGGTCGCTGGGCCCCCCTTTCTTCAAAAACTTTAAATTTTAAAAAGGGGATTCATTGTTTGCCAGAATAAGTCAAGCGGGTTTTTCCCCCTTGTGGTTTTTGTCACAAACCTTCAAAAACAACCCTAAAACTACTTCTAAGAAGTTTATTTATTCTTTAAAACCCCGTCAAGAAATTCCAATCAATATGACTAAATTAAAGTCTCCCCAGAAATTCCACATTATCGTGCCTTGTGGGCCCCAACAATTTCCCCCATAGTAGTCCTTTTTGGTCCCATCTAAAATTTGGGGGGCGGATAACACATCTAAGTTAATTTTTTTGGCCCCCCTGAAAAATTTAAACCAAACAGACTCTTTTGTGGTTTCTTCAGAAATTAATACCCTTTTTAATGCAAATTTTAAGCGATCTCGGACATACAATGCCAAACCCCACCCCCCTTCCCGATACTTCATCTACTTGGGAAAAATTTGAAAACCCGAATGTGACAAATTTTCAGGGGATGTCCCCACTTTTTGTTAAAAACCCCGGCCCTAAAGGCAAAAACATCTATTTTTTACCTGCACAAACAACAAACTCAACTCGTCCTTTAATTTTCCCAGGGCGCCGGGCTATTTGTGTAAAAAATATACTTAAGGGCCCCCTTTCTCTTTATCATTCCTGCTCCTTTTTTGTTATTCCACTAAAAAATTTTCTGTCCTTTCAATTTGTGCCACTGGCCTTCCGATAACCACCATTTTGCCTATTTCCCATTCTTCCCCCCGTATCATACTACTACCCCGAGAATTCCCAGGGTTTTTGCAAAACCCCTACCACTAACTTCCTACTTTAAAGACCTAAAAAGCTTCCCCCCACTGCGTTGGGCCCGTGCTCCCACCCCACCCTAACAAGTGAAAAACCCCTCCCTGGCAATACATGTCATTTTTGCCATAAAAGGTCCCCGTTGTCAAAGATGTTACCCCATTTCCTTACAGTATTTTGTCCACCAACAATTGACACCAAAATTGCTCTGGACAAACCCTTTCCCTTTCCAAATCCTTTTCCTGGGAAAATGCCACATATACCTTTCCCACCCCCTTTTTCCTAATTTTTCCTATTGCTGACCTATACTTTCTAATCAGTCCTCACTCCTGTCTGCCCAAAATCGTTGCCTCCAGCAAATGAGACAGATAATAGGTTGTTCCCATTACCTCCATATTTTCACCAGCGGGTAACAATATCCTTTTATTTCCCCCCCCAGGAAAACAAAACTCTCTGCCTCCTACTCCTATCCTTCAACAGAATGCCCTTTTCCCTGTACCCAACGGGCTAACCCCCAAAAACAACAAGGTTTTTTCCTTCCTTGGCGGGGGTCCGTATGAGCTCCATAGTCCCACTCAAAATTTGCCAGGTAGCAATTTCACCACTTGTAAATTTTCCTGACGTTTTTCGTTTGGGCTTTTTGTTGGGGGTTTTTGGGGGTGTATTTAAAACGCAGTATGCCTCTGGACTTCTGTTTCTTCACTTCTTGATATAAATCCCAGGAAACAAATTTTCCTTTTTACTTTCGCTTTTGGGTTTCCCGTCCCTTTGGGTTTTAAAGGGTTTCGGGTTTCCCAAAAAAACCCAATCCTTTTTGCAAACTGTAAAGGCTAAGGGTTTACATTATTTAAAATTATAAGTGCTTTGGGTTTTTGGGCACTCCCGACTTTAAAACCTTTCAATTTTAAATACATTAAATGATCTGCCCCTTTTTTTTGAAAAAGAGTAAAAGTTTGGTTTTAAAACCTCCTGAAATTCCCTAACATCTACTTTTTAATCAATTATCCTACCTATCTTCGTGTCATCGGCGAATTTGCTCATATCAACTAGTAATTCCTTCATCAAGATCATTGACATATATTATAAACAACAACGGGCCCAAGATGATCCCTGTGGAACGCCACTTGTTACTGATCCCCACTCGGTTTTAAACCCCATTTATGGACACTCTCTGCTTCCTGTCTGTGGCCATGATTTGATCCACGAGAGCACTTTTCCCCCCATGCCATGAGCTGCTACTTTCTTCAACAGTCTTTGGTGCGGAACTCTATCAAATGCCTTACTAAAATCTAAGTAAATAATATCAAATTCTTTATCGTGGTCAACAGCCTCAAAAGCTTTACTGAAGAAAGTTAATAAATTAGTTAGACAAGACCGGCCTCTTGTGAATCCATGCTGAGTATCTTTAATAAAAGCTATGCTTATCGAGATGGCTTCTTAATTTGAGCTATAATTGACTCTAGTAATTTGCCTACAATTGGGTCAGGCTTATTGGGCGGTAATTTGACGTAACGACTTGTCCCCTGTTTTTAAAATAGGAATTACATTAGCCATCTTCCACATATCAGACACTACACCTGTTTTAAGAGAGAAATTAAAATATTAGTTAAAAGGTTCACAGACTTCCATTTTGCATTCCCTTTTGAACCCTTGAAAAAACCCCATCAGGACCTGGTGACTTATTTTGCTTCAGTCTGTCTATCTGCTTTACAACCATTTCACTAGTGACTGTGATGTTACATAATTTTTTCTTTTTCTGGCCCACTGTAAAAATTAAATTACCGGAATATTATTAGTGTCTTCCTGTGTAAAAACCCAGAGAAAATAAATTATTTAAAAACGAGCACATTTCATTTTTCTTTGTCAGAAGATTCCCATAGTTATTTTTAAGGGGACCTATCTTATCTCTAACTTTTGTTCTATATACCTGGAAAAAACTTTTTGGGTTAGTTTTAGAATCCCTAGCAACTTTAATTTCATAGTCCCTTTTAGCTTTTCTTATCCCCTTTTTAATGTCCCCCTTAATGTCAATATACTGATTCATAAGATGACCCTCGCCTCTTTTGATACGCCTATAAATTCCTTTCTTATTCCCTATTAGATATTTCAGCCTATTATTCATCCATTTTGGGTCATTTCTATTTGATCTAATTTCTTTATAAGGGATAAACGTTCTTTGAGCAGCATGTATTGTGTTCAGAAAACTGTCATATTGATAGCTCTCTTCGTTACCCCAGTCAACAGATGATAAGTGTTCTCTAAGCCCATCGTAATCTGCTAAGGGAAAATCTGGGACTGTTACTGAGTTATCGCTACTATCATACTTCCATTCAATTCTAAATGTAATTGATTTGTGGTCGCTAGCACCCAGTTCCTCTGAAACTTCTAAATTATTAACAAGGGATTCATTGTTTGCCAGAACTAAGTCAAGCAGGTTATTACCCCTTGTAGGTTCTGTCACAAATTGCTTCAAAAAACAATCCTGAACTACTTCTAAGAAGTCGTATGATTCTAAATTCCCAGTCAAGAAATTTCCAATCAATATGACTAAAGTTAAAGTCTCCTAGAATTACTACATTATCGTGCCTTGTGGCCCTAACAATTTCCTCCCATAGTAATCTCCCCTGGTCCCTATCTAAATTTGGGGGACGGTATATCACACCTAAAGTTAATTTCTCATGCCCCTCTGAAAATTCTATCCAAACAGACTCTGTATGTGTTACTTCAGACTTAATACCCGTTTTTATGCAAGAGTTCAAGCGATCTCGGACATACAATGCCACCCCACCCCCCTTCCCGATACTTCTATCTACTTGGAACAATTTAAAACCCTGAATGTGACATTCTGCAGGCATGTCCCGACTTTTTGAATTAAACCACGTCTCAGTAATGGCAAATATATCTATGTTACCTGCACTAGCAACTAGTCTCAACTCGTCCATCTTATTCCTAGCACTGCGAGTATTTGTGTAATAAATACTTAAAGACCCTCCTCTCTCTTTACCCTTCCTGCTCCTTTCTGTTATTCCACTAAACCTATTACTGTCCTTGTCAATTAGTGCCACTGGCTTTCCAATATCCACCTCATTTTGCCTATTACTAGTTCTCCTAGTACTCATATTACTACCCTGAGACTTCACAGTTTTCCCACAAAAACCCATACCACTAACTATTCCTAGTTTAAAGTCCTAACAGCTCCCTCCACTGCAGTTGCCAGTGCTCCCACCCCACACCTAGATAAGTGAACCCCATCCCTGGCATACATGTCATTTCTGCCATAGAAGAGGTCCCAGTTGTCAATGAATGTTACTGCATTTTCCTTACAGTATTTGTCCAGCCAGCAATTGACACCAATTGCTCTGGACAACCATTCATTTCCAACTCCTCTCCTTGGCAAAATGCCACATATGACATGTTTCCCACCCTTCCTCCTAATTATCTCTATTGCTGACCTATACCTGCTAATCAGGTCCTCACTCCTACGTCTGCCAACATCGTTGCCTCCAGCACTGAGACAGATAATAGGATTGCTCCCATTACCTCTCATGATGTCATCCAGACGGCTAACAATATCCTTCATCACAGCCCCAGGAAAACACACTCTCTGCCTCCTACTCCTGTCCTTCAAGCAGAATGCCCTATCCATGTACCTAATCTGGCTATCCCCAACAACAACAATGTTTTTACCTTCCTTGGCGTCGTCTGTCGTGATGCTCCGAGTACTCGACTCACATTCGCCAGGTAGCATTACACCACTTGTAGAATTCGTCAAGACGTTCTCGATGGTCTTCTTTATAAGATTTTTGCAAAAATTTTAGGGAATAGGATGGTGTGTGGTGGATAGAGTGGTTGCGAGAGGACAATATGGTGTGTCTGGGAGGACGATGTATGAAGGGCATAGTATTATAAAGAATTTTGTGGAAGGGTCGGGAGGGGAGCGGGGAAGGGGGTGTCTTAGCATTAGATTGGCAGGCGGCGTATGATAGTGTAGAACGTGAGGTGTTGTGGTATATATTAAGGAGGCAGGGTTTTGGGGAGGAGGTGGTGCATTGGGCAGAGACATTGTATAAAGGTGTGGGAGTGTGTGTACAGGTAAATGGGAAGTTAGGGGAGTTGTCATGCAGTGGAATAGTCTGGAAAGTGAGGTAGTGGAGGCAGGAACCATACATAGCATTAAGAAGAGGTATGACAAGTGTCATGGAACAGAGAGAGAGTGAACCTAGCAGTATATTATATTACTGTACCCACGAAACGAGTGGTTATCGTACCCATGCTGTTTTGGCCCTAAGAGAATCCACACCACCGTATGTCCTTCGATGTCGGGTACAGCAACTAGCTTTGCTGGTTGTGCCATTGGTAAGGGATTGTGTGGTCTACTGGTCTAAAGCGTCATGCGTTCTCGCTCACCATGAGGCGGACCTAATAGGTCAAATTTGTGACTTAGCAAGAACTCATTCACAATTAAGTCATTTCAAAAAATTTCTTTTTATCTGGTTAAATATATATATATATATATATATATTATATATATATATATATATAATATATTAGTTTATATATATATATATATATATATACATATACAAAACTACTACGAGAAGAGTGGAATGATAGCTCAAGGCCTGTCGTGCTGCATTCACCACATCATCAGGAGCTTACCTGGAGTTTACCTGCAGAAGGTTTTTTATGGTCTACGCCTCCGCGGCCCGGTCTGAGACCAGGGCTCATGCTGGATCAGGGTCTGATCAAGCAGACTGTTACTGCTGGCCGCACGCAAGCTGACGTACGAATCACAGCCCGGTTTGTCAGGTACTGACTTTAGTTGCCTGTCCAGTGCCTTCTTGAAGACAGCCAGGGGTCTATTGGTAATCCCCCTTATGTATGCTGGGAGGCAATTGAACAGTCTTGGCCCCGGACACTTATTGTGTTGTCTCTCAGTGCACTCGTGGCACACCTGCTTTCCATCGGTTAAAAGTTGCATCTCCTGCCGAGTCTTTTACTTTCATATGAAGTGATTTTCGTGTGCAGGTTTGTACCAGTCCCTCCAGGACCTTCCAAGTGTATATTATCATGTATCTCTCTCGCCTGCATTCGAGGGAATACAGATCAAGGACCTTCTACTGTTCCCTGTAGTTTAGGTGCCTTATCGTACTTATGTGTGCCTTGAAAGTTCTTTGTACACTCTCCAAGTCTGCAATGTCGCCAGCCTTGAAGGTCGCCGTTAGTGTACAGCAGTATTCCAGCTTAGAGAGCACAAGCGATTTAAAGAGAATCATCATGTGCTTGGCGTCCCTAGTTTTAAAGATTCTCATTCTCCATCCTATCATTTTCCTAGCGAATTAGATAGATACATTGTTGTGGTCTTTGAAAGCGAGATCCTCTGACAATATTACTCCCAGGTCCTTCACATTACTTTTCCGCTCTATTGTATGGTTAGAATTTGTGTTATACCTTGACACATTTTTAATATCTTCAAGTTTTCCATATCTGAGTAGTTGAAATTTCTCCTCGTTGAACTTCATATTGTTTTGAGTGGCCCATTCGAAGATTTGGTTGATGTCCGCTTGGAGTCTCGCAGAGGCTTCGATGGAGGTCACTGCCATGGTGATCCGGATGTCATCCGCAAAGGAAGACATGGAGCTATGGCTTACATCTCTGTCTATCACAGAAATGAGGATGAGGAATAGAATGGGAGTGAGTACTGTGCCTTGTGGAACACAGCTTTTTACTGTGGCTGCCTGAGACTGTTCTGTGTTTACTATTACTCTTTGTGTTCTGTTTGTCAGGAAGTTGTAGAACCATCTACCAACTTGCAATATTGCTTGCAATACTGCAGGAAAGAGGCGGAGGTCCAAGCAAATACGATCACAGAAAGTACCTTTGCTGAATGAGTCAAGAGGCTGGAGGTAGGAGGCAGGAACTACCCCCTGGCATACCAATACCTATAGCCCCCCTGGCATACCAATACCTATAGCCATATAGGGTGAATATTATTGCATTAGAAGACAGCCAGTTTACAAACATTGATATTGTAGTAGTTACTTAACAAACGTGACATGGTAATTATCAAAAAATTAATCAGACTACGATATGGTATCAATGACTTAATTTACCAAATATATATATCACTGGCAGTTATCTTAGGAATATCCGCACCAGGGAAGCTACAACCACTGCACCAGGGAAGCTACAACCACCAGGGAAGCTACAACCACTGCAGACACACGTTTTTTAGTGAAAGGAAAAAAATTGGCAAGATATGACATAAATTTTACACAAATTCAGATCAATACTGGAGTGGAGGCTCAGTCAGCGGCCTCCAGTCCAGAACATCAGATATTAGTGCCAGCAAACAAAGCTATTAGTGCCAGCAAACAAAGCTTTCCCCTCCCCCCCACATACCATCAATACGACGACGTTTACATTTACAAATATACAGAGTATAAAACCATCAATAAGCAACAAAATACCTTTCACCAGTGGACTGCTCACAGAGTCAAATGCAATGTTTGTGTCTTTCACAGGAAGCCCCATGAAGGATCACTTTGAAAACGAAATTTGGATCTTAGGTTGCTTAATAAATACTTTCTAACATCCCTGTGACTCATCTGAGTTTTCAACTTCCAGTTGTGTCCCCTTGTTGCTGTATCCCATCTTCTGAAACATCCTACCCTTATCCACCTTGTTGCTGTATCCCATCTTCTGAAACATCCTACCCTTATCCACCTTGCCAATTCCTTTCGGTATTTTATGTGTTGTTTTCATATCCCACTATTCCCTCCCGTCCTCCAGTGTCGTCAGGCTGATTTCTCTTAACCTCTCCTCGCAGTTCGTACCCTTTAGGTCCGAGACCAGTCTTGTTCCAAACCTTTGCAATTTCTCTAATTTCTTGACACGTTCAACCAGGTGTGGGTTCCATACTGGTGCTCCATAGTCCAATAGAGCCTTACAGAGTCTTAAATGCTGCGGCACTAACCTGGTTCAGGTGCGCCTCCGGAGATATGTTCGGTATTATGTTCACTCCAAGATCCTCTTCCGTGAGTGAGGTTTGCAGTCTTTGTCCACCTAGCCTGTCTGTCTGCTGTCTTTCACTTTCTTTAGTCGTCATAACTTTGCATTTGTTGGGGTTAAACTGAAGGAGCTAGTTGTTGGACCAGGCTAGAAGCCCGTATAAGAAGGCAAGTAGCTGGTAATTTCACTATAACTACACATTGCTGTGCTTCTGGCAGTCATTCACTTACCCTAGCTATATTTACTTAAATATTGAGTAAGTGACTTTTTCTAGTGTTGAAAGTACATTTAATACACGAAAAATGAAGGGTTAATATTGTGGCACCGCCATGATAAATGTTTGCGTTTAATGTTCAGAGTCACCACAGTACACGCCGTTTATATATAATTTTTTTATCACCATTGAAGTCTCAGGAAAACTAACAAATGAGGCTAAATTAGTTATTTCCCTCATACCTGTCAAAACTTGCAGTGTTTTCATATCCATTGTTCATCAGTACTAAAATGTGAGGATACTGAAGATAATATTTATATTCAGATTAAAAGGGATTCCAGGATTTATATAGCTCTTACTCCCATTTGAATAATCAGTAAAAGACAGATTTTCTCACTATATCAGTACAACCATCGACATTATTGCCTCAGCCTCAATCATCCACCTCAGCAAACAATCCACAGCTTTCCACCTTAGTCCAGTATGGCCACAGTATCCCTCTCCTCTATGATCAAAATCACTGATAAAAAACAGCAACCACAATTTAAAGTAAGAAATATTATTTCTGTAACATTTGTCGCCTTAACTAAAGCATTAAGCATAATACATCACGAGCGCCATCTTTAATTACATTTTCAGTTTTGAATATTATACAGATAATACTGTGTGTGTTACTGTGAAAATCTCGTTCAGGAATCTTGAGAGTAGTTTTAAAATGGTCTATTAATTTAGTGAATCAGACATAATTCAACTAGAGTGGACACATGTTGAACTAGCGTGGACACATATTAAACTACAGTGGACACATAGAACTAACGTGGACATATATAGAACTAGAGTGAGCACATAAAGCTAGCATGGAAAGAACATAGTCATCCACAAACAGGTTAGAAGAAGGCTGTGAAAGAGATATTTCAGTGGTTGATGCCTCAGTCCGACATGTGAAAAGTTGAGTTTGAGGGTTAATAGTGTCATACCTAAACACATAACCAAATTTTACCTCTGTAGGTAGGAAGCACAGCGTCTGTACTTCTGGCAGCTTGTAAAGTTTAACTTTATTTGAGATTTGACTTGCTATTGCTATATGAAGTAAAAAGACACGGGGTTACAGGTAAACTGATTAGCCAAAATTAAGTTTAGAGGGAAAATATTTGTTAGAACTATGAAAGATGTGCGAGGATGTTGCAGTTCAATATTCCACTGAAATCACAATGTTCAAGCATTTCCGAGAATACTGCTTGTTATATAGATAGAAAGTGCCCATTTAATACGTAATTATTTTTTCAGGTGAAGACATTACGGCTGACAGTGTATAAGTGGCGTATGGCGACCCATGACCAAGATGTGGAACAGCAGGTGAGAAACACCCCTGTTACCTGTGTGTAGGAGAGTCCTGTGAGAACCACCACTGTTACCTGTGTGTAGGAGAGTCCTGTGAGAACCACCCCTGTTACCTGTGTGTAGGAGAGTCCTGTGAGAACCACCACTGTTACCTGTGTGTAGGAGAGTTCTGGTGAGAACCACCACTGTTACCTATGTGTAGGAGAGTTCTGGTGAGAACCACCACTATTGCCTGTGTGTAGGAGAGTTCTGGTGAGAACCACCACTGTTACCTGTGTGTAGAAGAGCTCCGGTGAGAACCCACACTGTTACCTGTGTTTAGGAGAGTTCTGGTGAGAACCCACACTGTTACCTGTGTTTAGGAGAGTTCTGGTGAGAACCACCACTGTTACCTGTGTTTAGGAGACTTCTGGTGAGAACCACCACTATTACCTGTGTGTAGGAGAGTTCTGGTGAGAACCACCTCTGTTATCTGTGTGTAGGAGAGTTCTGGTGAGAACCACCACTATTACCTGTGTGTAGGAGAGTTCTGGAGAGAACCACCTCTGTTATCTGTGTGTAGGAGAGTTCTGGTTAGAACCAACGCTATTACCTGTGTTTAGGAGAGTTCTGGTGAGAACCCACACTGTTACCTGTGTTTAGGAGAGTTCTGGTGAGAACCACCTCTGTTACCTGTGTTTAGGAGAGTTCTGGTGAGAACCACCACTGTTACCTGTGTGTAGGAGAATTCTAGTGAGAACCACCACTGTTACCTGTGTTCAGGAGAGTTCTGGTGAGAACCACCACTATTACCTGTGTATAGGAGAGTTCTGGTGAGAACCACCACTGTTACCTGTGTGTTGGAGAGTTCTGGTGAGAACCACCACTATTACCCGTGTGTAGGAGAGTTCCGGAGAGAACCACCTCTGTTATCTGTGTGTAGGAGAATTCTGGTGAGAACCACCACTATTACCTGTGTGTAGGAGAGTTCTGGTGAGAACCACAACTATTACCTGTGTGTAGGAGAGTTCTGGTGAGAACCACCACTATTACCTGTGTGTAGGAGAGTTCTGGTGAGAACCACAACTATTACCTGTGTGTAGGAGAGTTCTGGTGAGAACCACCACTATTACCTGTGTGTAGGAGAGTTCTGGTGAGAACCACCACTACT
This sequence comes from Cherax quadricarinatus, assembly GCF_026875155.1. NCBI lineage: Eukaryota > Metazoa > Arthropoda > Malacostraca > Decapoda > Parastacidae > Cherax > Cherax quadricarinatus. Next base: position 6,894,809 of record NC_069494.1, read on the forward strand.
ACCTGTGTGTAGGAGAGTTCTGGTGAGAACCACCACTATTATCTGTGTGTAGGAAAGTTCTGGTGAGAACCACCACTATTACCTGTGTGTAGGAGAGTTCTGGTGAGAACCACCACTATTACCTGTGTGTAGGAGAGTTCTGGTGAGAACCACCACTATTATCTGTGTGTAGGAGAGTTCTGGTGAGAACCACCACTGTTACCTGTGTGTAGGAGAGTTCTGGTGAGAACCACCACTATTACCTGTGTGTAGGAGAGTTCTGGTGAGAACCACCACTATTATCTGTGTGTAGGAGAGTTCTGGTGAGAACCACCACTATTACCTGTGTGTTGGAGAGTTCTGGTGAGAACCACAACTATTACCTGTGTGTAGGAGAGTTCTGGTGAGAACCACCACTATTACCTGTGTGTAGGAGAGTTCTGGTGAGAACCACCACTATTACCTGTGTGTAGGAGAGTTCTGGTGAGAACCACCACTATTACCTGTGTGAAGGAGAGTTCTGGTGAGAACCACAACTATTACCTGTGTGTAGGAGAGTTCTGGTGAGAACCACCACTATTACCTGTGTGTAGGAGAGTTCTGGTGAGAACCACCACTGTTACCTGTGTGTAGGAGAGTTCTGGTGAGAACCACAACTGTTACCTGTGTGTAGGAGAGTTCTGGTGAGAACCACAACTGTTACCTGTGTGTAGGAGAGTTCTGGTGAGAACCACAACTGTTACCTGAGTGTAGGAGAGTTCTGGTGAGAACCACCACTATTACCTGTGTGTAGGAGAGTTCTGGTGAGAACCACCACTATTACCTGTGTGTAGGAGAGTTCTGGTGAGAACCACCACTATTACCTGTGTGTAGGAGAGTTCTGGTGAGAACCACCACTATTACCTGTGTGTAGGAGAGTTCTGGTGAGAACCACCAGTATTACCCGTGTGTAGGAGAGTTCCGGAGAGAACCACCTCTGTTATCTGTGTGTAGGAGAGTTCTGGTGAGAACCACCACTATTACCTGTGTGTAGGAGAGTTCTGGTGAGAACCACCAGTATTACCTGTGTGTAGGAGAGTTCTGGTGAGAACCACCAGTATTACCCGTGTGTAGGAGAGTTCCGAAGAGAACCACCTCTGTTATCTGTGTGTAGGAGAATTCTGGTGAGAACCACAACTATTACCTGTGTGTACTAGTGTAGACAACCATTTCTGTCTTCTAGTTTCACATTCTGCGGCGCTCCTGTGCTAACCTCTCTCAGGTCGCTCCTCTCTGTCTCAACTATTGGATCACTACGACAAGGTCCTAAATGCACTAGAAGACAAAAAGAATGCAGATGTAATATATACAGACTTTGCAAAAGCCTTCGACAAGTGTGACCATGGCGTAATAGCGCACAAAATGCGTGCTAAAGGAATAACAGGAAAAGTCGGTCGATGGATCTATAATTTCCTCACTAACAGAACACAGAGAGTAGTCGTCAACAGGTAAAGTCGAGGCGGGGCTACGGTGAAAAGCTCTGTTCCACAAGGCACAGTACTCGCTCCCATCTTGTTCCTCATCTTCATACCCGACATAGACAAGGATGTCAGCCACGCACCGTGTCTTCCTTTGCAGATGACACCCGAATCTGCATGACAGTGTCTTCCATTGCAGACACTGCAAGGCTCCGGCGGACATCAACCAAATCTTTCAGTGGGCTGCAGAAACAATATGAAGTTCAACGATGAGAAATTTCAATTACTCAGATATGGTAAACATGAGGAAATTAAATCTTCATCGAGTACAAAACAAATTCTGGCCACAAAATAGAGCGAAACACCAACGTCAAAGACCGGGGAAAGTGATCATGTCGGCGGATCTCACCTTCAAGGACCATACATTGTATCAATCGCATCTCCCTAGAAAAATGACGGGATTGATAATGAGAAACCTTCAAAACTAGGGAGGCCAAGCTTATGATGACACTCTTCAGGTCACTTGTTCTATTAGGCTGGAATATTGCTGCACACTAACAGCACTATCAGGCAGGTGAAAATTTTGACCTAGGAAAATGTACAGAGAACCTTCATGGGCGCGCATAACGGAGATAAAACACCTCAATTACTGGAGCGCTTGGGTCCTGAACCTGTATTCCCCGGAACGAGGCGGGAGAGATACTGATTATAACACCAGGAAAATCCTAGAGGGACTAGTACCGAACTTGCACACGAAAATCACTCACTACAAAAGCAAAAGACTTGGCAGACGATGCAACATCCCCAATGAAAAGCAGGGGTGTCACTAGCACGTTAAGAGACCATACAATAAGTGTCAGGGGCCCGAGACTGTTCAACTGCCTCCAGCATACATAACGGGGATTACCCAAAAGACCCCTGGCAGTCTTCAAGCTGGCACTGGACAAGCACCTAAAGTCGGTTCCTGACCAGCCGGGCTGTGGCTCGTACGTTGGTTTGCGTGCAGCCAGCAGCAACAGCCTGGTTGATCCGGCTCTGATCCACCAGGAGGCCTGGTCACAGACCGGGCCGCGGGGGCGTTGACCCCCGGAACTCTCTCCAGGTAAACTCCAGGTAAACTCCGGGCCCTCCCCAGGTCAGTGGGACTCAAGGCCCACTTGCGCTCACTTCACGGCCTATCTTCTCGGGTTCAACAGCTCCCGTCCGTGGACTGGCTAACAGTCATTCCCTCACTTCGCCCGTTGTGTACTCACTCCATTCCGATTAGAGCCAAACTACCAGGGCAGTATCTTGCTCCCTACGCTACCCCCTTGGCACTATACAGCTGTCATTACAATTATATATTATATTATATATATATGTAATATATATATATATAATATATATATATATATATATATAAAAAACACTGATCTCTGGCTGAAGGAGACTCGAACCTACGAACCTTAGGACAAGGTACGCAGTGCTTTACCAATCTACCCACACTAGACCAATACCTTCTCCCTGAAAGTGCTGCCTTGGATCAAACGTGTAGCGCATGCTACACGCCAAGGTATTGGTCCAGTGTGGGGTAGATTGGTAAAGCACTGCGTACCTTGTCCTAAGGCTCGTAGGTTCGAGTCTCCTTCAGCCAGAATCAGGGGTTTGTGTATATTTCGCATGCTCTCGCGAATTCCTTGCATTGTTCAAATCTCTAGTAAGGCTGATGCATGCAGGGGATGAGATGAAAAGCTGTAAGCCTTCTCCCTAAAAAGCGGCTGCTTGGATCAAACGTGTAGCGCATGCTACACGCCAAGGTATTGGTCCAGTGTGGGTAGATTGGTAAAACCCGCGTACCTTGTCCAAAGGGTTTTCGTAGGTTCGAGTCTCCTTCAGCCAGAGATCAGTGTTTGTTATATTTCGCATGCTCTCGGGGAATTCCTTGCATTGTTCAAATCTCTAGTAAGGCTGATGCATGCAGGGATGAGATGAAAAGCTGTTAGCCTTCTCCCTGAAAGCTTGGCTGCCTTGGATCAAACGTGTAGCGCATGCTACACGCAAGGTATTGGTCCAGTGTGGGTAGATGGTAAAGCACTGCGTACCTTGTCCTAAGGTTCGTAGGTTCGAGTCTCCTTCGGCCAGAGATCAGTGTTTGTGTATATTTCGCTGCTCTCGCGAATTCCTTGCATATATATAATATATATATAAATATATATATATATATATAATTCCCATGCGCTGGCATGGCAAGACGTGTGGCGGCTAGCTGCGGGTTTTTCAATTAAAAACTCCGGATCAACGAGGCTGCCCAGGTTTAAAGGGACTCAACAGGACTTTTGTGATACTCTGGGAAGATTCCAGTGAAGCGAAAAGACATTTCAGTGCACCCGTTTCAAGGTAAATTGTGGAAGTGTTCTGCAGTTTGTGAATGTTGGTGATTGGTGGTAGTGAGGAAGACGGCCAGTGGAGGGGTGGGGGAGTATAAGGCCTACACTGGTATAAAGTACCGCCTAGATTATCGTACATACAAACCTCGAAAGCTCTTATAAAAACATCTATATCCAGCACCATGCACCATGCTTCCATTTTAAACTTGGAAATGATTGTGTCGAGCATGGGACTATTTAGAGGCATATGTTAGGAAAAAACATGTGAAATTAATTTTAACGAGGGAGTGACCAGTCAGTGCATCCACCCCCACGTCACGGGGGTGGGTGGAAGAGGTGGGATGTGTAACTAGATGGTGAATGAACACATTGGTTCAGCAGTGCCCATACACACATTGTTCATAGTGTACATGGGAAACAAAGTTATGTGTATTGTAAGACAGTGTGAGCAATATATAGTGTGCAAGTCCATGTGTATTGTACTCCCCGGGATAACCCCACTCAACCTGCGCCTCCCCCCACTAATTCCCAGGGGAATTTTTTCCCCTTCCCCTCCCGGCCCCTCAAACTCCACCAGGCCACCACGGTCAAGTTTACTACCTTCCACGCACCATACCCACCCAGCATGTCATATTCCACTCCTATTGTCTAGTCTAGCAGATGGATGCCAACCAGGAGAAGCAAGCAGCCAGGGAAATGGCACGGCTGGCAATACTAGGAGAGCAAGTGTCGGTCATGCTTACAGCTTCGTTGTCTCAACTCTAATGGTTTCCTCCGCAAACACGGTATTTTGCCCTGGTTCAGGATGTCCTCCTGTGGAAAGTGATGATCCGAGCCACCTCAGGCACCTGAACCACTCCAACAGATTTCATCTCATCAGACAATCTCTTGGAAGCAATTAAAGCAACAGGTACGAGGACATCACACATATTCCCAAAGCAGCCCGTCCACACGCAGCTGGGAAACTTACAGACCTCCTGAAAAAAGTAAACGATGGTTCCACTATTTTAAATGCTCCACAACCATCAAGGCATGGCACAACTTGCTACTTTTTGGCAATGTCGCTTGCTTGCCGGAAAGAAGGGGAAAGGGGCTAGCCTCAATGAAAATTTAAAACCCTTTAAAAGAGATTTTCCTAGAGTTGATAACCCTTTCGCCTTCCCCGTCAACACAAAAAAAGGGAGAGGCAGAACCCCCACTCACTCTACTGACAGTGAAAAAGTCAAGTCCAGGTGAGCAAGAAAATTGAAGAGGGCAACACAGTGGGGCATGAGAATTATTACCAGTGAAGATACAGTTGCTCCAGGGATGCTGACACTGCTGAAGCACTTAGAGGAAAGCACCCTGCCAGGGAAACCAGTGGTACCAACAGTTCCAACACCTCTGTCCCCACTAAAGGAACCCTTGATTGTGAAGACTCAGACATTTACAAAGCAATAATGTCGTTCCCATCTGGCTTGCTGGGGGTTACACTGGATTAAGGCCACAGCATTTAAAGGAAATGGTTAATCCAGTTATTGGGGAAATTGCAGAGACACTGCTTTCAGAGATCACAAGGTTCGTCAACAATTCCTTTGGGTGGTCTGATTCCTGATGAAATTAGACCTTTCTTTTTTGGTGCAACACTTTGTGCACTTAAAAAGAAGGATGGAGGAATTCCCGGCCCAATTTCAGTAGGCAACACGGTTACGCCGCCTCGTGTCCAAAGCTGCTGTCCGAAGTATTCGTGCACAGGCAGCCATGATGCTTCAACCAAACCAGCTTGGCTTTGGGGTCTCTCAAGGAAGTGAAGCAGCGGTTCATGCAAAAAAGGGGTATATCAACAACCTGCCTGAGGACAATTTCAGTGGTTAAAAATTAGATTTCAAGAATGCGTTCAATCTCCTGAAAAGAGACGTGGTATTAGAGCAGTAACAAGAACATTTCCCTGGTCTCTTCCCTTTTGTTTCAGCTGGGTATACAAGGAATCAATGCTTCTTTTTGGAGAGATGAAATCACATCATCGGAGGGTGTCCAACAAGGAGATCCTCTTGCACCATTTCTCTTCGTATAGCAGTTAGGGAAAACACAGTCAGACTGACCAGCGAGCTAAACATCTGGTTCCCAGATGGGTGGCACACTAGCAGGGACAAAGGAGTCCCTCCTACTTTACCTTACACAGGTAATGACACGGGGACAGGAAATGGGTCTCAAACCTGAATCCATCCAAATGTGAAATCATCTCAGTCAGTCAACAAGTGATAATGCAGTGAGATCAAAACTACCAGGGACAGCGTCATTGCCCCCACAAATAGTGTCTTTGCTAGGAGCACCTCTGGGGAAACAATGCCATTGACACAATTCTCAGGGAAAAAATTGGAAGAGTTAAGGAGAATGGAACAACGAATAGGCAATCTGGACACCCCCGATGCCTTGTACCTTCTCACAAAGTGCTTGAGTCTGCCCAGGTTGACATATTTCCTAAGATGTGCACCTTATTGATAACCCTATACTGCACGAATATGACAGTATTCTGAGGCAGATTTTTTCGAAAGTACTTAACCTTACTCTAGAAGACGGGCAGTGGAACCAAGCTACACTTTCCGTCAGACTAGGAGGCATTGGTGTCCGCAAGTCATCACAATTGCGTTACCTGCTTTTTTTGTCCCGTGTATTGCATCCAGAGAGCTTGTAACAGCGATTCTCCCCGAACATCTTTGGGACAAGATTGGAGTCCAGGACCAAAATTCATTGACGGGGCAATGATCTGGATAATCTAACGAGCTCTGAAACCAGACCTGCTCCCCCCCAAAAACTACAACAGTCGCACGGGATGGTCCAATAGTGGAAAATATGCCTCAACAATGCTTCAGAGTGTGTCAGGGAAGGATAGAGCCCGCCTCCTGGCAGTGAGAGCCCCTCATGCTGGGGACTTTCTGTTGGCTGTTCCAAATCCAGCCTTGGCACCCGCCTTGACCCACAGACCAACCGCATTGGTGTTGCCCTTCGACTTGCCGCCCCTATTCTCGCCAAACACTGGTGTAAATTTGTGGCATTGAAGCAGCAGACCGATTCGGGTACCATGGCTTGTGTGCCGTAAATCCCAGGAAAAAATTGCAAGACATGAGAGGGTTTAAAAACATTATCAAGAGGAGCCTCACAACAGCTGGATGCCCAGCAGTAAGGGAGCCACCCCAAAATATGCAGATCTGATGGCAGCCAGAAGCGTCCCCGATGGTATCACCCTTCAAGCCTGGACAGATGGGAAGCAGGTGGTGTGCGACTATATATGTGCATCTATCTTGGCTGATACCTATCTCCATACACCGGGAGGAAGGAGGGGCAGCGCCAGCTTCAGGGAGGCCCAAAAATCTAGAAAATATGGACAACTTGCCATCATTATACGTTTGTTCCCATAGGCTCAGAGACCCTTGGCTCATGGGAAAGAGTGCATCTAAATTCCTTAAGGACCTGGGAAAAAGACCCTCAGGTAACTAGGGATCCCAGGGGAGCTAGTTTTCTGTTCCCGCGACTCAGTGCGGCTGTTCAAAGGGGTAATGTCTGCTGTATTTTGAGCACACGACCCAGCTCTGAGGAGCTGGATGAGATTTTCGCCCTATTAAACGGGGAATCACACGTAACAACATGTACTGTATATGCCACCTTTATATCAACAATGTATCTCTTAAATCTTTTGTACCCTTTTTTTTAATAAAAATTCCTACTGGTAAAAAAAAATATGAAAAGATGGGGTGGTGGGATAGTGGAATATTCAAATTGCTTCAGGAAGAAATCCCAAAAATTTATACTTTAAGCCTTTTTATCCACTTTTCCGAGGCTATGGGTCCCCCCAATTTACACCAAGGTGGACCCCATCCCATATATTATATATATATATATAAAATATATATATAATATATATATATATTAATATATATTTTATATGTATATATATATATATAATATATATATATATATATATATATTATATATATATATATATATAATATATAGATATATATATATATATATATATATATGCGCTAAGATCACAGTAAAAAGTGTTTCAAATATGAAACAACACTTAAAGAATAGAGAAATTCAACACTTTGTGACTACTCACAATATCAAAAACAATGTTTTCCTTGATAAGTGAGTAGCACGAAAGCCTTTGGGAAATTTTTCTATTCTTTCACAGTGTTGCTTTGCATATAAATATAATATAAAATATAATTTAATTTAAATTTTTT
>NC_069494.1:6903339-6978859 GCF_026875155.1 Cherax quadricarinatus
AATAACTGCTGCGCATATGGGCTCCTAGCAAACCCTCAAAAACAGCATTCCGACATCTTAATAGGAATAGTTCAGGACCCTGTACACCATGTACGTTAGGCCCATATTGGAGTATGCTACACCAGTTTGGAACCTACACCTAGCCAAGCACGTAAAGAAACTAGAGAAAGTGCAAAGGTTTGCAACAAGACTAGTCCCAGAGCTAAGAGGTATGTTCTACGAGGAGAGGTTAAGGAAAATCAACCTGACGACACTGGAGGACAGGAGAGATTGGGGGGACATGATAACGACATACAAAATACTGAGAGGAATTGACAAGGTGGACAAGGACATGATGTTCCAGAGATTGGACACAGCAACAAGGGGACACAGTTGGAAGTTGAAGACACAGATGAATCACAGGAATGTTAGGAAGTATTTTTTCAGCCACAGAGTAGTCAGGAAGTGGAATAGTTTGGGAAGCGATATAGTGGAGGCAGGATCCATACATAGCTTTAAGCAGAGGTATGATAAAGCTCACGGCTCAGGGAGAGTGACCTAGTAGCGACCAGTGAAGAGGCGGGGCCAGGAGCTCGGACTCGACCCCTGCAACCTCAACTAGGTGAATACAACTAGGTGAGTACACACACACACACACATACACACACACACACACACACACACACACACACACACACACACACACACACACACACACACACACACACACACACACACAAGCACACAAATAAAATACTGAGAGGAATTGACATGCTGGACAGAGACAGGATGTTCCAGAGATGGGACAGAGCAACAAAGTGGACAGAGACAGGATGTTCAAGAGATGAAACACAGCAACAAGGTGGACTGAGACAGGATGTTGCAGAGATGGGACACAGCAACAAGTTGGACAGAGACAGGATGTTCCAGAGATGGGACACAGCAACAAAATGGACAGACACAGGATGTTCCAGAGATGGGACACAGCAACAAGTTGGACAGAGACAGGATGTTCCAGAGATGGGACACAGCAACAAGGTCGACAGAGACAGGATGTTCCAGAAATGAGACACAGCAACAAGGTGGACAGAGACAGGATGTTCCAGAGATGGGACACAGCAACAAGGTGGACACAGACAGGATGTTCCAGAGATAGGACACAGCAACAAGGTCGACAGAGACAGGATGTTCCAGAAATGGGACACAGCAACAAGGTGGACAGAGACAGGATGTTCCAGAGATAGGACACAGCAACAAGGTCGACAGAGACAGGATGTTCCAGAAATGGGACACAGCAACAAGTTGTACAGAGACAGGATGTTCCAGAGATGGGACACAGCAACAAGGTGGACAGAGACAGGATGTTCCAGAGAAGGAACACAGCAACAAGGTGGACAGAGACAGGATGTTGCAGAAATTGGACACAGCAGCAAGATGGACAGAGACAGGATGTTCCAGAAATGGGACACAGCAACAAGGTGGACAGAGACAGGATGTTCCAGAGATGGGACAGTAACAAGATGGACAGAGACAGGATATTCCAGAGATGGGACACAGCAGCAAGGTGACAGAAACAGGATGTTCCAGAGATGGGACACAGTAACAAGGTGAGCAGAGACAGGATGTTCCAGAGATGGGACATGGCAACAAGGTAGACAGAGACAGGATGTTCCAGAGAAGGGACACAGCAACAAGGTGAGCAGAGACAGGATGTTCCAGAAATGGGACACTGCAGCAAGATGAACAGAGACAGGATGTTTCAGAAATGGGACGCAGCAACAAGATGGACAAAGACAGGATGTTCCAGAGATGGGACAGCAACAAGGTGGACAGAGGCAGGATGTTCCAGAGATGGGACACAGCAGCAAGGTGACAGAGACAGGATGTTCCAGAGATGGGACCCAGTAACAAGGTGGACAGAGACAGAACGTCCCAGAGATGGGACACAGCAACAAGGTGGGCAGAGACAGGATGTTCCGGAGATGGGACATAGCAACAAGGTGGGCAGAGACAGGATGTTCCAGAGATAGGACACAGCAACAAGGTGGGCAGGGACAGGATGTTCCAGAGATAGGACACAGCAACAAGGAGTCAAAATTGGAAGTTTAAGACTCAAATGAATAACAGGGATGTCAGGAAGTATTTTTTTAGTCATAGAGTTATCAGGCAGTGGAATATTCTGGAAAGTGAAGTAGTGGAGGCAGGAACCATACATAGCATTATGAAGAGGTATGACAAGTCTCATGGAACAGAGAGAGAGTGAACCTAGCAGTATATTATATTACTGTACCCACGAAACGAGTGGTTATCGAACCCATGCTGTTTTGGCCCTTAGAGGATCCACACCACCGTATGTCCTTCGATGTCGGGTACAACAACTAGCTTTGCTGGTTGTGCCATTGGTAAGGGATTCCCAGGTCTACTGGTCTAAAGCGTCATGCGTTCTCGCTCACCATGAGGCGGACCTAATAGGTCAAATTTGTGACTTAGCAAGAACTCATTCACAATTAAGTCATTTCTAAAATTTTCTCTTATCCGGTTAAATATATATATATATATATATATATATATATATATATATATATATATATATATATATATATATAATATATTATATATATATATATATATAATATATATATAATATGCAATAAGATCACAGTAAACAGTGATTTCAAAATATGCAAAACAACCACTCTGAAAGAATAGAGAAATTCCAAGCGCTTTCGTGACTACTCACATTATCCTTGATAATGTGGTGTCCAAAAGCGCTTGGAATTTCTCTTTTCTTTCAGAGTGGTTTTTTTGCATTATATAAAAATTTATATATATACTTTTTATATATTTATATAATATTTATTTTTATATTTTTAAATATATATATATAAAAATTTTAATTTATATATATATTATATATATATATATACTAATTTTAAAAAAAAATACTACAAAAGAGTGGAATGATAGTCAAGGCCTGTCGTGCTGCTTTACCCCTCAGGGGTTACTGGAGTTTACCTGAAAAAGGGTTTTTTTTTATGGTCTACCCCCCCGCGGCCCGGTTGAGACCAGGCCTCATGTGGATCAGGGTTATAAACAGAATGTTACGCTGGCCGACGAAAGCTGACTCGAAACCAAGCCCGGTTGGTCGGGTACTGACTTTAGGTCTGTCCGGGCCCTTCTTGAAGACACCGGGTTCTTTTGGGAAATCCCCCTTATGTATGCGGGAGGCAATTGACAGTCTTCCCGGACATTATTGTGTTGTCTCTCATTTTATCGGGGCACACGTGCTTTCCATCGGAAAATGTTGCATTCCTCCCGGTCTTTTATTTTATATGGAGTGATTTTCGTGTGCAGTTTGGTACCATCCCTCCCCGGCCTTCCAAGGTATATTAAAACAGTATCCTCTGCTTGCATTCGAGGGAATACAGACAAGGCCCTTAACGTTCCCTGTAGTTTGGTTCCCTTTTCTACTTATGTGTGCCCTTTAAAATTTTTGTCATTCCCTTTTCAAAGCGCCCGCCTGAAGGTCGCGTTAGTGTACGAGTTTTTCCAGCTTAGAGAGCACAAGCGATTTAAAAGAAACTCAGGGGTTTTGGGTCCCCAGTTAAAGATTCTCATTCTCCTCCTAAATTTTCCTAGCGAATGAGGTAGATACATTTTTTGTGGTCTTTGAAGGAGATCCTTGCATTATCACCCCAGGTCCTTCACATTACTTTTCCGTTTTGTGGTTAGTTTGTGTTTACCCTGACAATTTTTAATATCTTCAATTTTCCATATCTGGTTGTTGAAATTTTTCCCCGTTTAAACATATATTGTTTTGTTTGGGCCCTTCGAGATTTGGTTGAGGTTGGAGTTTGCAGAGGTTCGATGGAGGTCAGCCATGGTGATGGGGTTTTATCCGCAAAGGAAGACATGGAGTATGGGTTACATGTCTGTCATCCAGAAAAGAGGGTGAGGAAAGATGGGGTGAGTACTTGCCCTTTTGGAAAAAAGTTTTTATTTTGGTGCCGGTAGTTCTGTGTTTACTATTACTCTTTGTGTTCTGTTTGTCAGGAAGTTGTAGAACCATCTACCAACTTGCAATATTGCTTGCAATATTGCAGAAAAGAGGAGGAGGTCCAAGCAAATACGATCACAGAAAGTACCTTTGCTGGAATGAGTCAGAGAGGCTGGAGGTAGGAGGCAGGAACTACCCCCTGGCATACCAATACATATAGCCATATAGGGTGAATATTATTGCATTAGAAGACAGCCAGTTTACAAACATTGATATTGTAGTAGTTACCTAACAAACGTGACATGGTAATTATCAAAAATTTAATCAGACTACGATATGGTATCAATGACTTAATTTACCAAATATAGATATCACTGGCAGTTATCTTAGGAATATCCGCACCAGGGAAGCTACAACCACTGCAGACACACGTTTTTTAGTGAAAGGAAAAAAATTGGCAAGATATGACATAAATTTTAAAACAAATTCAGATCAAACTGGGGGGAGGCTCAGTCAGCGGCCCCCAGTCCAGAACATCAGATATTAGTGCCAGCAAACAAAGTATTAGTGCCAAAACAAAGTTCCCCTTCCCCCCCACATACCATCAATACGACGACGTTTACATTTACAAATATACAGAGTATAAAACCATCAATAAGCAACAAAATACCTTTCACCAGTGGACTGCTCACAGAGTCAAATGCAATGTTTGTGTCTTTCACAGGAAGCCATGAAGGATCACTTTGAAAACGAAATTTGGATCTCAGGTTGCTTAATAAATACTTTCTAACATCCCTGTGACTCATCTGAGTTTTCAACTTCCAGTTGTGTCCCCTTGTTGCTGTATCCCATCTTCTGAAACATCCTACCCTTATCCACCTTGCCAATTCCTTTCGGTATTTTATGTGTTGTTTTCATATCCCCCTATTCCCTCCCGTCTTCCAGTGTCGTCAGGCTGATTTCTGTTAACCTCTCCTCGCAGTTCGTACCCTTTAGGTCCGAGACCAGTCTTGTTCCAAACCTTTGCAATTTCTCTAATTTCTTGACACGTTCAACCAGGTGTGGGTTCCATACTGGTGCTCCATAGTCCAATAGAGCCTTACAGAGTCTTAAATGCTGCAGCACTTATCTGGTTCAGGTGCGCCTCCGGAGATATGTTCGATATTATGTTCACTCCAAGATCCTCTTCCGTGAGTGAGGTTTGCAGTCTTTGGCCACCTAGCCTGTCTGTCTGCTGTCTTTCACTTTCTCTAGTCGTCATAATTTTGCATTTGTTGGGGTTAAACTGAAGGAGCTAGTTGTTGGACCAGGCTAGAAGCCCGTACAAGAAGGCAAGTAGCTGGTAATTTCACTATAACTACACATTGCTGTGTTACTGGAAGTCATTCACTTACCCTAGCTATATTTACTTAAATGTTGAGTAAGTGACTTTGTCTAGTGTTGAAAGTACATTTAATACACGAAAAGTGAAGGGTTAATATTGTGGCACCGCCATGATAAATTTTTTGCTTTTAAATGTTCAGAGTCACCACAGTACACGCCGTTTATATATAATTTTTTTATCACCTTGAAGTCCCCAGGAAAACTAACAAAATGAAGCTAAATTAGTTATTTCCCTCATACCTGTCAATACTTGCAGTGTTTTCATACCCATTGTTCATCAGTACTAAATGTGAGGATATAAAGATAATATTTATATTCAGATTAAAAGGGATTCCAGGATTTATATAGTTCTTACTCCCATTTGAATAATCAGTAAAGACAGGGCTTCTCACTATATCAGTACAACCATCGACATTATTGCCTCAGCCTCAATCATCCACCTCAGCAAAACAATCCACAGCTTTCCACTTAGTCCAGTATGGCCACATGTATCCCTCTCCTCTTCTGATCAAAATCCACTGATAAAAAACAGACAACCACTATTTTAAAGTAAGAAATGTTATTTCTGTAACATTTGTCGCCTTGACTAAAGATTAAGCATAATACCATCACGACCACCATCTTTAATTTCATTTTCATTTTGAATATTATACAGATAATCCTGTGTGTGTTACTGTGAAATCTCATCCTGGAATCTTGAGTGTAGTTTTTTTAAAATGGTTATTAACATTAGTGAATTCAGGGGGACATAATACAAACTAGAGTTGGGACACATAAGAAACTAGCGTGGACACATATTGAACTAGAGTGGACACATATAGAACTAGCAGTGGACAACATATTGAACTAGAGTGAGACACTTATTGAACTAGAGTGGACACATTATTGAAAAAACTAGAGTGGAAATCATAAAGAACTAGCGTGGACACATAATGAACTAGAGTGGACAACATTATAGAACTAGCGTGGACACATATAGAACTAAAAGTGAAATCATAGTGAACTAGAAGTGGAACATATTGAAACTAGACGTGGCACAGAGAGACTAGCATGGAAGGAAATAGATTTAGGATTTTGCCAACGTATTGTGGCTAGGTTTATTGTGCACCCATATCCATCCTGTGGACGGTAGCGCGGAGAGCATATGGGATACACAAAAGGCCTAGGAACTAGGCCCCAAAGGGTTAACAGGAATACATATGGATTTATATCTACATATCTATTGTTCACTTAATCTGTACAAGCAAAATTTGAAATTTGCTTAGTATATAGGGTATCTTATTTTCAGTTAATAAGAGATATTGATATGTCACATAGGTTATTTATAATGTTGTCTCTGTTATTTCCTCAAATAAGTGGACAATTAAGGCGCATAGTGTTCAGAGAGTGACATATGCCTGATACATAATTTACATTTAGTTGATCATCATCTGTGTGTCTCCCAAAACTGCCAAGAAGTACTTGTAACCAGGCCTATGCCTGGCCAATACAAATCAGTCAGTATGTTCACATTGCACGTTGCTCCATAAACTACTTATCTACGTTCATGTTAATCACACCACGTGTGTTATAAGATCTTACTCTGGTTTCTAACTGCATTCCTATAACAATCATTTTCCATTATTTACTCTATCATAATATATTCCTAATGCTCTAGACACAGATATTACAATAGGTATTTTCTACATTCTCCTTCTCGATACTCTTCTGGGCTAAACATATCAAACTTTCTTATCATGAAGGAGTAATACATGTGTGATGGGATCCATAGCAATTGTACATTAATTCCTTTGTCCCTATTTTTGAGTATCTATACCTGGCTTCCCCAATGAGCATGTTGTTGGAGTCATTATATGGAGTCAAGAGCTTTCAGTGAATTGACATAGAAACAGTAATGATGATAGTGTCAAGCTCAGTGTCATAGGTTAGCTGTCGCGCGCCTAGGATTGCAATCAATTCAGTTTGCAGTGTAGCGCACCAGTTGTTAAGTCTTATGCTAACTCAACAAACTTTATTATCGTTCTTAACTAGGGAGGTGGCAACAGAGCAGATGCCAGCCATGCACAGAAGGACTCCTGTTTGATCCATCAGTGATATAACTTTGATGATAACTTGTTACTACCAGGTAGCTGTGGAGAAATTTCTTCTTGAAGCAGTTGCCTCAACAGAGATTTAAGGAAGGGATTACTAGCAATGTGCTGCTTCGGGAGGGAATTGTAGGTATGTGATATTAATGAACACATCTTCCATGGAGGGGTGAAATGCTCCATTGCTTGCTACGTGATATAGTTCATGTTGGTTATAAAACTTAATGCAATGCCACGTTTTCACAATCCTTTAGATCTGTGTGTACGTTACCTCTTGACACTTGGTAAGGATTCACTGTGACAGTGTTCTGGTTTCGTTTCTCACTTCTAAATACGAGTACAGTGTTAATTTTCAAAATCCTATCACTGATATCTAGAATACCAAGCTCCTTCCTCATGTTAAGAACTTTTGTCGATCTGGACAGGCCAAGAATAATCTGAGAGCTTCATTTTTTGCATTAACTCCAAGGGTCGGAGAGAACTTTCTCTAGCTAATATCAATGGGAGCAGCATAATCAATTAAGGACCTAACCATAGGCTATGTAACATATTCTCACGTTCTCACATTTGCACCATAGTTGGGATTTTACCCAGCAAGCTTTGAGGCATTTAGCCTAGCTTTCATTTTCTTGTTTAGTGGTGGTATAGTGGATTGCTTAACGGGTACATCTTACACCAAGATATGTAAGTTTTATGTAGCTAATGATTTAACCCTGCAAATAGATGGGTGGACTCGAGCGATGTCGTTTGCTTGTTAATATCTTAGTTTAGAGGGAAGATATTATGAGGCCTAGTCGATTACAAATTGCTTGAACTTCATTAAGAATGGTATTCATATTCTTATGCCCTTGTTGTATGGATCATGATATTCAGCATAGCTTATAGCTATATGTTTAGGTGAGGCAGGTGAGGATTTAGGATAGCATTTATCAGGAATATTAAAATAGCATGGGACTATGACTCTCCTGCGGTTTGTAACCTGAAAGAACATTTCTTTGAATCACTCTGAAAGCTTGGTAAAGGACAGAGGATACTCTATTTGACAGGTATCTATTATCCAGCAGAAGTAAGCTACCACCAATATTCATTTTGGCTAATTCATGTAGTATAACCGGTTCTTGTTCGCACTATCACAATGCAGATTTTAGATCAAGAAAAGTGGTTTTAAAACTAGTAGAGGTGTGTGCAGTGAGAAAGGTGGAAATACAGTTCTGCCACCAATTTTACCTTTCATGTACCCATAGAGGTAGGGCGGAAAGTTGATCTCTGATCTGTAGTACAGTCTGTTAAGCATCATTCATATTCAAAAGTTTTCCAAAGAAACTAGTTAAGGAGATCGGGCCTAAAATGTCATCAGGCTTGTTGGAGGCTTAGGGATAGGGCACAATGAGACTATTGGTCAGGAAGTAGGAAAGAACAGGCCCTCAATGTAACTGAGTTATACAGTGCCAACAAAGGGTTATCACGGCACGTGCCTTAGAGTTCTTGAGAATAATCATAGGTTATACCACTCCTCTCAGAGAGCAGTTGATCGACCTTTGGTTAATGCCATTATCTAAATCATACTCGGTAAGAGGCAATAATCTCATCAATATTTTGCTCATAAAATTAACAGTTTCAACTTTTTCAGAGTACTCTCTCTAAATTTTTCTAATATGAGATGGACAGGCTTTCATGCCTGGATGTCTTGGACCAGTCATTTATGAGGTTCATTTGCTTTTTCAAGAGGAAAGGGATGGCGACATTGCGTCTTTTCTCCTGGTTTTTTATTTATACCTTTCCAAGCCAAACTCAATGGTGTTGGACACTATTTAATCCATATAAATGTTCCCTTCCTGTTGACTAAGTTCTTCCTTTCTAATCCTGCATTGTTAGTGCAGCTTGGAACGTTCTGAGCAGGTCTGGGGTTCTACATTCACCGGTATGTTACCAATTCCTCCTAGCTGCAGTGTTAGATTGCGCAGCTGTGGATAATTATAGATATTACATTGGGTTTTTATAGTTATTTATGTGGAGGGGTTTTTGTTTACTATTCCTGCCCACTTGATCTGTGAGAACACTCGCCAATAGTGGTAATTAACTCTCATTAAATTTTTGTGTGGCCAAATGGAGCTCGTAATTCTTATTACCCATTCATCCAAGTGGTTAATTAAAGTTGTCTCTGTGTTCTGGGTTTGAGAATAAAGTTTCCTCCTTCTGTATTTAGACTCCTTGATTGCTGGAGATGTGATCAAGATTGACAGTTGTTGGTCTTGGGAAGTGAATCAGATAGAAGATCATCAAACTTGACAGAGTCATGCATCGTATATGATGTATTAATCCACGACACAGATCTAGCTTTGCCTCACCATATATGTGAGTAGGCCTCTAGTACGTGCCCCAATTCGAACATTATCATGCTCATTTAGCCAAATTCACTTGTTTAGTTCCATTGGTTGTTTGTTACTAGGACCACCATATTCTTATGACTGCATAAAATCGCAAGAATGGATTGTAGGTTCACTATTTGATGGATCTGGTTAAGCATCAGGTCGATGCTGGTTCGCTGGGGATAGGATTAAAAATGTATATGGGAAAAATCGCCTGCATATACTTTGACACCATGATACTGCTATGTTAACTCGACTCTGCAAGGAAGGAGTGAATGTGGCAAGCTCTTTATGACACTACATCACACAAACAGTTGGTTGACCTTATGGTTATAAGCTGCATATCCAGGGCAAGTTTGGTGGGAGGTGCTCCATCTTTCAATCTACCCATTCCTGCAAAAGATGACATCAATATTCTTGGTTGCACTAATATGATGTAAGTCAGGCACCGCTTCCTGATGGAATCAATGTTCCATGAAAAGATTTGTAATGTATCCATTGTAGTGAGTTATTAAAATCTCTTGCCTCATAAGATGGTTAAAACTATTATGCTTTGGACTACAGTGTGCAGTTACTTAAGAGCAAATAGCATAGTTTGTACGTCTTTATCTTCAGGACCTTTATTTTTAAGCATTTTTCGCATTTTGGCAGCAGCCAGCTGATTAGGCCAATATTTGAAGGCAAGAGTTATGCGGCTCTTTCTCACAAATTGCTGGAAGCTGAACGGAGATTGCTGCACTTTGACATCATCACATGCTCAAGAGCATCATCCTGATTATTATTATTTATTAATACTTGTCAGGGATCTGTTCAAGATGCTCAATTTTTTTCTGGAAGAGTTGTTAATAATATGAGGAAAGGTCCAGGCGGATCCAATGCCTCACTCCGAGGATGGCACTTCTGGGTTTGTGCTTGCATTTCTTTAACACATATCACCTTAACAGGTACCATGGTTACATTAGTGTTCTCTGTTCATCATTCATTTGCAGGTAGGTCCTTGTGCATCTGGTCTCATCTCCAAATTTCCAGGGAGGTTACCTGTTGTGGTGTCCGTCTCACTGTTGTTGTTGTGTGTATTGGGAGAGAAATGACAAATCATCCCCATATTCAGGTTAGCCATAGGTATCTGTAGGGCAGACCAGTAGGTCCATATGTGTTAAGCAGGGATGTCTAGCTCCTCACAGCTGGTGTTGTGCTGTGATGGGATTTGGTTTCACCAGTTCCTTTGCAGTGAGGTGGGGGTTCTTGCACACTTTGCAGAGGTTTCAATCTCAGATCTGGCTGTGGTAGACTGGATGGCCCATCCTCAGTTACATTAAAGGGCTGTTATCTAGGTTTACATCGAAGGTTGTTTGGGTTCTGACTGCAGACCTTGTGGGATAGGAAAATGTAACCCCAACTTCTTTACAGTAAATACACTTAAAATTTTTCGGCTGTCAGGGCCTATGTTGCCTTCTTTAGTTGAATGTTTCCCAGCACACTTACCACAACCAGAATGTAGTATTCCACAGTTCTACTGAACATGGCCAATAGTGCTGCATTTGTAACACCTCGTTTAGGGGGTAGTACACTTCGATGTTAGGAAACGTAAAACCATTGACCAGATATTCGGGGGAGGGGCACAGGACCTACCAAACTGGCAATAATTTGGGATTTTCCTTTAAGTCTTTTAGGCTGATGATATGCTCACTTATGAGTCAGATGGGAATGGGTCCATGCAGAGAGGGGTATCCAAAGATTATGATACTGACCCATTTTTTAAAAGTGGTGAGTGTCTGATGGAGGTCGGAGCAGCTTAATATCCCGCATAAGGTGTATAGTAGATCATTAATCAGCTCTTTATTTCTGTTACACTAACAAAGTTGCTAGTGTGTTTTTCCTAAATTGGAATCCTTGAGTTGGATGCCTTTTTACAAGCTTCCATTAGCCATGCTCACTTAGCAGGCAGCGGCTAATGGGTGATTGTCAGGGAAAGTTAGCTTAACACATTCTTCTTTTGAAGAAAGATTCTTGCAGCTCTGTGCACCAAGGACGTTTAGTATCACATTGTGTAGAGTCAAGTGAGTTTGACTTGTCGACGCTTCTAGCCCTTTTTCACTTTCTTTTTGTTTACTTTTAAAGGTCTGGAGCTATCTCCATTTCCATAACCTGCAGAAAATAGGTTCCTCTATGACAGTTGCCATGTTGCCAGTGTGATATCTGGAGTTAGACTCACAACACAGGGAATTCCTCGCTTATCTTTCCCTTATAAGATTATGCAAAGAGCAAAATTCAATACAAGTCGAAGTCCAAAATAGATCACAAGACACAAGTGCTCAAGTTCAATGGAACACCTCCAACCATACTCAACCCCAGACCACCACCAACTCAACTACGACACACACCCCACCAAAACAACACTCAGTGACTCTTGTATGTGTCGGTAATTATAAGGTACATATAATGATATAATTGGATGGTACAGGAGAGGGTCTTCACCTTATCACAAATTACACGAGCAGATGAAAAAGAGAGAGAGAGAGAGATATGATAGAGAGAGGGAGAGAGAGAGAGAGGAGGAGAGAGAGTGAGAGATGATGGTAGAGAGAGAGAGAGAGGAGGAGATGGAACGCCATCGAGAGTGAGAAGAGAAGAGAGAGAAAAGTAGGTAATATGAGCATTAAAATTAGAATTCTGAATACATCACATTAAAATGAGGTTAAATTCAATGATAACTTCCACTTGAGGTAGTTCAGGCTACTGCCACCTGATGTACTCACTGAAATAATAATTTAGCAGGACTACACAATTGAACGCTGAAGACAACCCTCTTACACCAAACCATAGAGTGTAAACATATTACTAAAACAAAAAAATAAAAAAAAAAAAACTAGGTAAAGTTTACAATGAAAATGAGTTTAAATCACTCTGGTCGACTTCCTTGGATCCATCCTGGGTAACTCAACACGTTACTATGTTATACATGTACTGCAAAGCATAAGTGTGCAGCTGTAGATATGATGAAACCAGTACCTAAAACAATCTCACTTACACACGCGTTACTATGTAGGACAAGTGCTACCAGTACACAAGTGTACCCTTTATCACTTAGAAATCACTTTTGTTGATTGTTAAATATAGAAGTGAGAGTTGTACACCGCTGGTCGTAAATAAAACCACACTCACTTCTCAAGGTCACACACTTAGGGCCCAGTTCTGGAGATGGTACCAGCGTTTTAATGTGTTTTATTATGTGTCAGTGCGTGTCTGCAGTCATTAAATTGGTGTATCAGAAGTTTAACACACTAAAATCCCCTGTTGATTCAATAGTCTAAACAATTTTACACAATGTATAACTAGAAGTCATATGATTGATAAATTGTTACTATTACAATTTTAACTAGGCGCTAGACCCACTGATGGATGGCTCAAGGAACATAGATGTTAACAGGCTGACTTTATTAACACAGTTGAAAGGTAACCGAAGTACTCACGTAAGAGAAAGTCTTCATTGAAAATGAACATTATGCAAGCAGTAGCTTGTTACAGTAAAAATCACAAAGCATAAGTTACACAATCAAACCACAGAATGAAACTGCAATTTGAAATCATTACTAGGGAATTAGCAGTAAAGTTTCAGCTCTCTGACGAGAAATGTATTGATAACACAAACAAGTGACCTAGGACAAGCAAAACTTAATTAGTAACCGTATGTTATAGTTCAGTACACTGAGCAGAGCATGTGTTACACTTGATTTATCAAATGTAAGGAAGTCACTACACTGAAGTACACTCTGAGCCTTTTAAAGTTTAATAACAGGCTTACAAATGAACAATAACTGTTGGGGAAAGCTGCTCTTAACACTTCTAGCACACGTATGACAGATGAATGGTCACTGTGTACAAGCCAATTCACCACACAGCTTACTAGTTTATAGATGAACCTCTGCATGTCCCGCTAAAAATTGTCAGCACTGCATGCTCGTCAAATTGTTCTAAAGCCACTACAGGAAACAACTGGTATGCCGAAAACAGCACTGCTGAACCGTATACAGACATGTGGGCCCTAGGACAGCTTTACTGCAGGTGCCTGAGTTGTTCTGGCTAGCTTTTAGTGCTGCCCTCAAAGCTTGCTTGACTGTGCTCACCAAGCCCGCGCCAAACCCCCGGACCTTCTGCTATGCAGCAGGCAGG
The DNA here is from genome assembly GCF_026875155.1 of Cherax quadricarinatus. Lineage (NCBI taxonomy): Eukaryota > Metazoa > Arthropoda > Malacostraca > Decapoda > Parastacidae > Cherax > Cherax quadricarinatus. The sequence continues at coordinate 6,917,328 of NC_069494.1, forward strand.
CAGGCAGGCACACAGGAGAACTCGCAAGATGAGCGGAGTGCGGCAACAGAGGACACGGGCACTCAAGCCACCATGTGGTCTGGCAAAAAAAACAGCCTCTCTAGACACAAGCAAATAGAAGCGCGAACGAATGAGTTCACAAATCGAGAAGGAGAAGGGACAGGACAGGAAAAGGTATTCACCTCGCCTACTAGACACAGGCAAACATGGGTGTAGTGGCATGCAGGTCGCAGTGCAATTTTCAAGATTCATTCACTGTGCCCACAGTCGTTCTCGAGAGTTACCAACCTGTTGTACTACTTGTTAACTCCAAACCCGCAGCAATTTAACAACATCTAGCACAGTGTTTGGAATGACAGACATTTTCACTACATAAGAAAGTTCTCACAACACGACAGGTAGGCCGGAAACACCGTAGAACGTCACAAAGGCATATCTGGCGATTCAGAACAGATGTAGGCCTTGGCCTTCACTGGGCTGGCTGGAGGCCTCTTTTGGCCTGGATCAGCTAAAACTCGCCCTTAATCCCATATGTAGTTAATGGCGAACCGGAGGTTAAGGGATACCGGGTGAAATAGGAAAAGTAGAGGAAGGGACATTCACCTCATAGACACACGCAGTTTGGGTGTAAGTGGCATGCGGGTCTTATAGTGCATTTTCAAGTAACCAGCAGGCCAGAATTCCTCACTCATTTATTAAAGCCTACGTAGTACTGATGGTAGCACAATGTCCGAAGTCAAGCGTAATCAACTCAAGCCAATAGTTACAAACAAATTGCAGCACTTGCGGAGCTCAGAGAGTCGAGTACAAGCGGGGGCAGCAAAATACACCTCTACACTGCACGTCGTTGTTAGAGGCCGAACGGCTGAGTTTAAGGAGGAGAGGTTGGGGATACAGGAGAACAGCAGAGGTAACTGAGCAGGTACGGTCGCCTTTCTTCAATAGTCAATATGGTGCGAAAGTCTCAGGCAGGTGATGAGTGCCTCGCTCAAGGTCACAGGTGAGGCAGACTTTCAAGAGTTACACACACTGCCAATATCGTGAGATTGTTATCACTCAACTTGCAGAACTTCTAGCACACGTGTTTGGAGTGAAGACGAATTTCAATTGTGTGGACACTGGGTTCACTCACGTAGAACTGCACATCGTCGTTATCCTCTGGTTGGTTAGAGCGATGAGTTGTGAGCATTTTGAGAAGGCACGAGTGCAGTGGATAGCAAAATTCGCCTTAACACTCTATGTTGATAGCGGCTGAAGGCCTTGAGGTCAAATGAAAGGCAGGAGGGAACCTGAGGCCTGTTTTGGGGGAGGGCCTTTGCAAAAAGGAAAAACTATTTCCAGTGTTTGACTAATCCTTAGTCACAGCTCGGCACATAGAGTTCTCACAACATGAAGCTGTCTTCAACAGTAGGAGTTTTAATGATGACCTTATCATTCGGGAGGAAATGGGTAGGCCTGTCGAATTAGTAGGATCCTGATCCCCAGCACAGTCTACTCCCTCAAACCACTCAGCCGAGAATGGGAAGGAACCATAGTCATCCATCAAACAGGTTAGAAGATGGATGTTCAAAAGAGATATTTCAGTGGTTGATGCTCAGTCCGACATGTGAAAAGCTGAGTTTGAGGGTTGATAGTGTCATACCTAAAACATAACCAAAATTTTACCTTAATAGGTAGGTTGTACAGCGTCTGTACTTCTTGTGACGTGTGGGACAATGTTAGATGGCAGCTTGTAAAGTTTAACTTTATTTGAGATTTGACTTGCTATTGCTATATGAAGTAAAAAGACACGGGGTACAGGTAAACTGATTGCCAAAATTAAGTTTTAGAGGGAAAATATTTGTTAGAACTATAAAAGATGTGCGAGGATGTTGCAGTTCAATTTTCCAAACCTGAAATACAATGTTAAGTATTTCTGAGAATACTGCTTGTTATATAGCTCGAAGTGCCCATTTTAAATATGTAATTATTTTTTCAGGTGAAGACATTACGGTTAGAAGTGTATAAGTGGCGTCTGGCGACCATGACCAGATGTGGAGAGCAGGTGAGAAACACCCCTGTTCTGTGTGTAGGAGAGTTTTTGGTGAGAACCACCACTGTTACCTGTGTGTAGGAGAGTTCTGGTCGAGAAACCACCACTCGGTTTCCTGTGTTTAGGAGAGCTCTGGTGAGAACTCCCACCACTGTTACCATGTGTGTAGGAGAGTTCCTGTGGAGACCCATCCACTCCTGTTTCCTGTGTGTAGGAGAGTTCTGGTGTGAGAACCACCCACTGGTATCTGTTGTTGTAGGAGAGTTATGGTGAGAAGACCACCACTGTTACCTGTGTGTAGGAGTGTTTTGGTGAGAACCACACACTGTACCTGTTGTGTAGGAGAGTTCTGGTGAGAACCACCAATATTACCTGTGTTCAGTGAATGAATTCTGTGAGAACACCACTGTTACCTGAGTTGTAGAGAGTCCGGTGAGAACCACGCTGTTACCTATGGTTTAGGAGTTCTAGTGATAAACCCACACTGTTACCCTGCCGTTTAGAGAGTTCTGGTGGAATCACCACTATTACCTGTGTGTAGGAGAGTAGTTTAGTGAAAACCAACCTCTTGTTATTCTGTGTGTGGAGAGTTCTGGTTAGAAACACCACTATTACCTGTGTGTGGAGAGTTCTGGAGAGAACCACCTCCGTTTCTGTGTGATAGGAGAGTTCTGGTTAGACCCACACGCTATTACCTATGTTTAGGGAGAGTTCTGGTGAGAACCCACACTGTTACCTGTGTTAGGAGAGTTTGGTGAGAACCACTCTCATTACCTGTGGTTTGGGAGAGTTATGGTGAGAACCACCACTGTTATCTGTGGGTAGGGAGTTCTGGTGAGAACCACCCACTGTCATCTGTGTGTAGGAGAGTTCTGGTGTGAACCAACCACTGTTACCTGTGGTAGGAGAGTTTTGTTGGTGGAACCATCACTGTACCTGTGTGTGGAGAGTTCTGGTGAGAACCACCACTATTACTGTGTTTTAGGGAGAGTTCTAGGTGGAACTCCATGGTTACCTGTGTGTAGGAGAGTTCGGTGGAGTACCACACTGTTACCTGTGTTAGGAGAGTTCTGGTTGATAACCCACACTGTCGGTTACCTGTGTTTTTATGGGAGAGTTTGGTGAGAACCACATGTTAATTGTGTGGTTGGAGTGTTCTGGTGAGAACACCACTATACTGTGTGTTAGGATGGTTCTGGGGAGAACCACCTTGTTATCTGTGAGTAGGAGAGTATGGTTGAGAAAAAAACCACTATTACCTGTGTGTAGGAGATTCTGGAGAGAACCACTCTGCTATCTGGTGGAGGGCAGAGTTCGGTTTAGAATCAACGTTTACCTGTGTTTAGGAGAGTTCTGGTTGAGAACCCACACATGTACCTGGTGTGTTAGGAGCAGTTCTGGTGAGAACCACCTTGTTACTGTGTTTAGGAGAGTTCTGGTGAGAACCACCAATTTATCGTGTCTAGGAGATTCTAGTGAGGAACCACCACCTGTTACCTGTGTGTAGGGGGAGTTCTGGTGAGAACCACCACTATTACCCTGTGTTAGGAGAGTTCTGGTGAGAACCATCTCCTGTTATTGTGTTGTTGGAGAGTTCTGGTGCACACCATATTACCTGTGTGTAGGAGAGTTCTGGAGAGAACCACCTCGTTATCTGTGTGTAGGAGAGTTCTGAGAGAGAACCACCTCCGTTATCTGTTTATGTATTAGAGTTCTGGTGACAACCACCACTATTACCTGTGCGTAGGAGAAGTTTGGAGCGAACCACCTATTGTTTTCTGTGTGTAGGAGAGTTCTGGAGATTGAGAACCACCCACTATTACTATGTGTAGGAGAGTTCTGGTGGAACAACACTATTTACCTGTGTGTAGGAGAGTTTCTGGTGTAGGAAACCACCATTATTTCCTGGTGTGTAGGAGGTTCTGGTGAGAACCAACCATGTTACCTGTGTGTAGGAGAAGTTTGGTGAGAACACCAATATTACCTGTGTGCTAGGAGAGTTCTGGTGAGGAACAAACCCTATTACACAAACTGTGTGTAGGAGAGTTCTGGTCGAGAACCATCACTATCACTGTGTGTAGGAGAGTTCTGCGTGAGAACCACACTGGTATTACTATGTGTAGGAGAGTTCTGGTGAGAACCACCACTATTACCTGTTGTGTAGGAGTGTTGGTGAGAACAACCAATATTCCCTATGGTGTAGGAGAGTTTGGTGAGAACCACCACTATTACTGTGTGTAGGCCAGAGTCTGGTGAGAAAAAATAAAATAACCACACTATTACCTGTGTGTAGGTGAGTTCTTGGTGAGAACCACAACTATACCTGTGTGTAGGAGAGTTCTGGTGAGAACTACCTCTGTTACTTGGTGTAGGAGAGTTCTGGTGAGAGCCACCACTATTAAATAGTGTGTAGGAGAGTTTCTGGTGAGAACCATACCTATTTACCTGTGTGTAGGAGCGTTCTGGTGTGAAAACCACAACTGGTTACCCTAGTGTGGAGAGTTCTGGTGAGAACCACCCTATTACTGTGGGTAGGAGAGTTCTGGTGAGATCCACCACTGTTTGCCTGTGTGTAGAGAGAGTTATGGTGAGAACACCAACTATTACCTGTGTTGTAGGAGAGTTCTGGTGGAATCACCACTATTACCTGTGTGTAGGAGAGTTCTGGTGAGAACCACACTATTACCTGTGTGTAGGAGAGTTTCTTTGGTGAGATCACCACATTACCTGTGTGTAGGAGGAGTTTGGTGGAGAACCACCACTTTTACCTGTTGTGTAGGAGAGTTGCTGGTTGGAGAACCACCAACCACTGTTACCTGTGTGTAGGAGAGTTCTGGTGAGAACTACCACTATTACTGTGTGTAGAGGAGAGTTCTGGTGAGAACCACCCACTATCACTGTGTGTAGGAGAGTTATGGTTAGAACCACCACTATACTACTTTTGGTGTCGAAAGTTCTGGTCGAGAACACCCTATTACCTGTGTGTACGGGGAGAGTTCTGGTGAGAACACCACTATTACCTAGTTGTAGGAGAGTTCTGGTGAAGAACCCACTATTACCTGTGTGTGGAGAGTTTATGGTGAGAACCACAACTATACTGTCGTGTAGGAGGTTCTGGTGAGAACCACAAACTATTACTGTGTGTTGGAGAGTTCTGGTGAGAACCACCACTGTTACCTGTGTGTAGGAGAGTTCTGGTGCAGAACCACCACTATTACCTGCCATGTGTAGAGGTTATGGTGAGAACACAACTATTACTGTGTGGTAGGAAGAGTTCTGGTTGAGAACTACCTCTGTTACCTGTGTGGTAGGAGAGTTCTGGTGGAACCACATTTTACCTGTGCTGTAGGAGAAGTTCTGGTGAGAAACACAATATTACCTGTGTGTTAGGAGAGTTCTGGTGAGACAACCACTGTTACCTATGTGTAGTGAGTTCTGGTGAGAACCACTACTTATTACCTGTGTGTAGATGAGGGTTCTTGGGTGGAGAACCACCCTGTTACCTGTGTGTAGGAGAGTTCTGTGTGGAGAACACCACTATTACCTGTGTGTAGGAGAGATTCGGTGAGAACCAACACTATTACCTGTGTGTTGGGAGTTCTGGTGAGAACCAACACTTTTACTGTGTGTAGGAGTGTTCTGGTGAGAACAACCTCTATTCACCTGTGTGTAGGAGGAGTTCTGGTGAGAAGACCACTATTACCTGTGTGTAGGAGAGTTCTGGTGAGACCACCAACCACAGTTACTGTGAGGTAGGAGAGTTCTGTGAGAACCACCACTATTACTGTGATGTAGGAAGTGTTCTGGTGAGACCACACTGTTACCTGTGTTGTAGGAGAGTTCTGGTGAGAACCACCACTATTACCTGTTAGTGTAGGAGAGTTCTGGTGAGAACCACCACTATTACCTGTGTGTAGGAGGGTTCTGGTGAGAACACCACTATACCTGTGTGTAGGAGAGTTCTGGTGAGGAACCACAACTATTACCTGTGTGTAGGAGAGTTTTGGTGAGAACTTCCTCTGATAACTGTGTGTAGGATGATGTTCTGCGTGAGATCCACTACTACTACCTGTGTGTAGTGAGAGTTCTGGTGAGAACCACAACTATTTACCTGTGGTAGGAGAGTTCTGGTGAGAACCACACTGTTACCTATGTGTAGGAGAGTTCTGGTGATGAGATACCACCACTATTACTGTGTTGTAGGAGAGTTCTGGTTGACGAACAACCCTATTACCTGTGTGTAGGAGAGTTCTGGTGAGACCACCAACCACTGTTACTGTGTGTAAGGAGGTTATTGTGAGCAACCACCAATATTACCTGTTTGTTGGAGAGTTCTGGTGAGAACCACCACTGTTACTGTGTGATAGGAGAGTTCTGGTGAGAAACCACCACTATTACCTGTGTGTAGGTGAGTCTGGTGAGAACCACCACTATTACCTGTGTGTAGGAGGTTCTGGTGAGAACCACCACTAATACCGCCCCCCCCCTGTGTGTTTTGGAGAGTTCTGGTGAGAACCACAACTATTATCGGTGTGTAGAAAGTTCTGTGAGAACTATATCTGTTACCTGTGTGTAGGGAGAGTTTGGTGAGAACCACCACTATTAACCTGTGTGTAGGAGAGTTCTGGTGAGAACCACAACTATTACCTGTGTGTAGGAGAGTTCTGGTGGAGAACACCATGTTACCTATGGTAGGAGGAGTTCTGGTGAGAACCACCACTATTTACCTGTGTGTAGAGAAGAGATTCTTCTGGTGAGAACCACCACTGGTTACCTGTGTAGTAGGAGAGTTCTGGTGAGAACCACCACTATTACCTGTGTGTAGGAGAGTTCTGGTGAGAAACCACCATATTACCGTGTGTAGGAGAGTTCTTGTGGAGAACCACCATATTACCTGTGTTGTAGGAGATTCTGGAGTGGGAGAACCACCACTTATACTGTGTGTAGGTGAGTTTCTGGTGAGAACCACCACTATTACCTGGTGTAGGAGAGTTCTGGTGAGAACCACCACTGTTACCTGTGTGTAGGAGAGTTATGGTGAGAACCACCACTATTACTGTGTTGTAGGAGAGTTCTGGTGAGAATCACCCACTATTACCTGTGTGTAAGAGAGTTCTGTGTGAGAACACCACTATTACATGTGTGGTAGGAGATTTTTCTGGTGGAGAACCACCCACTATTAACTGTGTGGTTAGGAGTGTACTGGTGAGAAACACCATATTACCTGTGTGTAGGAGAGTTTCTGGTGAGAACCACAACTAATTACCTGTGTGTAAGGAGAGTTCTGTGTGAAACTACTCTGTTTCTGTGTGTAGGAGAGTTTATGTGAGAACCACCACTATTACCTGTTGTGTAGGAGAGTTCTGGTGAGAACCACCAATATTACTGTGTGTAGGAGAGTTCTGGTGAGAACCACCACTGTTACCTAATGTGTAGGAGAGTTCTGGTGTGAACCACCACTCTTACCTGTGTGAGGAGAGTTATGGTGAGAAACACACTGTTACCTGTGTTGTAGGAGAGTTCTGGTGAGAACCACCACTATTACTGCTAGTTGTAGGGAGTTCTGGTGAGAACCACCCCTATTACCTGTGGTGTAGGTGAGTTCTGGTGAGAAGAACCACCACTATTACCTGTGTGTAGGAGAGTTCTGGTGAGAACCCCCACTATTACCTGTGTGTAGGAGAAGGTTCTGGTGGAGAAACCACCACTACTTACCTGTGGTAGGAGAGTTCTTGTGAGAACCACCCCCCCCCCCCCACACTGTTACCTGGTGTGTAGAGAGAGTTCTGGTGAGAACCAACACTATTACCTGTGGGTAGGAGAGTTCTGGTGAGAACCACACTGTTACCCTGTGTGTTGGAGGTTCTGGTGAGAACCACCATATTACCTGTGTGTAGGAGAGTTTGGTGAAGAACCGCCACTATTACCTGTGTGGAGGAGATTTCTGGTGAGAAACCACCACTATTACCTGTGTGTAGGAGAGTTCTGGTAGAGAACCACCACTATTACCTGTGTGTAGGAGAGTTCTGGTGAGAACACCACTATTACCTGTGTGTATGGAGAGTTCTGGTGAGAACCATATGTTACTGTGTGTAGGAGTAGTTCTGGTTCTCACTATATCAGTACAACCATCGACATTATTGCCTCAGCCTCAATCATCCACCTCAGCAAAACAATCCACAGCTTTCCACTTAGTCCAGTATGGCCACATGTATCCCTCTCCTCTTCTGATCAAAATCCACTGATAAAAAACAGACAACCACTATTTTAAAGTAAGAAATGTTATTTCTGTAACATTTGTCGCCTTGACTAAAGATTAAGCATAATACCATCACGACCACCATCTTTAATTTCATTTTCATTTTGAATATTATACAGATAATCCTGTGTGTGTTACTGTGAAATCTCATCCTGGAATCTTGAGTGTAGTTTTTTTAAAATGGTTATTAACATTAGTGAATTCAGGGGGACATAATACAAACTAGAGTTGGGACACATAAGAAACTAGCGTGGACACATATTGAACTAGAGTGGACACATATAGAACTAGCAGTGGACAACATATTGAACTAGAGTGAGACACTTATTGAACTAGAGTGGACACATTATTGAAAAAACTAGAGTGGAAATCATAAAGAACTAGCGTGGACACATAATGAACTAGAGTGGACAACATTATAGAACTAGCGTGGACACATATAGAACTAAAAGTGAAATCATAGTGAACTAGAAGTGGAACATATTGAAACTAGACGTGGCACAGAGAGACTAGCATGGAAGGAAATAGATTTAGGATTTTGCCAACGTATTGTGGCTAGGTTTATTGTGCACCCATATCCATCCTGTGGACGGTAGCGCGGAGAGCATATGGGATACACAAAAGGCCTAGGAACTAGGCCCCAAAGGGTTAACAGGAATACATATGGATTTATATCTACATATCTATTGTTCACTTAATCTGTACAAGCAAAATTTGAAATTTGCTTAGTATATAGGGTATCTTATTTTCAGTTAATAAGAGATATTGATATGTCACATAGGTTATTTATAATGTTGTCTCTGTTATTTCCTCAAATAAGTGGACAATTAAGGCGCATAGTGTTCAGAGAGTGACATATGCCTGATACATAATTTACATTTAGTTGATCATCATCTGTGTGTCTCCCAAAACTGCCAAGAAGTACTTGTAACCAGGCCTATGCCTGGCCAATACAAATCAGTCAGTATGTTCACATTGCACGTTGCTCCATAAACTACTTATCTACGTTCATGTTAATCACACCACGTGTGTTATAAGATCTTACTCTGGTTTCTAACTGCATTCCTATAACAATCATTTTCCATTATTTACTCTATCATAATATATTCCTAATGCTCTAGACACAGATATTACAATAGGTATTTTCTACATTCTCCTTCTCGATACTCTTCTGGGCTAAACATATCAAACTTTCTTATCATGAAGGAGTAATACATGTGTGATGGGATCCATAGCAATTGTACATTAATTCCTTTGTCCCTATTTTTGAGTATCTATACCTGGCTTCCCCAATGAGCATGTTGTTGGAGTCATTATATGGAGTCAAGAGCTTTCAGTGAATTGACATAGAAACAGTAATGATGATAGTGTCAAGCTCAGTGTCATAGGTTAGCTGTCGCGCGCCTAGGATTGCAATCAATTCAGTTTGCAGTGTAGCGCACCAGTTGTTAAGTCTTATGCTAACTCAACAAACTTTATTATCGTTCTTAACTAGGGAGGTGGCAACAGAGCAGATGCCAGCCATGCACAGAAGGACTCCTGTTTGATCCATCAGTGATATAACTTTGATGATAACTTGTTACTACCAGGTAGCTGTGGAGAAATTTCTTCTTGAAGCAGTTGCCTCAACAGAGATTTAAGGAAGGGATTACTAGCAATGTGCTGCTTCGGGAGGGAATTGTAGGTATGTGATATTAATGAACACATCTTCCATGGAGGGGTGAAATGCTCCATTGCTTGCTACGTGATATAGTTCATGTTGGTTATAAAACTTAATGCAATGCCACGTTTTCACAATCCTTTAGATCTGTGTGTACGTTACCTCTTGACACTTGGTAAGGATTCACTGTGACAGTGTTCTGGTTTCGTTTCTCACTTCTAAATACGAGTACAGTGTTAATTTTCAAAATCCTATCACTGATATCTAGAATACCAAGCTCCTTCCTCATGTTAAGAACTTTTGTCGATCTGGACAGGCCAAGAATAATCTGAGAGCTTCATTTTTTGCATTAACTCCAAGGGTCGGAGAGAACTTTCTCTAGCTAATATCAATGGGAGCAGCATAATCAATTAAGGACCTAACCATAGGCTATGTAACATATTCTCACGTTCTCACATTTGCACCATAGTTGGGATTTTACCCCAACTTGCAGAACTTCTAGCACACGTGTCTTGGAGTGAAAGACGAATTTCAGTGTGTGGACACCTGGGTTACCAACTCACGTAGAACTGCACACTCGTCGTTATTCCTCAGGTTGGTAGAGCGATGAGTTGTGAGCATTTTGAGAGGCACGAGTAGCAGTGGACTAGCAAAATTCGCCTCTACACTCTATGTTGATAGAGGCGAAAGGCTGAGGTCAAATGAAAGGCAGAGGGGAACCAGAGGCCTGTGAGGGCCTTTGCAAAAAGGAAAACTATTTCCAGTGTTTGACTATCCTTAGTCACAGCTCGCACATAAGAGTTCTCACAACACTGAAGCTGTCTTCCAACAGTAGGAGTTTTAATGATGACTTATCAGTCGGGAGAAATGGGTAGGCCTGTGAATTAGTAGGTCCAGATCCCCAGCACACGTCTACTCCCCTCAACCACTCAGCCGAGACTGGAAGGAACATAGTCATCCACAAACAGGTTAGAAGAAGGCTGTCAAAGAGATATTTCAGTGGTTGATGCCTCAGTCCGACATGTGAAAAGCTGAGTTTGAGGGTTAATAGTGTCATACCTAAACACATAACCAAATTTTACCTCTATAGGTAGGAAGTACAGCGTCTGTACTTCTGGTGACGTGTGACAATGTTAGATGGCAGCTTGTAAAGTTTAACTTTATTTGAGATTTGACTTGCTATTGCTATATGAAGTAAAAAGACACGGGGTTACAGGTAAACTGATTAGCCAAAATTAAGTTTAGAGGGAAAATATTTGTTAGAACTATAAAAGATGTGCGAGGATGTTGCAGTTCAATATTCCACTGAAATCACAATGTTCAAGTATTTCTGAGAATACTGCTTGTTATATAGCTCGAAGTGCCCCTTTAATATGTAATTATTTTTTCAGGTGAAGACATTACGGTTGACAGTGTATAAGTGGCGTCTGGCGACCCATGACCAAGATGTGGAAGAGCAGGTGAGAAACACCCCTGTTACCTGTGTGTAGGAGAGTTTGGTGAGAACCACCACTGTTACCTGTGTGTAGGAGAGTTCTGGTGAGAACCACCACTGTTACCTGTGTTTAGGAGAGCTCTGGTGAGAACCACCACTGTTACCTGTGTGTAGGGAGATTTCGGGTGAAACCACCACTATTACCTGTGTGTAGGGGTTTGGGAAAACCACCACTGTTCCCTGTGTGTGGGAGAGTTTGGTGAAAACCACCACTATTACCTGTGTGTAGGGAGTTTTGGTGAAATCAATATTACCTGTGTGAGGAGGTTTGGTGGAACCACCTATTCCTTGTGTAGGAGAGTTCTGGTGAAAAACCACCCATTACCTGTTGTGGAGAGTTCTGGTGAAAACCCCCCACTATTACCTGTTTTGGGGAGTTCTGGTGAAACCACCAACCACTGTTCCCTTTGTGAGGGGAGTTCTGGTGAGAACCACCACTATTTACCTGTGTGTAGGAGATTTGGTGAAAACCCACCCTATCACCTTGTGTGGGAAAAGGTTTGGGTAAACCACCCTTTCTATGTGTGGGGGAAAAAATTTTCTGGGAGAACCCCTTTTACCTGTTGTGGGAGAGTTCGGTGAGAACAACCAATTACCTATGGTAGGAGAGTTCTGGGAAAAAACCCCCTATTCCGTGGTAGGAGAGTTCTGGGAGAACCACAACTTTACCGTGTGTAGGAGAGTTTCGGTGAGAACCAAAAACTATTCCTGTGTGTTGGGATTTTGGTGAGAACCACCACTGTACCGTGTGAGGAGAGTTCGGGTGAGAACACCACTATTCCCTGTTTGTAGGAAGTTCTGGTGAGAACCAAAACATTACCTTGGTAGGAGAGTTTGGGAGAATACCTTGTTACCTGTGTGTAGGAGAGTTCGGTGAAAACCCACCACTATTACCTGTGTGTAGGAGAGTTTGTTGAGAACACAACTTTTCCCTGTGTGTAGGAGAGTTCTGGTGAGAACCACCACTGTTACCTAGTTAGGAGATTCGGTGAGAACCACCCTTTACCTGTGTGTAGGAGAGTTTGGTAAAACCCACCACTGTTCCCTGTGTGTAGGAGAGTTCTGGTGAGAACCACCACATTACCTGTGTGAGGAGGTTTGGGGTGGAACCACCACTATTACCTGTGTGTAGGAGAGTTCTGGGAGAACCACCATTTCCCTGTGGTAGGAGAGTTCTGGTGAGAACCACCCTTTACCTGTGTGTAGGAGATTTTCTGGGGAAAACCACCACATTCCCTGTGTGTGGAGAGTTCGGGTGAAACCCACCAACCACTTTTTCCCTGTGTTTTAGGAGAGTTCGGGTGAGAACCCCCACTATTACCTGGTGTAGGAGAGTTCTGGTGAAAACCCCACTGTTCCTTTTTGGTAGGAGAGTTTTGGTGAAAAACCACCACTTTTACCTGTGTTAGGGAGTTCTGGTGAGAAAACCACTATTCCCTTTGGTGTAGGAGAGTTCTGGTGAGAACCCCACTATTACCTTGTGAGGAGGTTTGGTGAAAACCCACAACTATTACCTGTGTTAGGGGTTTTGGGTTGAGAATACCTTTTCCTGTGTGTAGGAGGGGTTTGGTGGAACCACACTATTCCCGTGTGTAGGAGAGTTCTGGTGAAACCAAAATATTACCTGGTGAGGAGAGTTCGGTGAGAACCACCACTTTCCTATGTGTAGGAGAGTTCGGGTGAAAACCCCCCTATTACCTGTGTGTGGGAGAGTTCTGGTGAGAACCACCACTTTCCCTGTGGGTAGGGAGTTCTGGTGAGAACCCCCAACCCACTGTTACCTGTGTGAGGAGAGTTCTGGTGAGAACCCCACTATTCCTGGTGTAGGAGAGTTCTGGGAAACCCCCCACTGTTCCTGTGGTGGGATTCTGTGAGAACCACCAAAATTTCCCTGTGTGTGGGAGAGTTCTGGTGAGAACCACCACTATACCGTGTGTGGGGAGAGTTCGGTGAAACCCCCACTATTACCGTGTGTAGGAGGTTCTGGTGAGAACACAACTATTACCTGTGTGTGAAAGTTCGGGTGAAACTATCTCTGTTCCCTGTGTGTGGGAGAGTTCTGGGGGAAAACCACCACTATTACCTGTGTGGGGAGAGTTCTGGTGAAAACCACAACTATTACCTGTGTGTGGAGAGTTCGGTGAAACCACCCGTTTACCTATGTGTAGGAGTTTGGTGAAACCCCACTTTTACCTGTGTGTAGGAGAGTTCGGTGAGAACCCCCACTGTTACCTGGTGTAGAGGGTTCTGGTGAGAAAACCACTTTTCCCTGTGTGTAGGAGATTTCTGGTGAGAACCACCACTATTACCTGTGTGTAGGGAGTTCTTGTGAGAACCACCACATTACCGTGTGTAGGAGATTTCTGGTAGAACCCCACTTTTTTACTGTGTGTAGGAGGTTCTGGTGAGAACCACCACTATTACCTGTGTGTAGGAATTCGGGTGAGAACCACCCTGTTACCGTTTTTGGAGATTTGGGGGTGAGAACCCCCAATTCCCGTGTGTGGGAGATTTTCTGGTGAGAATCCCCACTATTCCCTGTGGTGGGGAGAGTTGGTGAGAACCACCACTATTACCTTGGTAGGAGATTTTGGTGGAACCCCCTATTACCTTTGGAGGAAGTATGGGAGAACCCCCACTATTACCGTGTGTAGGAGAGTTCTGGTGAGAACCCCAACTTTTACCTGGTTAGGAGAGTTCGGTGAGAACTACCGTTTCCTTGTGTAGGAAAGGTTCTGGTGAGAACCACCACTATTACCTGTGTGTAGGAGAGTTTGGTGAAAACCCAAATTTTACCTGTGTGTAGGAAGTTCTGGTGAGAACCCCATGTTACCTATGTGTAGGAGATTTCTGGTGAAAACCCCACTCTTCCCTGTGTTGGGAGAGTTTGGTGGGGGAACCCCCACTGTTCCCTGTGTGTGGGGAGATTTCGGTGAGAACCACCACTATTACCTGTTGTAGGAGAGTTCGGTGAGAACCACCACTATTACCTTTGTAGGAGAGTTCTGGTGGAACCACCCTTTTATGTGTGTAGGAGGTTTGGTAGAACACCACTATTCCCTGTGTGTAGGAGAGTTCTGGTGAAACCACCCTATTACCGTGTGGGGAGAGTTTGGTGGAACCCCCAAACCCACTGTTACCTTTTGTAGGAGAGTTCTGGTGAGAACCACCACTTTACCTGTGTGTGGAGAGTTTGGGGAACCACCCCTTTACCTGTGTGTTGGAGATTTTGGTGAGAACCCCCATATTACCTGGTGTAGGAGAGTTTGGTGAGAACCACCACATTACCTGTGTGTAGGAGATTTTTGGGGGGAAAACACCCTATTACTGTGTGTAGGAGAGTTTCTGGTGAGAACCACCCTATTACCTGTGTGTAGGAGAGTTCTGGGAGACCCCCCACTATTACCTGTGTGTAGGGGGTTTTGGGTGAGAACCCCCACTGTTCCCTGTGTGTAGGAGAGTTCTGGTGAAACCCCATATTACCTGTGTGTAGGGGGGTTCTGGGGAACCACCACTATTACCGTGTGAGGAGAGTTCTGGTGAGAACCACCACTTTACCGGGTGTAGGGAGTTCTGGTGAGAACCCCCCTTTTTACCTGTGTGTAGGAGAGTTCGGGTAGAACCACACTATTCCTGTGTGTAGGGATTTCGGGTGAAACCACCATGTTACCTGTTTTGTAGGAGATTTCGGTGAGAACCACCCTTTTCCCTATGTGTACTGTGTATAGTGTAACAACCATTTCTGTTTCTGTTTCACATCACGGGCGCCCCTTTTCTAACCTCTCTAGACCCGTCCAGGTCAGTGGGGGCTCAAGGCCACTTGCGCTCACTTACGGCCCATTTCCCCTGGGGGTTAAAAAAGCTCCCGCCCCTGGACTGGCTAAAAAGTCATTCCCTCACTTCGCCCCTTGGTACTCCTCCATTCCGATTAGAGCCCAAAAGTCCCCGGGAGTATCTTTGCTACCTACGCTACCTCCTTTGGGACTATAAGCTGTCATTACAATTAATTTTTATTAAAAAAAATTTTTATATATATTTATATATATATAATATATTATATTAATTTTTAAAAATATATATTATATATTAAATATATATATATATATATATATACTTTACGGGTGTTGGAGTGTGGGCAAAGTAAAATTTATGAAGGGTTTAGGGAAACCGGCAGGGCCCGGGCTTAGTCTGGGGATGGGAAGTACAGTGCCGCACTTGAAAAAGGGGTGTTTAAAGTTTCAGTTTTAAAAACTGTAGTGTAAACACCCCTGGAAACTGATGGGTGAATATGGTGAAAGTTTTTCTTTTTCGGGGGGCCCCCCCTGCCTTTGGTGGGAATCGGCCCCGGTGTGATAAAAAAAAAAAAAAAAAAAAATATATATATTTAAAAATTATATATATAAAAAATTATTATTTATAGAAATTCAGTAAGATCACAGTAAACAGTGATTTCAGAATATCAAAAAAACCACTTGAAAGATAGAGAAATTCCCAAAGGGCTTTCGTGACTACTCCATTATCAAGGAACAATGTTGTTCGTTTATAATGTGAGTAGTCACGAAAACGTTGGAATTTCCATTCTTTTACAGTGGTTTTTTTGCACAACACACACACACACAACCCCCAAAATAATTTTATATATATATTAAAAATTTTTTATATATATATATATAATATATATATATATTATATATATAATATATATAATATATATATATATATTATATATTATATATATTTATAATTTTATAGGGCAAGGAGGAATAACATCTTTTAGGAGTGAGAAGGGGCCAGTTGTGAGTGTGGGGGAAAAATTCGTGAGGCAGTAGGTAAATGAAAGGGGGTAAGGCAGGGGGGATTTGATGGGTAAAGATAGAAATGTTAAAAGAGGGGGGTATAGTTTTGGAGGGTTGGTGCAAAATTTTTTAAAAAATGTATGGTAGAGGGTAAGGGGACCTAGGGATTGGGAGGAGATGCATAGTTCCTTTGTATAAGGGAAGGGGGGAAAAGAAGTGCAAAATTATGGGGTAAAAATTTGTTAGTATAATGGTAAAATGTATGGGAGGGTTATAATTGAAAGAATTAAGAGTAAGACGGGGAATAGGATAGCAGATGAACAAGGAGGCTTTAGGAAAGGTAGGGTGTGTGTGGACCAGGTGTTTACAGTGAAACATATTAGTGAACAGTATTTAGATAGGCTAAAGAGGTCTTTGTGGCATTTATGGATTTGGAAAAGGCGTATGACAGGGTGGATAGGGGGGCAATGTGGCAGATGTTGCAATTGTATGGTGTAGGATGGTAGGTTACTGAAAGCAGTGAAGAGTTTTTACGAAGATAGTGAGGCTCAAGTTAGAGTATGTAGGAAAGAGGGAAATTTTTTTCCAGTAAAAGTAGGCCTTAGACAGGATGTGTGATGTCACCGTGGTTGTTTAATATATTTATAGATGGGGTTGTAAGAGAAGTAAATGCGAGGGTCTTGGCAAGAGACGTGGAGTTAAAAGATAAAAGAATCACACACAAAGTGGGAGTTGTCACAGCTGCTCTTTGCTGATGACACTGTGCTCTTGGGAGATTCTGAAGAGAAGTTGCAGAGATTGGTGGATGAATTTGGTAGGGTGTGCAAAAGAAGAAAATTAAAGGTGAATACAGGAAAGAGTAAGGTTATGAGGATAACAAAAAGATTAGGTGATGAAAGATTGGATATCAGATTGGAGGGAGAGAGTATGGAGGAGGTGAAGGTATTCAGATATTGGGAGTGGACGTGTCAGCGGATGGGTCTATGAAAGATGAGGTGAATCATAGAATTGATGAGGGAAAAAAAAAGAGTGAGTGGTGCACTTAGGAGTCTGTGGAGACAAAGAACTTTGTCCTTGGAGGCAAAGAGGGGAATGTATGAGAGTATAGTTTTACCAACGCTCTTATATGGGTGTGAAGCGTGGGTGATGAATGTTTGCAGCGAGGAGAAGGCTGGAGGCAGTGGAGATGTCATGTCTGAGGGCAATGTGTGGTGTGAATATAATGCAGAGAATTCGTAGTTTGGAAGTTAGGAGGAGGTGCGGGATTACCAAAACTGTTGTCCAGAGGGCTGAGGAAGGGTTGTTGAGATGGTTCGGACATGTAGAGAGAATGGAGCGAAACAGAATGACTTCAAGAGTGTATCAGTCTGTAGTGGAAGGAAGGCGGGGTAGGGGTCGGCCTAGGAAAGGTTGGAGGGAGGGGGTAAAGGAGGTTTTGTGTGCGAGGGGCCCTTGGATTTTCCGGCGGCAAGCGTGGCGTGTTTGTGGGAGTGAATGGAGACAAAGGGTTTTTTAAAATCCCTTGACGTGGGGTTGGAGTGTGGCAAAGTAACATTTATGAAGGGTTTTGGGGGAAAACCGGCTTCGGGATTTGGGAGTGGGGAAAGAGGGGAAAGTCAGTTTTCTGCACTCGGGGGAAAGGGGGTGTTTTAATGTTGCGTTTAAAAACTAGTGTAAAAGCCCCCCTTTTGGGCCCAAGCCCAAGTGATGGAGGGGGAATGATGGTGAAAGTTTTTTTTTTTTGGGCCCCACCCCTGCCTTGGTGGGAATCGGCCAGTGTGATAATAATATAATATTTATATTTTATATATATTTAAAAATTATATAAAATTTATATATATATATATTTATATAATATGATAGCAAGAGAGAGAGAGAGAGAGAGAGAGAGGAAAAGAAAAGGGGGGAGGGGGGAGGGAAAATACTTTGGGCAAAAAAACAAAAGGGGACTAAAACAACATAGCTACATCTGGAATACTTGGTCCAGCTCCCTGGCGGTGGGCTGCATGCTAAGAATGCTCCAAGCATTTTCCCTCTGGAGTGCAACACTGAGTCTCTGAAAGAGGAAGCTGGCCGCCTTGGCTTGTATGATGAGTTTTTCTCCAAGCTCTTCGATGGTCTCCGACCTTACTGGGATGAAGTTATAGCAGGAAGTAAGGCATTCGAATTTGCTTTTCCTCTAGGTCTCCCTGTGGCTGCAGCTCCACCCCGTTCAGCTGTGGAGAATGTCAAATAGGTATCTGCCAATGTGGCAGCACAGGTGTAGTCCCAGGCAATCTGCTTTCCATCCTTCCAGGGTAGCATAGCAGCTCCATCAGGACGCTTTTGATTTCCGTCAGACCTCTGCACTTGAGGCTCCCGTTGGGCTGGGCAACAGGCTTTGACGAGGCTTCTCTTGATGATGTCGTTGACCTTCTCATGTCTGGTGTACTTCCTTTCTGATCAGCCGTCGCCCTGCCACAAGTACTCATATGTTTGTTGAGGACGGTGGCGGCTAGGCAAAGAGCATCACCGATCCGAATGGCCTGTGGGTCTAATGGAGTAGTCAGGGAGGAATTTGGAACAGCTAGGTGGAAATCTCCTGAGTGTTTACCTTGAGTTTATCTGGAGAGAGTTCCGGGGGTCAACGCCCTCGCGGCCCGGTCTGTGACCAGAACCCCATGGTGGATCAGAGCATGATCAACCAGACTGTTACTGCTGGCTGAATGCAATCCAACGTACGAGCCACAGCCCGGCTGGTCAGGTACAGAATTTAGGAGTTTGTCCAGTGCCAGCTTGAAGACTGCCAGGGGTCTATTGGTAATCCCTCTTATGTATGCTGGGGGGGAGTTGAACAGTCTCGGGCCCCTGACACTTATTGTATGGTCTCTTAACGTGCTAGTGACACCCCTGCTTTTCATTGGGAGGATGTTGCATCGTCTGCCAAGTCTTTTGCTTTCGTAGTGAGTGATTTTCGTGTGCAAGTTCGGTACTAGTCCCTCTAGGATTTTCCAGGTGTATATAATCATGTATCTCTCCCGCCTGCGTTCCAGGGAGTACAGGTTCAGGAACCTCAAGCGCTCCCAGTAATTGAGGTGTTTTATCTCCGTTATGCGCGCAGTGAAGGTTCTCTGTACATTTTCTAGGTCAGCAAGTTCACCTGCCTTGAAAGGTGCTGTTAGTGTGCAGCAATATTCCAGCCTAGATAGAACAAGCAACCTGAAGAGTGTCATCATGCTCTTGGCATTCCTAGTTTTGAAGGTTCTCATTATCTATCCTGTCATTTTTCTAGCAGATGCGATTGATAAAATGTTATGGTCCTTGAAGGTGAATCCTCCGACATGATCACTCCCAGGTCTTTGACGTTGGTTTTTCGCTGTTTTGTGGCTGGAATTTGTTTTGTACTCTGATGAAGTTTTAATTTCCTCATGTTTACCATATCTGAGTAATTGAAATTTCTCATCATTGAACTTCATATTGTTTTCTGCAGCCCACTGAAAGATTTGGTTGATGACCGCCCTGGACCCCTTGCAGTGTCTGCAATGGAAGACACTGTCATGCAGATTCGGGTGTCATCTGCAAAGGAAACACGGTGCTGTGGCTGACATCCTTGCCCTTTGTCAGATATGATTCCCCGGGAGATTACCTGGAGAGAGTTTCCGGGGTCAACGCCCCCTGCGGGCCCGGTCTGTGACCAGGCCTCCTGGTGGATCAGAGCCTGATCAACCAGGCTGTTGCTGCTGGCTGCACGCAAAACCAACGTACGAGCCACAGCCCGCTGATCAGGAACTGACTTTAGGTGCTTGTTCCAGTGCCAGCTTGAAGACTGCCAGGGTCTGTTTTGGGAATTCCCCTTATGTGTGCTGGGAGGCAGTTGAACAGTCTCGGGCCCCTGACACTTATTGTATGGTCTCTTAACTGCTAGTGACACCCCTGCTTTTCATTGGGGGGATGGCGCATCGTCTGCCAAGTCTTTTGCTTTCGTAGGGGGTGATTTTCGTGTGCAAGTTCGGTACTAGTCCCCTAAAGGGTTTTCCAGGGGTATATAACCCTGTATCTCTCCCTCCTGCGTTCCAAGAATACAGGTTTTGGAACCTCAAGCGCTCCCAATAATTGAGGTGTTTTATCTCCCCTTATGCGCGTCGTGAAAGTTCTCTGTACATTTCTAGGTCGGCAATTTCACCTGCCTTGAAAGGTGCTGTTAGTGTGCAGCAATAATCCAGCCTAGATAGAAAAGTGACCGAAGAGTGTCTGGGCTTGGCCTCCCTAGTTTTGAAGGTTCTCATTATCCATCCTGTCATTTTTCTAGCAGATGCGATTGATACAAAGTTATGCTCCTTGAAGGTGAGATCCTCCGACATGATCACTCCCAGGTCTTGACGTTGGTGTTTCGCTCTATTTTGTGGCCAGAATTTGTTTTGTACTCAGATGAAGATTTAATTTCCTCATGTTTACCATACTGAGTAATTGAAATTTCTCATCGTTGAACTTCATATTGTTTTCTGAAAGCCCACTGAAAGATTTGGTTTGATGTCCGCCTGGAGCTTTGCAGTGTCTGCAATGGAAGGACACTGTCATGCAGATTGGTGTCATCTGCAAAGGAAGACACGGTGCTGTTACTGACAATCCTTGCCCTAGTCGGATATGAGGATGAGGAACAAGATGGGAGCGAGTACTGTCCCTTGTGGACAGGCTTTTCACCGTAGCTGCCTCGGACTTTACTCGGGTTGACAAACTACTCTCTGTGTTCTGTTAGTGAGGAAATTATAGATCCATCGACCGAACTTTTCCTGTTTTTCCTTTTTAGCACGCATTTTGTGCGCTATTACGCCATGGTAACACTTGTCGAAGGCTTTTGCAAAGTCTTTATATATTACATCTGCATTCTTTTTGTCTTCTAGTGCATTTAGGACCTTGTCGTAGTGATCCAATAGTTGAGACAGACAGGAGCGACCTGTTCTAAACCCATGTTGCCCTGGGTTGTGTAACTGATGGGTTTCTAGATGGGTGGTGATCTTGCTTCTTAGGACCCTTTCAAAGATTTTTATGATATGGGATGTTAGTGCTATTGGTCTGTAGTTCTTTGCTGTTGCTTTACTGCCCCCTTTGTGGAGTGGGGCTATGTCTGTTGTTTTTAGTAACTGTGAGACGACCCCCGTGTCCATGCTCCCTCTCCATAGGATGGAAAAGGCTCGTGATAGGGGCTTCTTGCAGTTCTTGATGAACACAGAGTTCCATGAGTCTGGCCCTGGGCAGAGTGCATGGGCATGTCATTTATCGCCTGTTCGAAGTCATTTGGCGTCAGGATAACATTCGGATAGGCTTGTGTTAATCAAATTTTGTGGCTCTCTCATAAAAAATTCATTTTGATCTTCGACTCTCAGTCTGGTTAGCGGCTTGCTAAAAACTGAGTCATATTGGGACTTGAGTAGCTCACTCATTTCCTTGCTGTCAACTGTGTAGGACCCATCTTGTTTAAGTAGGGGCCCAATACTGGACGTTGTTCTCGATTTTGATTTGGCATAGGAGAAGAAATACTTTGGGTTTCTTTCGATTTCATTTATGGCTTTTAGTTCTTCCCGCGATTCCTGACTCCTAAAGGATTCTTTTAGCTTAAGTTCGATGCTTGCTATTTCTCTGACCAGTGTCTCCCTACGTATTTCAGATATATTGACCTCTTTTAGCCGCTCTGTTATTCTTTTCCGTCGCCTGTAAAGGGAGCGCCTGTCTCTTTCTATTTTACATCTACTCCTCCTTTTTCTTAGAGGAATAAGCCTTGTGCATACATCGAGTGCCACCGAGTTAATCTGTTCTAGGCATAAGTTGGGGTCTGTGTGCTTAGTATATCTTCCCAGCTTATATCGGTTAGGACTTGGTTTACTTGGTCCCACTTTATGTTTTTGTTATTGAAGTTGAATTTGGTGAATGCTCCCTCGTGACTAATCTCATTATGTCGTTGTGGGGCTCCGCGCATACATGACTAAACCTCAATTATGTTGTGATCTGAGTATATTGTTTTTGATATGGTGACATTTCTTATCAGATCATCATTGTTAGTGAAGATGAGGTCTAGTGTATTCTCCAGTCTAGTAGGCTCTATTATTTGCTGGTTTAAATTGAATTTTGTGCAGAAATTTAAAAGCTTGTGTGAGTGTGAGTTTTCATCAGAGCTGCCTCCTAGTGTTATTATTGCAACAATATTATTTACTATATTCCTCCATTTTAGGTGCCTTAAGTTGAAATCCTCCAGGAGCAAGATGTTGGGTGCAGGAGCTGGAAGATTTCCAGACAGTGGTCAATTTTTAACAGCTTGTTCCTGGAATTGCTGGGATGTTGCATCCGGAGGCTTGTAGACTACCACAATGACTAGGTTTTGGTTCTCGACCTTTACTGCTAAAACTTCCACTACATCATTTGAGGCATTTAGCAGTTCTGTGCAAACAAGTGACTCTGCAATGTAAAAGGCCAACCCCCCCTTTTGCCTGTTCACTCTGTCACATCTGTATAGGTTGTAACCTGGATCCATATTTCGTTGTCCAAGTGATCCTTTATGTGGGTCTCAGTGAAAGCCGCGAACATTGCCTTTGCCTCTGCAAGCAGTCCACGGATGAAAGGTATTTTGTTGTTTGTTGCTGGCTTTAGACCCTGTATATTTGCCAAGAAGAATGTTATCGGACTGGTGGTATTGTTGGTACTGGGGGAGGATTTTTTTTCTGGCATTAGTATCTGTATCTGTTGGTTTGGAGTGGAGGCCATCGACTGTGGTTCCACTCCAGGAATGACTGGATTTGGTGTACGATTTCTGCCATTTCCTGCCAGTTTTTTTTCCTTCCTTGCACTAAAAAGCCTCTCCCTCTTGAGTGGCTGTGGCTACCCAGGTTTTCCCATGGCCTGGATGTTTTGTATCTTTTTGTCCCCTTTAGATGGTATGCCTGGCAATTTAAGTTATAGCACAGTCTTTCCTGTACTGAAGAGGTACACAGTTCAGGGTGAAAAAGCTTACAGGAAGGGAGTTTGCATTTTCCTGTTGTCATATGGGCATGGCATTTTCTAGGGTCGTCATAGTTGCACGTCCCGTCTGTTTTTCCAGATTTCCCATGCCAGCAGATACCGAGTGCATAGTATGTGCACAGGCTTGGTTTCCGTTTGCCTTGGGTTTCTGTGACTGTATTCCCTGTTGGTCCATGTTTCCCTGTCTTACTTCTATCCTCCCTGAGGATGAGAAACAAGATGGGATAGAGTACTGTGCCTTGTGGAACAGAGCTTTTCACCGTAGCCGCCTTAGACTTCACTCTGTTGACTACTACTCTTAGTGTTCTGTTTGTGAGGAAATCAGAGATCCAGCTTCCAACTTCTCCTGTTATTCCTTTAGCACGCATTTTATGCGCTATTACGCCATGGTCACACTTGTCGAAGGCTTTTGCAAAGTTTGTATATATTTCATCTGCATTCTTTTTGTCTTCTAGTGCATCTAGGAAATTGTCGTAGTGATCCAGTAGTTGGGACAGACAGGAACGACCTGTTCTACACCGCTAGGAGACGAACTTTGTCCTTTCCTGAAGTGAAAGTTAAGACACTTGTGCAACATCTGGTTATCTTTATTGTAAACGTTTCGCCATCCAGTGGCTTTATCAATACAAATTCTTGGACATAATTAGAAAACAAAAGAACTATATACAAAAGATGAGGTAATCAGTCCCTCAGCCTTGGAGGTGGTGTTTACAACACCGTGGTTGTAGAGATTCTGAAGCACAGGTAATGAGACTGGCGCTTATATGGCGTCAGTGAAGAAGACGTGTAGCAGACGAGGGCATAGTCACTGACGCCTATATAAGCGCCAGTCTCATTACCTGTGCTTCAGAATCTCTACAACCACGGTGTTGTAAACACCACCTCCAAGGCTGAGGGACTGATTACCTCAACTTTTGTATATAGTTCTTTTGTTTTCTAATTATGTCCAAGAATTTGTATTGATAAAGCCACTGGATGGCGAAACGTCTACAATAAAGATAACCAGATGTTGCACAAGTGTCTTAACTTTCATCTTGTCGGTATTGCATGCCTGTCTTGCACAACTTTCCTGAAGTGTAATTTGAATATTTATAATCCTAAATCCATACAACTTACTAATAAAAACTTAAAATCAAGTTAATTTTTAAATGATTCATCACAGAATATGAAGCATTTAAAACGTTTATAAAATATTCTCTTTCTTAACACTTCTTATCCTCCTGAGAACGTCACTGTTTATGAATAATGTTACTCATTACCTACTTGTTTGCCTGAGAGATCACCTGGAATTTACCTGGAGAGGGTTTCGGGGGTCAGCGCCCCCGTGGCCTGGTCTGAGACCAGGTCTGATGGTGGATCAGGTCTGATCAACCAGGCTGTTACTGCTGGACGCAGGCAAATTGACGTACGAACCACAGCCCGGCTGGTCTGGTACTGACTTTAGGTGCTTGTCCAGTGCCTTCTTGAAGACAGTCAGGGGTCTATTGGTAATCCCCCTTATGTATGCTGGGAGGCAGTTGAACAGTCTTGGGCCCCGGACACATATTGTGTTGTTTCTCAATGTACTCGTGGCGCCCCTTCTTTTCATTGGGAAAATGTTGCATCTTCTGCCGAGTCTTTTGCTTTCATAGGGAGTGATTTTCTTCTGTAGGTTTGGTACCAGTCCCTCCAGGTCCTTCCAAGTGTATATTATCAGGTATCTCTCTCGCCTGCACTCCAGGGAATACAGTAATTTTGGTGCCTTACCTTAATTATGTGTGCAATGTCTGCAATGTTGCCAGCCTTGAAAGGAATGTTAGTGTACAGCAGTATTCCAACCTATAGAGAACAAGTGATTTGAAGAGAATCATCATGAGCTTGGCGTCCCTAGTTTTGAAGGTTCTCATTATCCATCCTATCATTTTCCTAGCAGATGAGGTAGATACATTGTTGTGGTCTTTAAAGGCGAGATCCTCTGATATTATCACTCTGAGGTCCTTCACATTACTTTTTCACTCTATTGTATGCTTAGAATTTGCCATATATCCTGATACATTTTTAATTTCCTCAAGTTTTCCATATGTAAGTAGTGGAAATTTCTCCCCGTTGAACTTCATATTGTTTTGAATGGCCCATCTGAAGATTTGGTTGATGTCCGCTTGGAGTCTTGCGGCGTCTTCTATGGAGGTCACTGCCATGGCAATCCGGGTGTCATCTGACATCTCTGTCTATGTCTGAATAAAATGGGAGCGAGTACTGTGCCTTGTGGAACATATTTTCTCACCTTGGCTACCTCGGACTTTAATCTGTTTACTATTACTCTGTGTGTTCTATTGTCAGGAAGTTATAGATCCCTCGACCAACTTTTCCTGTTATTCCTTTATCATGCTTTTTGTGTGTTATAACACCATGGTCAAACATGTCTAAAGCTTTTGCAAAGTCTGCATATACTACATCTGTATTTTGTTTATCTTTAACAGCGTTAGGAACATTGTCATAGTGGTCCAGTAGCTGGCACAGGGCAGGAGCGCCTGCTCAAAATCCGTGTTTCCCTTGGCTTGTGTAAGTGATGGGTTGTCTAGGTTGTTGGCGATCTTGCTTCTTGAGCCTCTCAAAAGATGTTTATTGATATGGTTGTTAGTGCTATCGGTCTGTAGTTCTTTGCAATTGTTTTACTGCACCTTTGTGGAGTGGGGCTATGTCTGTTGTTTTAGTGTTGTGTGGGAATGACCCGCTGTCCATGCTTCATCTCCATAGAATACTGAAGGCATGTGACAGGAGCTTCTTGGAATTTTGATGAACTCTGAGTATCCATGAGTCTGGGCATTTGGGCAGGAGTGCATGGGCATGTCATCTTTTGCATTTTCAAAGCTAGTGGAGTTAGGGTAATATCGGGATTTATGAGATGTCCAAATTCCGGGTTTCGTTCAGAAAGAATTATTTGGATTCTCGTCCCTTAGTCTGGGCAGTTGCTCGTACTGAACACTGAATTATATTGGTACTTTACTATCTCACTCACTTCTTGACGGTTCATCTGTGTATGTCCTGTTCGCCTACGCCGGGGCTCAATAATGGATGTTGTTTTTTCTTGATTTAGCATAAGTGATAGATGTATTTTTTTTTTCATTTTCCTTTTGCTTTAGCTCTTACTGTGATTCTTGTCTCTGTAAATTCCTTCAGCTTAAGTTCGATATTTGCAATTTCATTGACCAGTGCCTCCCTTCGTATTTCAGATATATTGTACCTTGTCAGCAGCTCTGTGGCTCTTCGCCTTCGCCTGTATAGGGAGCATCTCTATCCTTCTAGCTTACATCTTCTCTTTCTTTTTCTTACTGGAATGTTTCTTTAGCAGATCTCAAGAACCACAGAGTTCATTACATCTAGGTAAATGTTCGGATCCCTGTTGTTTACGATATCTTCCCAGCTTATTTCATTAAGGACAATGTTGACTTGATCCCGTTGTATGTTTTTGTTATTACAATTGAATTTTGTGAAGAGACTTTCATGACTGAACACATTTTGCTGGTCCTGAGCCCTGTGCCTACATGTCTGCACCTCTATTATGTTGTGACCTGAGTGTATTGTCTTTGATACGGTTATGTTACTTATCAGATTATTGTTGTTAGTGAAGATGAGGTACAGCTTATTTTCTAGTCTTGTAGGCTCTAATATTTGCTGGTTTAAGGCTATCAAAGTCATCTGTCAACTGTTGATAATTCTTTATCTTAAAAAATTATTCTTTGTGTCACTGAGAGATATAAAGTTGCAACACTTAATGTTTATTATTATTTACATTATATAATTCAAAAGTGGAATACTCTTTCTGAGTCTCATTTAATTAAGGAACAAAGTCTTACCAAAGTTAGTTATTACCTTTATTGTATACCAAGATAACGTCTGCTACTTTTCTGTATATCTAAGATAACATCTGCTACTTTTCTGTATATCTAAGATAACATCTGCTACTTTTCTGTATATCTAAGATACATTCCTGCTACTTTTTGTATATCTAGATAAATCTGCTACTTTTCTGTAATTTCTAGATAACATCTGCTACTTTTCTGTATATCTAAGATAACATCTGCTACTTTTCTGTATATCTAAGATAACATCTGCTACTTTTCTGTATATCTAAGATAACATCTGCTACTTTTCTGTATATCTAAGATAACATCTGCTACTTTTCTGTATATCTAAGATAACATCTGCTACTTTTCTGTATATCTAAGATAACATCTGCTACTTTTCTGTACATCTAAGATAACATCTGCTACTTTTCTGTATATCTAAGATAACATCTGCTACTTTTCTGTATATCTAAGATAAATCTGTACCTTTTCTGTTTATCTAAGATAACATCTGCTACTTTTCTGTATATACTAAGATTACATCTGACTTACTTTTCTGTATATTAAGATAACATCTGCTACTTCTTCTGTATTTCTAAGATAACATTGTCTACTTTTCTGTATATCTAAAAGATAACATCTGCTACTTTTCTGTATATCTAAGATAACATCTGCTACTTTTCTGCATATCTAAGATAACATCTGGTACTTTTCTGTATATCTAAGATAACATCTGCTACTTTTCTGTATATCTAAGATAACATCTGCTACTTTTCTGTATATCTAAGATAACATCTGCTACTTTTATGCCATATCTAGATAACCATCTGCCTACTTTTATGTATATCTAAGATAAACAATCTGCTACTTTTCTGCATATCTAAGATAACATCTGCCTACTTTTCTGTATATCTAAGATAACATCTGCTTTTTTTTTTTTTTACTTTTTTTTTTTCTCGTATATCTAAGATAACATCTACTTTTATGTACATCTAGATAACATCTACTACTTTTTCTGCATATCTAAGATAAACATCTGCTATTTCTGCCATATCTAAGATAACATCTGATACTTTTCTGTACATCTAGATAACATCTGCTACGTTTCTGTCATCTAAGATAACACCTGTTTTTTCTGTACATTTAAGATAACATCTGCTACTTTTCTGTACATCTAAGATAACATCTGCTACTTTTCTGTACATCTAAGATAACATCAGCTACTTTTCTGCACATCTAAGATAACATGTGCTACTTTTCTGCATATCTAAGATAACATCTGCTACTTTTCTGTATATATAAAGATAGATAACATCTGTACTTTTCTGTATATCTAAGATAACAGCTGCCCTACTTTTCTGTATATTTAGATAACATCTGCTACTTTTCTGTATATCTAAGATAAACATTGCTATTTTCGTATATCTAAGATATCATTGTACGCTTTTCTGTATATCTAGATAACTCTACTACTTTCCTGTACATCTAATATAACATCTGCTACTTTTCTGTATATCTAAGATAACATCTGCTACTTTTCTGTATATCTAAGATAACATCTGCTACTTTTCTGTATTATCTAGATACATCCTGTACTTTTCTGTATATCTAAGATAAACATCTACTACTTTTCTGTACATCGAAGATAAATCTGACTACTTTTCTTGTATATCTAGAATAACATCTGCTACTTTTCTGTATATCTAAGATAACATCTGCTACTTTTCTGTATATCTAAGATAACATCTGCTACTTTTCTGTATATCTAAGATAACATCTGCTACCTTTCTGTATTTCTAAGATAAACATCTGCTTCTTTCTGTATATCTAAGATAACATCTACTAATTTTTGTACTATCTATTATAACATCTGCTACTTTTCTGTATGTCTAAGATAAAATCTGCTACTTTTCTATATATCGAAAGATAAATCTGCTTACTTTTCTGTATATCTAAAGATAACTCTGCTACTTTTCTGTATATCTAAGATAACATCTGCTACTTTTCTGTATATCTAAGATAACATCTACTACTTTTCTGTACATCTAATATAACATCTGCTACTTTTCTGTATATCTTAAGATCACAATCTGCTACTTTCTGTTTATCTAATGATAAACATTTGCGACTTTTCTGTATATTAAGATGAACATCTGCTACTTTTTTGTATATCTAGATAACATCTACTACTTTTCTGAAACATCTAATGATAAACCTCTGCCTACTTTTCTGTATATCTAAGATAACCTTTCTGCCTCTACTTTCTGTATATTAGATAACATCTGCATACTTTTCTGTATATCTAAGATATCATCTGCTACTTTTCTGTATATCTAAGATAACATCTACTACTTTTCTGTACATCTAAGATAACATCTGCTACTTTTCTGTATATCTAAGATAACATCTGCTACTTTTCTGTATATCTAAGATAACATCTGCTACTTTTCTGTATATCTAAGATAACATTCTGCACTTCTTCTGTATATTAAGATAAATCTGCTACTATTCTGTATATCTAGATAACCATCTGATACTTTTCTGTACATCTAAGTACAGTCTGCTAACTTTTTCTGCATATCTTAAGATATACCATACTGCCTACTTTGTCTGTCCATCTAAGATCACACTGCTACTTTTCTGCATATCTAAGATAAATCTGCTACTTTTCTTGTACATCGTAAGATAAACATCTGATACTTTCTGTCTGCATATCTAAGTAACATTCTGCTACTTTTTGTATATCTAAGATAACATCTGTTATTTTTGTATTTCTAAGACAACATCTGTACTTTTCTGGTAATCTAAGATAAACATCTGCTTACTTTTATGTGATATCTAAGATAACATCTACTACTTGTTGACATCTAAGATAACATTGCTATTTTCTGTATATCTAAGATAACATCTGCTACTTTTATGTATATCTAAGATAACATCTGGTACTTTTCTGTATATCTAAGATAACATCTGCTACTTTTCTGTATATCTAAGATAGCATCTGCTACTTCATTGTACACAACAATAAAGATAAAAAATATTTTACTTTATTTTTAAATTTTTTTCTAAATATTATTTTACTAATTAATTATTATAAGGAAGAGCACTAACCCGATTGGATTATGCAGGCGCCTGGGGGATGTGGAAGGTTATCACGGGTTAATTCAGGGGAACTGGGACACAGATCCAATTCCCTAGATCAAGAGCCTGTCACTGTCGTCAAGATCCTTCCTTCAGGGGGTTATTTTACTATATATTTGAAACCCAATAATTCACTTTCTAATAAAATATCAGGTTCACATGTTCCCTGTAAACTCAGTTTATATTTATAATACAAGGTCGTTCATAGCTCCGGGCCCCTAGCTCCTGGCCCCTAGCTCCTGGGGTGGTGTGAGGCCCGGGGGGGTGCCCCTAGATCCTGGCCCCACCTCCTAACTTGAGGGCCATCATACTTGATGGTCGAGGTTATGTCAGCTCCTGTCTCCTGGCCCCACCTCCTAACTTGAGGCCATCATACTTGATGGTCGAGGTTATGTCAGCTCCTGTCTCCTGGCCCCAACTCCTAACTTGAGGCCCATCATACTTGATGGTCGAGGTTATGTCAGCTCCTGTCTCCTGGCCCCACCTCCTAACTTGAGGCCCATCATACTTGATGGTCGAGGTTATGTCAGCTCCTGTCTCCTGGCCCCACCTCCTAACTTGAGGCCCATCATACTTGATGGTCGAGGTTATGTCAGCTGCTGTCTCCTGGCCCCACCTCCTAACTTGAGGCCCATCATACTTGATGGTCGAGGTTATGTCAGCTCCTGTCTCCTGGCCCCACCCCTAACTTTAGCCATCATACTTGATGGTCGAGGTTATGTCAGCTCCTGTCTCCTGGCCCCACCTCCTAACTTGAGGCCCATCATACTTGATGGTCGAGGTTATGTCAGCTCCTGTCTCCTGGCCCCACCTCCTAACTTGAGGCCCATCATACTTGATGGTCGAGGTTATGTCAGCTCCTGTCTCCTGGCCCCACCTCCTAACTTGAGGCCCATCATACTTGATGTCGAGGTCTATGTCAGCTGCTCTGGTATTCCTTGCCTACACCTCCTAACTTGAGGGCCACATACTTGATGGTCTGAGGTTATGTCAGTCTTGGTCTCCTCGGCCCCACCTTCCTTATCTTGGACGACCCATCAATACTTTGGTCGTCGAGGTTATGTCAGCTCCTGTCTCCTGGCCCCACCTCCTAACTTGAGGCCCATCATACTTGATGGTCGAGGTTATGTCAGCTGCTGTCTCCTGGCCCCACCTCCTAACTTGAGGGCCATCATACTTGATGGTCGAGGTTATGTCAGCTGCTGTCTCCTGGCCCCACCTCCTAACTTGAGGGCCCCATCATACTTGATGATCGAGGTTATGTCAGCTGCTGTCTCCTGGCCCCACCTCCTAACTTGAGGGCCATCATACTTGATGGTCGAGGTTATGTCAGCTGCTGTCTCCTGGCCCCACCTCCTAACTTGAGGCCAATCCTACTGATCGTCGGAGGTTATGTCTGGCTCCTGGTCTCTGGCCCCACTCTAACTTGAGGCCATCATACTTGATGGTCGAGGTTATGTCAGCTGCTGTCTCCTGGCCCCACCTCCTAACTTGAGGCCCATCATACTTGATGGTCGAGGTTATGTCAGCTCCTGTCTCCTGGCCCCACCTCCTAACTTGAGGGCCATCATACTTGATGGTCGAGGTTATGTCAGCTGCTGTCTCCTGGCCCCACCTCCTAACTTGAGGCCCATCATACTTGATGGTCGAGGTTATGTCAGCTCCTGTCTCCTGGCCCCACCTCCTAACTTGAGGCCATCATACTTGATGGTCGAGGTTATGTCAGCTGCTGTCTCCTGCCCCACATCCTAACTTGAGGCCCATCATACTTGATGGTACGAGTGTTATGTCAGCTCCTGTCTTCCTGGCCCCACTGCCCTAACTTGAGGGGCCCCTCATACTTGATGATCGAGTTATGTCAGCTCTGTCTCCTGCCCCACCTCCAAAACTTGAGGGCCCTATCATACTCTGATGGTCTCGAGGTTTTATGTCAGACTCCTGTTCCTGGCCCTTACTCTAACTTGAGGGCCCCATCATACTTGATGGTCGAGGTTATGTCAGCTGCTGTCTCCTGGCCCCACCTCCTAACTTGAGGGCCCCATCATACTTGATGGTCGAGGTTATGTCACCTCCTGTGTCTGCCCACCGCCTAACTTGAGGTCATCATACATTGATCGTCGATGTTATGTCAGCTCCTGTATCCTGGCTCCACTCCTAAACGTGAGGGCATCACACTTGATGGTCGAATGTTATGTCAGCTCCTGTCTCTGGCCCCACCTCCTAACTTGAGGCCCATCATACTTGATCGTCGAGGTTATGTCAGCTCCTGTCTCCTGGCCCCACCTCCTAACTTGAGGCCCATCATACTTGATCGTCGAAGTTATGTCAGCTCCTGTCTAGTTTGAGGCTGAAGAAATACATCATTATTACCCAGTGGTTCATTGTGTCTGCCGTTGTACTCACAAGGGTACATGTTCCCTGTCTGCCACTGCACTCACTGTTTTACTGTTCCCTGTCTGCCGCTGTACTGACCAGAATACATGTTCCCTGTCTGCCGCTGTACTCACCTGAGTACATTTTCCCTGTCTGCCGCTGTACTCACCTGAGTACATGTTCCCTGTCTGCCGCTGTACTCACCAGAGAACCTGTTCCCTTTCTACAACTGTACTCACCAAAGTACATGTTCCCTGAATAAATAACAAAAAGGCACAATACCGTGACTGGAACAATACACAAATAACCCGCACATAAAAGAGAGAAGCTTACGACGACGTTTCGGTCCGACTTGGACCATTGACAAAGTCACATGTTCCCTGTCTCTCAAGTAGCATATTCCTGTCTTCTTTATCTGTTTATCTGTATATTTTGTTGTTGTGATAGAAACACAGGCCTTATCTCTAGGTGGGGGGGGGGATTTATGAACATAGAATCTTCATAGTACTTCTGCAACAACAAAATATAATGACTAGTACATCTAATAACTGCTTCTACAGGGAGGGTGATGTCTTGCATATGTCAAGAGAAAAGTTATAACTACAGGCCACATATTTAAACTCACCATGTGCTATCTGCATCACTAATACATGGATATAAGAGAAGAGAATCACACACCATGTGTTGGCGCCCATGCCACACCAAGCTGTTGTTGTTGTTGTTAAGGGCCCCGAGAGGTGGTTCAGTATTATCCTGAGTAGTATCACTACAATCTCCCCATTCTAAAATATCAGATACAGTAATCACCCAAACTGTAACTTAGGCAGGGGACGTATACGTCCTGACCTTCGTGGCCCTTGAGCCTCCTCACCAGTTTCAATATTTTCCAGCGGCTTTTGACTGACTGCTGGAGCAAAATCCTCTATTTCCTTATTGGTAGTCTCAAGGGGATTTCAAAGAGAAAACGAAACATCTTTCGCATCTATTGATGTATCTTGAGGTTCCACACTAACAGGGATTTCAACTGGGGCTGTCTTGAAAATACTGTAGTCTCTTCACCATTTTGGTAGCGAATGTGAGCATAATGTGGATTAGCTTGCAGGAGCTCTACCTCTTCCACTAAAGGATCCGTCTTGTTTATCCTACGGTGACTCTTCAGGAGAATGGGTCCAGGATGACATAACCAAGTGGGCACGGAGGCTCCCGTAGAGGAACGACGTGAATAGTTAAGGAGTCTTTCATGAGGGGTTGCATTAGTAGCTGTGCACAGCAGTGATCTAATAGAGTGAAGAGCATCAGGTAGGACAGTTTGCCAGTGTTGAACAGGTAGATTGCACGACTTCAATGTCATTGTAACTGCCTTCCATATAGTACCATTGAACCACTCCACTTGACCATTGCCTTGAGGGTTGTAGCTTGTTGTTCTGCTGCAGGCAATACCTTTGCTAGCCAAAAACTCCTGAAGTTCGTTACTCATGAACGAGGATCCCGTCTGAATGGATATAAGCTGACATACCAAAAATAGAGAACAATTGTGAAAGACAACTAATAACAGTTGAAGCAGTCATATTTGCACAGGGGAATACAAAGGGAAACCTTGAATATTCATCTACTATGTTAAGGTAATATCTATTCTGATTTATGCTTGGTAGAGGTCCTTTGAAATCTATATTCAGTCTCTCGAAACGCTGCGTGGATTTTATGAGATGAGTCTTCTCTGGCTGATGAAAGTCTGGCTTGCACTCTGCACATACTCTGCATGCTCTGATCACTTGTCGCACATCTTCCACTGAGTAGGGCATGTTCTTTGATTTGACAAAATGGTACAAGCGCATAACTCCTGGTTGACACAAAGCCTTGTGGAGCACTGAGATTGATTGCAAATCATGACATGCTGCTCCACAGTGGGGCCTAGAGAATGCATTAGACGAGATGTTCTCTTGATCCAGTCGGTTTCTCATCCTCATATCTGTTAGCGTGCCTCGTAGTGCTCAGTGTTTTCACGGTCGCTCTTACGTGCTAGAGCTTCAATTTGTGCCATCAATCCTATACGATACATCCCTCTAGCGCTTGGAACCAATCTTGGGTACAAAACATTATATACTGAGTCAAAAAAGGAGAATTAGTGTGCAATACCTAGCAAAGTTTACTGCCAGAGGGGAAACATAGGCCTAGTGTGCCGTGTGCAAAATAATAATAATAGAACTTTTCTCGTCAGAGGAAAGAAAGTCTCCCTGATAATATTGTGTATACACAGTGTATAGTGTATACTACAGTGGCACCCTAGTATATAGAAAAGAAATGCTAAAGTGTCATTTAAAACAGGTGAAATTGTAAATGAAGTGATAAGCCTAAACAGGCAGGTGCCAGAAGTCGCCAGAAACTTACCACCCATGTCAGCTGTTTTAATAATCTTCCTGGCCTGCTAGTGTACCTCACATATAATCTTCCTGGCCTGCTAGTGTACCTCACATATAATCTTCCTGGCCTGCTAGTGTACCTCACATATAATCTTCCTGGCCTGCTAGTGTACCTCACATATAATCTTCCTGGCCTGCTAGTGTACCTCACATATAATCTTCCTGGCCTGCTAGTGTACCTCACATATAATCTAGTGATGCCAGTGAATAGGAGAATTCAGTGTTGTAGTAGCAACTAACCAGTAATATAATGGTACTTAGTGGAGTGGAGTGACTTCCATTAGTTTCTTTCTCTTTTCTTGAAATACCAGACGTATACAGTGAAATTCATATAACCTGTAGTTACAAGCGGTCGCAATATACACAACAAGAAGAAAATACTACTACAGAAAAAGCGTCTTTCCTCCAAAATTTCTACCAGTCAACTATAGTTATAATATAGCATTTATTGTGGTGGAGACGGAAAAAACCTAGAAAAGCTAGATACAGTGATCGATAAACAAGGGTTGAGGCTCGACCGTTCGTCATTGTAGGAGCTGCCAGCAGTCACCGGCTCTTC
Organism: Cherax quadricarinatus; assembly: GCF_026875155.1. Classification (NCBI taxonomy): domain Eukaryota; kingdom Metazoa; phylum Arthropoda; class Malacostraca; order Decapoda; family Parastacidae; genus Cherax; species Cherax quadricarinatus. The sequence goes on from NC_069494.1 coordinate 6,952,880, forward strand.
AACACGCAAGTTATACTTTTGTATCAATCAAATCACATATTGCTCGGGTAGATAATTTCCAGTAGATCCTTCATGTGTTAGCCCAAATCACCGACAAGTATGTTTTAAATTAGTGACCCACTGATCAGATCAGATAGACTGGTCCGAACCCTTGACTGGTCCGATCCTTTGACCGGTTTCAAACGGATTCGTTGGACAATAAAGCAGACTGTAAATGGATGGGGTTGTAGGCGCCCTTATCAAACACAAACAATAAATATAAAACAGGAACGTACACTGGTAAGCTGTCCAATATACAAGTACAGTTAGAAATAGAAATACAAATAGCTAAAGTTTCACTTTAAGGAGGTTATTAATAGAATATTCAAGAGGTTGCTAGTAGAATTACAGTAAATCAACCATTCAAATTATTATGAAGCTCTGTATAGTCTGCAGTCAATCAAACAAACGGGCTTCCACATGGATAAATTGTCATTTTTGTGGAAATTGGTGTCACGCCCCTTGAGCGGATATCCAAGAACTAGATACAAGCAGTATTAAAACAGGGAAGTGTTTTTGGGTATGCCCAAATGAGATAAATCTGTGGTCTAAAATCACATTGGTATTAAAAGAGGATAACATCAAAGCTGCTTTCATAGACAACCTGGAAGCATTCTACAACTGGCCATGTAGTCAGAAACTGTAAGGCTGGAGGTGATGTCCTGGTAGTCAGTAAATGTGGGCCTGATAGTGCTGTCCTGGGAGACAGTAATGGTGAAGCTGGAGATTCTGTCCAGGTAGTCAGGAAATATACGCAGGAGGGAATGCATGTAAATGACCTCATGGGAGACAGGAGTTGTAGTGGAAAAACAAGTGTAGTCAAGGACAAGATAAAACCAATATTGCAAACTAGTAATACCACAGGAAATAGCAAACAAAAGGACTCCACTAGCAATAGTGAGGATATATTACCAAAAACAACTGGTGAGAGCTCCATTGTTGGTGCTAGTGAGGATAGGAATAAGATAGGTAAACATGCACCAACAGGGAATACAGTCACAGAAACCCAAGGCAAACAGAAACCAAGCCTGTGCACATACTATGCACTTGGTATCTGCAGGCATGGGAAATCTGGAAAAACAGACGGGACGTGCAACTATGACCACCCTAGAAAATGCCGTACCCATATGACAACAGGAAAATGCAAACTCCCTTCCTGTAAGCTTTTTCACCCTGAAATGTGTCCCTCTTCAGTACAGGAAAGACTGTGCTATAACTTAAATTGCAAGGCACACCATCTAAAGGGGACAAAAAGATACAAAACATCCAGGCCATGGAAAAACCTGGGTAGCCACAGCCACTCAAGAGGGAGAGGTTTTTTAGTGCCAGGAAGGAAAAAAAACTGGCAGGAAATGGGAGAAATCGTACACCAAATCCAGTCATTCCTGGAGTGGAACCACAGTCGATGGCCTCCACTCAAAACCAACAGATACAGATACTAATGCCGGAAAAAAAAATCCCCATCCCCAATACAAACAATACCACCAGCCCGATGACATTCTTCTTTGCAAATATACAGGGTCTAAAGCAAGTAACAACAAAATACCTTTCATCCATGGACTGCTTGCAGAGGCAAATGTAATGTTAGCAGCTTTCACTGAGACCCACATAAAGGATCACTTGGACAACGAAATATGGATCCCAGGTTACAACCTATACAGATGCGACAGAGTGAACAGGCAAAATGGGGGCAGGGGGGGTTGGCCTGTACATCGCAGAGTCACTTGTTTGCACAGAACTGCTTAATGCCTCAAATGATGTAATGGAAGTTTTAGCAGTAAAGATCGAGAACCAAAACCTAGTCATTGTGGTAGTCTACAAGCCTCCGGATGCAACGTCCCAGCAATTCCAGCAACAGCTGTTAAAAATTGACCACTGTCTGGAAAATCTGCCAGCTCCTGCACCCAACATCTTGCTCCTGGGGGATTTCAACTTAAGGAACCTAAAATGGAGGAATATAGCAAATAATATTGTTGCAGTAATAACACCAGGAGGCAGCTCTGATGAAAACTCACACTCACACGAGCTTATAAATCTCTGCACAAAATTCAATTTAAACCAGCAAATAATAGAGCCTACTAGACTGGAGAATACACTAGACCTCATCTTCACTAACAATGATGATCTGATAAGAAATGTCACCATATCAAAAACAATATACTCAGATCACAACATAATTGAGGTTCAGACATGTATGCACGGAGCCCCAGGCCGACATAATGAGATTAGTCACGAGGGAGCATTCACCAAATTCAACTTCAATAACAAAAACATAAAGTGGGACCAAGTAAACCAAGTCCTACCAGATATAAGCTGGGAAGATAGACTAAGCAACACAGACCCCAAATTATGCCTAGAACAGATTAACTCGGTGGCACTCGATGCATGCACAAGGCTTATTCCTCTAAGAGAAAGGAGGAGCAGTTGTAAAATGGAAAGAGACATGCACTCTCTTTACAGGCGACGGAAAAGAATAACAGAGAGGCTAAAAGAGGCCAATATATCTGAAATGCGTATTGCGACACTGGTCAGAGAAATAGCAAGCATCGAACTTAAGCTAAAGGAATCTTATAAGAGTCAGGAATCGCGGGAAGAACTAAAAGCCATAAATGAAATCGAAAGAAACCCAAAGTATTTCTTTTCCTATGCCAAATCAAAGTCGAGAACAACGTCCAGTATTGGGTCCCTACTTAAACAAGATGGGTCCTTCACAGATGACAACAAGGAAATGAGTGAGCTACTCAAGTCCCAATATGACTCAGTTTTTAGCAAGCCGCTAACCAGACTGAGAGTCGAAGATCAAAATTAATTTTTTATGAGAGAGCCACAAAATTTGATCAACACAAGCCTATCTGATGTTATCCTGACGCCAAATGACTTCGAACAGGCGATAAATGACATGCCCATGCACTCTGCCCCAGGGCCAGACTCATGGAACTCTGTGTTCATCAAGAACTGCAAGAAGCCCCTATCACGAGCTTTTACCATCCTATGGAGAGGGAGCATGGACACGGGGGTCGTCCCACAGTTACTAAAAACAACAGACATAGTCCCACTCCACAAAGGGGGCAGTAAAGCAATAGCAATGAACTACAGACCGATAGCACTAACATCCTATACCATAAAAATCTTTGAAAGGGTCCTAAGAAGCAAGATCGCCACCCATCTAGAAACCCATCAATTACACAACCCAGGGCAACATGGGTTTAGAACAGGTCGCTCCTGTCTGTCTCAACTATTGGATCACTACGACAATGTCCTAGATGCACTAGAAGACAAAAAGAATGCAGATGTAATATATACAGACTTTGCAAAAGCCTTCGACAAGTGTGACCATGGAGTAATAGCGCACAAAATGCGTGCTAAAGGAATAACAGGAAAAGTTGGTCGATGGATCTATAATTTCCTCACAAACAGAACACAAAGAGTAGTAGTCAACAGAGTAAAGTCCGAGGCAGCTACGGTGAAAAGCTCTGTTCCACAAGGCACAGTACTCGCTCCCATCTTGTTCCTCATCCTCATATCTGACATAGACAAGGATGTCAGCCACAGCACCGTGTCTTCCTTTGCAGATGACACCCGAATCTGCATGACAGTGTCTTCATGGCAGACACTGCAAGGCTCCAGGCGGATATCAACCAAATCTTTCAGTGGGCTGTAGAAAACAATATGAAGTTCAACGATGATTAATTTCAATTACTCAGATATGGTAAACATGAGGAAATTAAATCTCCATCAGAGTACAAAACAAATTCCAGCCACAAAATAGAGCGAAACACCAACGTCAAAGACCTGGGAGTGATCATGTCGGAGGATCTTACCTTCAAGGACCATAACATTGTATCAATCACTGCTGCTAGAAAAATGACAGGATGGATAATGAGAACCTTCAAAACTAGCGATGCCAAGCCCATGATGACACTCTTCAGGTCACTTGTTCTATCTAGGCTGGAATATTGCTGCACACTAACAGCACCTTTCAAGGCAGGTGAAATTGCTGGCCTAGAAAATGTACAGAGAACCTTCACAACGTGCATAATGGAGATAAAACACCTCAATTACTGGGAGCGCTTGAGGTTCCTGAACCTGTATTCCCTGGAACGCAGGCGGGAGAGATACATGATTATATACACCTGGAAAATCCTAGAGGGACTAGTACCGAACTTGCATATGAAAATCACTCACTACGAAAGCAAAAGACTTGGCAGACGATGCAGCATCCCCCCAATAAAAAGCAGGGGTGTCACTAGCACGTTAAGAGACCATACAATAAGTGTCAAGGGCCCGAGACTGTTCAACTGCCTCCCAGCATACATAAGGGGGATTACCAATAGACCCCTGGCAGTCTTCAAGCTGGCACTGGACAAGCACCTGAAGTCTGTACCTGACCAGCCGGGCTGTGGCTCGTACGTTGGCTTACGTGCAGCCAGCAGTAACAGCCTGGTTGATCAGGCTCTGGTCCACCAGGATGCCTGGTCACTGACCGGGCCGCGGGAGCGTTGACCCCCGGAACTCTCTCCAGGTAAACTCCATGCCCAGGTACAGAATATCAAAGCCATAACACGATAGTTCCATCCTCCAGCGTAATATCTTGTCATTCTTTATCCTACTTTTGTGCTTCTTGTCGAACATATACATCATGGACCGTTGCTCAGTCCTTATGGTGAAATGTCTACCAGTTAATGCCTCCAGTGGCGAACTGCTTCTATGATGGCCTGGGCTTCCTTTTCAACAGCAGCGTAACACTTCTCTGATCCTTGAAAAGTTCTTGAAAAGAAGGCTACTGGTCGTCCTGCCTGAGATAAGACTGCAACAATGGTAATGTCAGATGTATCCATTTCCACTTCGAATGGTAGGGACTCATCAATGGCTTGAACTACTGAGTTTTCAATGTCCTGTTTGAGAGTATGGAAAGCAGCTTCTGCTTCCTTTGTCACAGGAAATATCGTGGTAGCACTCAATGGGCGGACTTTACTTGAATAGTTGAAGATCCATTGTGAGTAATAAGCAAAGAGACCAAGAGTTCTTCAGTGACTTTTTATCTTGAGGCATTGGAAGTTCCGTTAAGGTCGTAGTCGTTCAGGGTCTGGGAATATTGAACCTCCTTCCGCCACATAACCAAGGATGCTAAGCCTTTTAGTTGAAAAAGTGCACTTTTCTTCATTGTAACTGATATTTTTCTTCTTGGCAGCTTCCAAAAACTTATCAAGGTTTGCATCATGTTCCTCCTGGGTCTTGCCACAAATGGTAACATTATCTAAATACGCATAAGTTCCCATGAGCTGCTCTTCCTGAATGAGTGAATCCATAATTCGTTGGAAGCAGGCTACCCCATTGGTGACTCCAAAAGGGACTCTGGTAAACTGATACAGGCCATCACTAGCCTGGAACGCTGTGTTTGATTTATCTTCATTCCTTAAAGGGATTTGTTGATAGGCACTCCGTAGATCAGTTGTGATAAACACATAGTACTGAGCAATTTTGTTCACTGTATCATCAATTCGAGGTAGAGGGTACCCATCAAGAAGTGTAAATTTGTTGATTGTCTCAGAATAGTCGATAGCCAGTCTCCGTTTCCTATAATCATCCTTAACAACAACAACCTGTGCACGCCAAGGGGAATTATTCGGTTCTATAATACCCTCCTTCAGTAGCCTCTGAGTTTCTTTCTCAATGAACATCCGATCCTCATAAGAATAGCGACGTGACTTAGCTGATATAGGATGGCAATCCACGGTAAGATTTGCAAACAGCTTTAGTGGGTCTACCCTTAAAGTGCTAAGTCCACAGACAACAAGAGGAGGCAGTTCACTTCCATATGTTAAGGTAACACTACCATGCAGCTTCTGAAAGCCCTGACCAAGGATAACATCAGAGCACAGTTGTGGCAGAATAGCTAAATGTACATCTTGGTAATCCTTTCAATTAACTCTGAGATTTACCTTACAAAACCCTAAGGTCTGAATAGAGAGAGATGTTTATGCCGTGGAAACGGTACCTGATGAGTGATGTACAGTCAAGAAGTGGCGTTTAACTAAGTCCAGGTTGATGAATCTCTCTGAACTGCCACTCTCAATAAGACCATCTACTTCTGTTCCTTTGATGATTACTTTCACAACTGCCTTTGACAGTGAATTTGGAGTAGCGACAGAAGTCACTCTTGCTAGAGTCGCATGATCACTGGAACGTGTAGAAGCACTACCCCTTGTTGATGCATTAGCACGACATACTTTAGCAAAGTGACCTTTCTTGTGGTATTTATGGCACACTGCTTCACGAGCAGGACACTTTGGACGTGGACGTCTTGAAAAATAAAAAAAGAAACAAAATGTACCTGCTGCTGCTGTCACTGAGGCAGGTTCCACAGTAACTTCATTGCAAGAGTCTTGGTCAGGAGTTGCAGCACTTACCACTCTAGAAGGCTGGGTGGTACTGTATACTTCAGAATTCTTCTGGGCTGAATCTAGAGATCTTGCCTGGTCAAAGGCAGCGGCTAAGTCGAGAGTTTTATTCTCCAATAAACGCTGCCTTATTATTGGTGATTGCAGGCCACTGATAAAAGCATCCCTGATGGACTCTTCACAATACTGAGCAGCTGTCACTGCTTGGAAGTGACAGTCCTTACCTAAAATTTTCAGTGCTTGAAAGTATTCCTCTAAGGACTCATCAATCTGCTGGCGGCGAGTTGCAAGGCGATAGCGTGCAAAGATTTCATTTGTAGGTTTAATATACTGAGACTTGAGGGTTTTAATAGCATCTTCATAGGTATTACACTCAGAAATAGTCTCATATATTTTAGGTGACACAAAATAGATGAGCATACTTAGTTTATCTAGATCTTCTTTAGGAAGGGCTCCCAAGAAGTTTTCGAAAGTCTTAAACCAGTGCTTCCATTCCTGAGCAGCCGTTGATAAGTTGGGGTCACAGTCTACCCTCTCAGGTTTCAGTAAACGCTCCATGTTGTGATGTAGTCTAGCTCAGGATCACCACCAGGTAGCCCAGGATTCTATGTTCAATAAATTGTTGTGATAGAAACACAGGCCTTATCTTTAGGCTTTATTGAACATAGAATCTTCACAGTACTTTTGCAACAACAAAATATAATGACTAGTACATCTAATAACTGCTGCTGCAGGAAGGGTGATGTCTTGCATATGTCAAGAGAAAAGTTATAACTACAGACCACATATTTTAAAGTCACCATGTAATCTGCATCACTAATATATGTGTATAAGGGAGGAGAACCACATACAATGTGTTGGCGCCCATGACACACACCAAGCTGTTGTTGTTGTTAAGGGCCCCGAGAGGTGGTGCAGTATTATCCTGCTGCTACTCTCCACAGGAGCAGTATCACTACATTTGTATGTTTAATTCCCTTGGACCAGGCTGTTACTGCTTGCGTGCTGCCAGCAGTAACAGCCTGGTTGATCAGGCTCTGATCCACCATGAGGCCTGGTCACAGACCGGGCCGCGGGGGCGTTGACCCCTTGAACTCTCTCCAGGTAAACTCCAGGTAATCATAACCATGTAGCTCATACTTTAGGCTCTAGAGTTAGCCTTGTTTTGTGTCTTTACAACTTGTTAACTTTCTTACCATGCTTTATTCAGGTGTGTATTACATGCTGTTGTTATATACTCCCAGATACTTCTATATGTTGTATACACAGCCTAGAATAACTTTGTTGATTATTATAAATACTATTTGTGAATTTGCCAGAAGATCATTAGCTGTGTCTATAATTCAGTTGACGTGACACTCTGAGGATAAGCCAGGCACTATGCTCTTTCCTATGTCTTGTATTTTCAAGGAGTTCTGCAGCCTTTTTTGCCCGGTTCTTTACTCAGTTTTTGGTCTTCATGTCCATTCACCAATCTTCAAAACCTACCATTTGCTCAGGATGAATTTGTGAAAGACTTATCTGACTATTTTTGCAGTTTTAAGAAACATTTGTAGCCTTTCTCTGATCTCATCTGTTTTTATTTTCCTCAATTTTACATCAGCAGAAAACAGAGATTCCTCTGACTCATTCCCATCTGGTGAGTCATTCACATAAACTAAAGACAATACTGGGCTTTATGCTGAACCTTGCAGAATCTTGCTTTCAACTCTTCCAGGTCATTCATTCTTTGTTCCTTTCCCATAAAGTATTCACTGATGTTCATTATCTCTACCTTCACCATAGGTTTTAGTCCACTCTCTTGTGGGTTACATTAAAATTATTTACCTTTCTCAATTTATGTTTCGTGCCAAAGAGAATGGCTTCAGTTTTCCCGAGGTGTAATGATAGTTTGTTGTTTACTAACCATTTGTTGCAGGACTCCAGTTTCAGAGTTAATACATTAGATATGTCTTGTGGGTCTTTACCTGACACTAACACAACACTGCCACCTGCATACAGTTGGAGTTTGCACTTGACACTGATAGGCATGTCATTAACATATATAAGAATAATAAGGGTCCCACAAAACTATCTTGGTGAACTCCACATGTTATCGGCAGGGGTTCTGATTCCATTTTGTTGATTTTGACAAATTGTCTCCTGTTGCTAAGGCAGGACTTAAACCAGTCTACAGAACCTATACCGATATCTTGAAGTTTCTTACATAATATACTGTGGTTGAGAGTATCGAAGGCCTTTTGCAGGTCTAAGGTTACCATACCTTTGAGGTTCCCCACTGACATTTCAGTTCTCAAGTAATGCATCAGATTAATTAGGGAGGTGTTGGTTGAATGAGATCTTTTAAAGTTTGATTGATAGCTATGGAGAATGTTGTTGCCATTAAGGTACTTAACTACTTGACAGTACACCGCCCTCTCTAGAATTTTGGATACTGAGTATACTAACAGGCCTATACTTGCTTACATCAGACCTACTATTTTTCTTGAAGATAGGAGTAACTCTGGCCTCCTTGAACCCCTCCGGTATGGTATTAGTTGTGATGGACAAATTTATTATGTGAGCAATAGGGATTGACAATTCAGAGGCACCATCTTTTAGGAACATAGGCGGGATGTTATCTGGACTAGTGCTCTTAGTTGGGTTTAACCTGCTTAGTTCTTTTTTAATAAAGTCATGAGATACACTTACTAGTTGACAACTGTTTGGAGTTACCCCTTTATTGGTATAGTATGTTTGAAACTTATCAGAGTCTGTGTTAAAGGTATTTGATGCAGCTGGTAGTTTACTTACTAGTGTTGATGCAACAGATGTGTAGTAGGAATTAAAACAATTTGCCACTTTAGTTGTTTCGTGGCATACCTCGTCAGCCATAAACCCATAGATCTATCTACGGGTTTATGGCTATCCCCCAAATATTTTTGTTGTTGCCAGAGCTTTCTGGGGTTATTCTTATAGTGTCTTGCCTTTGTTTTTGTTATAAGTCTCTGCACTCTGTTCCTCACCTTTGGAATTCATTTAGTGCTGCAATATCCTATCTATCTGCCCTAAATGTTTTTAGAAACTGGTCTCTGACTTTTATATTTCATAAAGATTTCTGATACATGGGATCAACTTTGTCATCTTCCTTTGTACGTTTTCCAGTGCATTTGCATACAGTCTGTAATACGATGATCAAAACTGATAAAAAAAAATTACATTTTCTTAGGAATGGTCAGAGCCAAGAGTTAATATCGGTATATGACAGTTTAGGCTCAAGTTTATAAGTTTACATCCTCTCTGGTCTACTAACACTACAGAAAACGTGTGTATTAGAGGGATAACTGAACACTCTTTTCGTGTGCTAAGACTTTTAAATTGCACGATTTACTAAAAAAAAAAAAATCGTTCTCAAGTAATATTATGGAAAATTTTCTAGGGTGAATACCTGTATGTACCTCAACATTATATACATACAAGTAATCTCATTCGGAGACAACCCTATATTGTTTACCGTAGTCACCCCGTGTAGATATGTGAGAAAACTTCACCACCCCTGGTCACTGGAGGTGGGCCTTCGACCTCACAGTCTTATCCATATCTATCCGAGACCAGTATAGATTGGATAGCACACACAAGTACGGCACTACAAAACCTACTACATTATGTTTGGTAGCAGAGCAGGAGATGCGCAAATTAACATTAAGATCGACAACACTCTAATTGCCAGGCATAATGAGGGCAAATTCCTAGGCCTATACCTCGACAACAACCTGAACTTCAGCACCCATATCGAACACATAACCAAAAAAGTATCCAAAACGGTTGGGATCCTCTCCAAGATACGATACTACGTGCCACAAACTGCCCTACTCACACTATACCATTCACTTATATATCCATACCTCACCTATGCTATCTGTGCTTGGGGTTCAACTGCAGCAACACACCTAAATCCAATAATAACCTTACAAAAAGCCGCAGTAAGAATAATCACTAAATCCCATCCCTGGCAACACACCCCCCCACTCTTCATAGATCTAAACTTACTCCCTGTTCAGTACATCCACACTTACTACTGTGCAATCTACATCTACAGGACCTTAAATTTCAATATTAACCTTGACCTAAAATGCTTTCTTGATAGTTGTGACAGAACCCACAGGCATAACACCAGACACAAACATCTCTACGACATTCCCCGTGTCCGACTAAACCTTTACAAAAATTCAATGTATGTCAAAGGCCCTAAAATCTGGAACACCCTACCCGAAAATTCTAAAACTGCAGACACATTCATCACCTTCAAAACTACCATCAGAAAACATCTTATCTCCCTGATACACCCTGTCAACTAATTACACGAATACCACCTTGTGGTTAACACTTACACTCACTCACCCATTTGACCATAAACAGAAATATCAATCTCAATCTCAAAATAATGAATCTTAACTAGTCATAAGTTGGCCTGTGATACTCCAATACTGAAACTATGTATAGTGCCAAAACAAAAGCATTCACATTGCTAAACTCACAACTAGTATTTAGTCACTTAGCCATAATACCAACTTACATCATAATTTTGTAATATTTTAAACTTAAGATTTAATTTAAGTCTGCCCGAAATGCCTAGCCATGCTAGGTGTTCTAGTGGTACACTCTGTAATTATTATTTTACTACATGTAAACCACACAATAACCAAATTCTGTAAACTCAGCATTGTAATACTTATAGAGAATAAACTTTGAATTTGAATTTGAATTTGAATTTGAATTAGTGTAACTGAATGAAGGGGGGATGGGTAGGTTACACATGGATATATCCATCAAAGAAAAAACATTTGTATAATCCCACCACTGGAAAATCCTAGAGGGACTAGTACCGAACTTGCACACGAAAATCACTCTCTACGAAAGCAGAAGACTTGGCAGACGATGCACCATCCCCCCAATGAAAAGCAGGGGTGTCACTAGCACATTAAGAGACCATACAATAAGTGTCAGGGGCCCGAGACTGTTCAACTGCCTCCCAGCATGCATAAGGGGGATTACCAACAGACCCCTGGCAGTCTTCAAGCTGGCACTGGACAAGCACCTAAAGTCGGTTCCTGATCAGCCGGGCTGTGGCTCGTACGTTGGTTTGCATGTAGCCAGCAGCAACAGCCTGGTTGATCAGTCTCTGATCCACCAGGAGGCCTGGTCACTGACCGGGCCGCGGGGGCGTTGACCCCCGGAACTCTCTCCAGGTAAACTCCAGGTAAACTTACCAGATATTCTCTGGTGGTCACTTGATGTAACTGGATCACCCATAACCTATCCAATTACAACATACCTAACTGGCCAGTATCAGTCTGCTATAACTAGAAGGGTTACTTAACTGTGGGTGATTGATACTCCTTATTTCCTCCATTCACCATCTCATTTCGATGTCCTGCTACACCGACACGGTTCTTATTCCAGCAGGACGAGGTATCCGTTGGTTTGTCCCGGTTTAGCAGTCGTAACTAAATAAACTTCACTTTCCTCTGGACGGGAACAACGTGGTCTAGCGTGTTCACTCAGAGCAAGGCGACTTATTTCACTTCACGCATTCTCTTAACTTAGCATTATTATCATTAATTACGCTACAATTCACAAGACGATTTAATGTCTCATAATTATTATACACATTAGAGATCACTCCATTAAGATCTGAGACTGATGAGTGATGATTAAACCAAGGGTAATTTTCCCCGGGACCCAGTCCATGGCGACGCACCAGTCACCCGGTCCTACCCTTATTCACTCATTTTACCACTCTATTACTGTGGTCCCGTAAATCACCTTCCCTCACTCTCCACCAGGAACAGTTATGACACTTCCTATTATGAAATAAGGCCTATATTAATCCTTAGGCCGCCGTGAACGCCAATTTCATGGTCCCATGTTTCACAGCCTCTTAAACCCATTCTAAAACACTGCCCCCCACTCGTGCCCCAGCTCGACCTATACCCCCGCACATCTGCGCAGGCGCAGCGGGAACCCAGTTGGTTCTATTCAAAATTCAAATACATTTTGACCCAAATCAACACATTAAACACTTATTAGGCACTATAGCTTCGGAAATTAAATAATTTCCACAAATATACTTGGCGGTGTTTTCATCAGTATCTCGGAAGTAAGTTAATAATGACTCCATTATTAATGAACGAATTGAAAGGATTTTCACAGCAAGAAATTCAACAATGAATGTTTTATAAATTGACGTAAATATTTTCGCAATCAATTTTTGTTTTCATTTGTGCGTGGATAAAGGGCAGATATTTTACTAAATGTCAAAATCTTACCAACTTTACTTTTGTTGGGATAAAAATAATGTATATTACAGTACTTATTTTCATGATAAAATCAGTTTAGCATTGTTCTATCAGTAGGGAGACATTTTTCGCAGTGCCAGTACGTGCAGTCTTGCTGACAAATACAATTTTTGGTATATATATATATATATATATATATATATATATATATATATATATATATATATATATATATAATATATATATATATATATATATATATATATATATAATATATATATATATATATATATATATATATATATATATATATATATTTTTATTCATTTTTGTGTTAGCTGATCTGAAACTTTTATATGTTCATACGGCATGTACACTTATTTATTTATTTGTCTATTTATTTGTTTATTTGAACATGATACTTAGAAGTACAAGATAATACAGAGGTTAAGTGTAACATGACAAAGCCCCTTGTATGCAGAGCATTATGGGCAGGCTTAAAATTAACTTAAGATTAACTGAGCAATGATATATTCAGTGGTAAACATTGTTGTAAACAGTTAACAATTAAGCACAAATGAGTATTACAAAGACAGGTCATATGGTCATTTACTGTGTTGCTGTGTATTCAGTAGAATGGAATATTCTGTTAGGTAATGTAATTAAAAATAACAAAGATTGATTGGGTCACGGGTTAAACATTTATGAGATACAATAATGAGATACATATATGAGATACAATTTATGAGATACAATTATTCAGTATTTATTTAGTTGAGGGTAAGTGATTTTTGAGAAGAGACTTGAATTTATAAACAGTGTTTCTTTTATATTCACAGGTAATGAATTCCAGATTTTAGGGCCTTTTATGTGCATTGAGTTTTTGCATAGTGTGAGATGGACTCGAGGAACATCAAAGAGTGATCTGTGCCTTGTGTTATGGTCATGTGTTCTGTTGAGGTTGGTAAGGAGACGTTTGAGGGGAGGGTTTATATCAGAGTTAAGTGTTCTATGTATGTAGTAGGTACAATAATAAGTATGGATGTTTTGTATGGTGAGTAGGTTTAGAGTTCTGTAGTAGGAATTTGTTATCATTCTGGCCGCAGCCTTTTGTTGCGTAATTAATGGTCTGAGATGGTTTATTGTTGTAGAGCCCCATGCACAGATTCCATAGATGAGAAAAGGGTAAATAAGTGAGTGATATAGGGCCAGGAGGGCCCGTATCTTCGATAGTATTCAAACAAACAAAAAAAAATAAACGAAATCCAACGAAAAAATAATAATGTATATATCTCAGGTTTACCGCTGCTCACAATTTTCAATTTCTATCCGTAAATTCTGTAGGAAAACAACGTTTCTGATACATATTTAACACTGCCATTGTAAGAAATTCGAAATTAGAGTAATAGAATATATGCTTAAAAACTCAGATACTACTGTAACTGTTTTGTATTTAAGATCAACATTAATAAATTCTGGAAAATAAAATATACAAAATCTTGAAGATGTTTAAGTGACTTAATATATCAGCACAACTTTCCACTGTGTAAATTACAATCATAAAACACACTTAAAAATTATATTACTTTAATATAAACTTTAATAAATTTTGGCTTATAAATGTACCAGAATGCAGGAAAATTATGAACCTGAGCGAGCATATCAACGCAACTTTCCTGACAAAACTGTTCCAATCACTACTGTAAACAACAGCTGCTATTGTTACGTCAACAACCCCAGACTTCAACCTGACTTTATCTTTGTTTCTGTCAGTTTGAGATAATGAATTTTTAACGAATCTATACATAACTTCTCACTAGGAAATCGAACACAGGATATGTGCTGGTGGAATGTCTCTCACCCTTCTGTGACTAATGTAGTCACTTTTCTGTTATCCTGCCATCCGCCCAGCGGTATATCATGATACAACCAGCTCTGGGGTGTTATCCTGCCATCCGCCCAGTGGTATATCATGATACAACCAACTCTGGGGTGTTATCCTGCCATCCGCCCAGTGGTATATCATGATACAACCAACTCTGGGGTGTTATCCTGCCATCCACCCAGTGGTATATCATGATACAACCAACTCTGGGGTGTTATCCTGCCATCCACCCAGTAGTATATCATGATACAACCAGCTCTGGGGTGTTATCCTGCCATCCGCCCAGCGGTATATCATGATACAACCAACTCTGGGGTGTTATCCTGCCATCCACCCAGTGGTATATCATGATACAACCAGCTCTGGGGTGTTATCCTGCCATCCGCCAGTGGTATATCATGATACAACCAGCTCTGGGGTGTTATCCTGCCATCCACCCAGTGGTATATCATGATACAACCAGCTCTGGGGTGTTATCCTGCCATCCGCCCAGCGGTATATCATGATACAACCAACTCTGGGGTGTTATCCTGCCATCCACCAGTGGTATATCATGATACAACCAGCTCTGGGGTGTTATCCTGCCATCCGCCCAGTGGTATATCATGATACAACCAGCTCTGGGGTGTTATCCTGCCATCCACCCAGTGGTATATCATGATACAACCAGCTCTAGGGTGTTATCCTGCCATCGACCCAGTGGTATTATCATGATACAACCAGCTCTAGGTGTTTCCTGCCATCGACCCAGTGGTATATCATGATACAACCAGCTCTATGGTGTTATCCTACCATACACCCAGTGGTATATCATGATACAACCAACTCTGGGGTGTTATCCTGCCATCCACCCAGTAGTATATCATGATACAACCAGCTCTATGGTGTTATCCTACCATACACCCAGTGGTATATCATGATACAACCAGCTCTGGGGTGTTATCCTGCCATCCACCCAGTAGTATATCATGATACAACCAGCTCTGGGGTGTTATCCTGCCATCCGCCCAGCGGTATATCATGATACAACCAACTCTGGGGTGTTATCCTGCCATCCACCCAGTGGTATATCATGATACAACCAGCTCTGGGGTGTTATCCTGCCATTCGTCCAGTGGTATATCATGATACAACCAGTCTCTGGGTGTTATCCTGCCATCCACCAGTGGTATATCATGATACAACCAGCTCTGGGGGGTTATCCTCCAATCACACCAGTGGTATATCATGATACAACCAGCTCTGGGGTGTTATCCTGCCATCCGCCCAGTGGCATATCATGATACAACCAGCTCTTGGGTGTTATCCTGCCATCCACCCAGTGGTATATCATGATACAACCAGCTCTGGGGTGTTATCCTGCCATCCGCCCAGTGGCATATCATGATACAACCAGCTCTAGGGTGTTATCCTGCCATTTCCCCAGTAGCATATCATGATACAACTAGCTCTATGGTGTTATCCTACCATACACCCAGTGGTATATCATGATACAACCAGCTCTGGGGTGTTATCCTGCCATCCGCCCAGTGGCATATCATGATACAACCAACTCTAGGGTGTTATCCTGCCATTTCCCCAGTAGCATATCATGATACAACCAGCTCTAGGGTGTTATCCTGCCATCCGCCCAGTAGCATATCATGATACAACCAGCTCTAGGGTGTTATCCTGCCATCGACCCAGTGGCATATCATGACACAACCAGCTCTGGGGTGTGCAGTGCTATCTCAAAACAACTGTCACAATATTTCGTAACAGGAACAGAACAATTAGTTTCCCATTATGATCCATCATTATATTATTGAGTGAGCTTAAAAATTCTAATTAATTTACCATCTTCGTGGGTGCGCAGTGCTTCTCTAGAGCACCCAGAATATACGCCAATACTCTTTCCCAAACCTCTCTCTTAGCTGTTTCTGGCAGCTTCATTTATCATACACTCACCCTATGTAACTGTATTTGTGTATACCTGAATAAACATCCCCCATCCCTGACATCACCTTTCTTCTTCAACAAAAATACTATAAGCCTGTGTCATCACTTGGCCTGATGACCCAGGATGTGACAGATTAACACTAGCTAGTAGCAGGTCCTAATGTGACCTGACTTTGAAACAGTTGATCTGTGTCACATGGATGTGAGAGGGGTTAACAGTTATGTTGAGGGAGGAGAGGGGCTAGAAGTTTGTAGGGGACTAGTATTAGGATGAGTCGCGGGTAAGTGTAAAGAAGGGCTGGGTGGATCGGGACAGGGACCACCTCTGACTTCACAAACAGGCAGTGTATGGCGCTCTGAGTTATCTTGCTAAAGCTAAGGGAGTACCTTCAATTCTCTGTACCAGAGGTCAGTTATTTCACTGAAGACAACAGTGTCATTGGCTCTGAGTGGCTGAGACAGCTCCGCAGCTGAACCCAACTGAGTTTTCAGATTATGGATATGAACATTATCCCACTTTTATAGAGTGTAGAAATAATAATCCTCCTGGTTACTTTCATGGCAGTTCTTGGTGCATGCATCAGACAAGCACAAACAGTTTACTAAGATCTCTTTTGACTCTCGTGTTACTTCTATTACTCCTTTCCTATTGCTTCATCTACCACCACCACTACTGCTTCCATTACTAGTACTATTACTAATAATGATAATAATACTAATAACACTACTAATAATAATCCAGCATCTACAAATATTCTAAAATCTGCTCTGGTTCTACTCCAGCCTCGCCCTCCTCTGGTTCTACTCCAGCCTCGCCCTCCCATGGTTCTATTCCGGCCTCGCCTTCCTCTGGTTCTACTCGGGCCTCGCTCTCCTTTGGTTCTACTCCAGCCACGTCCTCCTCTGGTTCTACTCCTACCATGTCCTCCTCTGGTTCTACTCCGGCCACGTCCTCCTCTGGTTCCACTCCGGTTTCGCCCTCCTCTGGCTCCATTCCGGCCACGTCCTCCTCTGGTTCTACTCCGGCCTCGCTCTCCTCTGATTCTACTCCAGCCACGTCCTCCTCTGGTTCTACTCCTACCACGTCCTCCTCTGGTTCTACTCCGGCCACGTCCTCCTCTGGTTCTACTCCGGCCACGTCCTCCTCTGGCTCTACTCCGGCCTCGCCCTCCTCTAGTATGTATACTGACTACCTTCCCTTCACTCGTGCATATGACTAGTTTATAGCGCAATAGTGAGCGAAACGTCGTTACATTTTCATTTTCCTATGTGCGGGTAATTTGTGCACCAATTTTGAACAATTATAAGACTGAATAAAAAATAAATATGTGTGCAAGTATATTAAAGATATATTGTCTTCATACTGGCAGTGAGTAATGTGAGAGACAGCAAGTATATTAAAGATATATTGTCTTCATACTGGCAGTGAGTCATGTGAGAGACAGCAAGTATATTAAAGATATATTGTCTTAATACTTGCAGCGAGTCATGTGAGAGACAGCAAGTAGGTTTTAAATTGATGATTGTTAACTTAAAATGCATCTTGTCAGAAAATTAAAATACTTTCACTACGAGGAGCAAGACGAACATTGTCACCACAAGACAAAATTCGAACACTTCCTTGTTCCATAGAAATACTATTGTTTTTTAAAATTGTTGAGTACGTATCACAGTGTGAGTGCAGGAGTTAGCATATGTTCAGGTGTCACTATGTGTATGTTCAGGTGTCACTATGTGTATGTTCAGGTGTCACTATGTGTATGTTCAGGTGTACTATGTGTATGTTCAGGTGTACTATGTGTATGTTCAGGTGTCACTATGTGTATGTTCAGGTGTCACTATGTGTATGTTCAGGTGTCCCTATGTGTATGTTCAGGTGTCACTGTGTGTATGTTCAGGTGTCACTATGTGTATGTTCAGGTGACACTATGTGTATGTTCGGGTGTCACTATGTGTATGTTCAGGTGTCACTATGTGTATGTTCAGGTGTACTATGTGTATGTTCAGGTGTACTATGTGTATGTTCAGGTGTCACTATGTGTATGTTCAGGTGTCACTATGTGTATGTTCAGGTGTCACTATGTGTATGTTCAGGTGTCACTATGTGTATGTTCAGGTGTCACTATGTGTATGTTCAGGTGTCACTATGTGTATGTTCAGGTGTCACTATGTGTATGTTCAGGTGTCACTATGTGTATGTTCAGGTGTCACTATGTGTATGTTCAGGTGTCACTATGTGTATGTTCAGGTGTCACTATGTGTATGTTCAGGTGTCACTGTGTGTATGTTCAGGTGTCACTATGTGTATGTTCAGGTGTCACTATGTGTATGTTCAGGTGTCACTATGTGTATGTTCAGGTGTCACTATGTGTATGTTCAGGTGTCACTATGTGTATGTTCAGGTGTCACTATGTGTATGTTCAGGTGTCACTATGTGTATGTTCAGGTGTCACTATGTGTATGTTCAGGTGTCACTATGTGTATGTTCAGGTGTCACTGTGTGTATGTTCAGGTGTCACTATGTGTATGTTCAGGTGTCACTATGTGTATGTTCAGGTGTCACTATGTGTATGTTCAGGTGTCACTATGTGTATGTTCAGGTGTCACTATGTGTATGTTCAGGTGTAACTATGTGTATGTTCAGGTGTCACTATGTGTATGTTCAGGTGTCACTATGTGTATGTTCAGGTGTCACTATGTGTATGTTCAGGTGTCACTATGTGTATGTTCAGGTATCACTATGTGTATGTTCAGGTGTCACTATGTGTATGTTCAGGTGTCACTATGTGTATGTTCAGGTGTCACTATGTGTATGTTCAGGTGTCACTATGTGTATGTTCAGGTGTCACTATGTGTATGTTCAGGTGTCACTATGTGTATGTTCAGGTGTCACTATGTGTATGTTCAGGTGTCACTATGTGTATGTTCAGGTGTCACTATGTGTATGTTCAGGTGTCACTGTGTGTATGTTCAGGTGTCACTATGTGTATGTTCAGGTGTCACTATGTGTATGTTCAGGTGTGACTATGTGTATGTTCAGGTGTCACTATGTGTATGTTCAGGTGTCACTATGTGTATGCAAGTCTCATCATGTATGTTAACGTGTCACAGTCTGTATATAGGTTACTGAATGTTTAAATGTTACCATGTGTGTACAAGTGCCACAATACTTGTACATGTGTCACTGTACAAGTACCACAACACATGTACAAGTGTCACTGTGTACAAGTGGCACAATACATGTACAAGTGTCACTGTGTACAAGTGGCACAATACATGTACAAGTGTCACTGTGTACAAGTGGCACAATACATGTACAAGTGTCACTGTGTACAAGTGTCACTGTGTACAAGTGTCACTGTGTACAAGTGTCACTGTGTACAAGTGTCACTCTGTACAAGTGGCACAATACATGTACAAGTGTCACTGTGTACAAGTGGCACAATACATGTACAAGTGTCACTGTGTACAAGTGGGACAATACATGTACAAGTGTCACTGTGTACAAGTGCCACAATACATATACAAGTATCACAGTGTGTAAGGATTACTTTGTCTCTGTTATTTACAATTGTAAAATACATGTTCACTTGTGGTGTTGCAGTTGACGTACCTTCTGGATGTACTTGATAAATACCCAACCTTCAACATTGGTGGCTTCTACGTACTGGCCAAGGCCACACTGGTCCATGTGAGTAATATACATTATTTTAAATAATAAACTTTGACCAATCCATTATTCTAATTAATGTATATATCAATAGTAATTTTTATATTGTATATTTTGGTTGCATTGAATAAAATCATAAGTATCTGTTATGTGTCTATTATTGTTTACAGATTGCCAGTTTCGTCGCCACGTATCTTGTGGTTTTGCTGCAGTTCAAGGCTGGTGAAGACAACAAGTTTACAACACAAACGTCAAAGTTACCTTCACCAACACCTGCCCTGTAACACTGCTGCATCCTCCACCAACACCTGCACTGTAACACTGCAGTATCCTCCAACAACACCTGCCCTGTAACACTGCAGCATCTTCCATCAACACCTGCCCTGTAACACTGCAGCATCCTCCACCAACACCTGCCCTGTAACACTGCAGTATCCTCCAACAACACCTGCCCTGTAACACTGCAGCATCCTCCACCAACACCTGCCCTGTAACACTGCAGCATCCTCCACCAACACCTGCCCTGTAACACTGCAGTATCCTCCAACAACACCTGCACTGTAACACTGCAGTATCCTCCAACAACACCTGCCCTGTAACACTGCAGCATCTTCCATCAACACCTGCCCTGTAACACTGCAGCATCCTCCAACAACACCTGCCCTGTAACACTGCAGCATCCTCCACCAACACCTGCACTGTAACACTGCAGTATCCTCCACCAACATCTGCCCTGTAATACTGCAGCATCCTGCATCAACACCTGCCCTGTAACACTGCAGAATCCCCCATCAACATCTGCCCTGTAACACTGCAGCAGCATCCATCAACACCCGCCCTGTAACACTGCAGCAGCATCCATCAACACCCGCCCTGTAACACTGCAGCAGCATCCATCAACACCCGCCCTGTAACACTGCAGCAGCATCCATCAGCACCTGCCCTGTAACAAGAGAGGGAACTATACAGGCATGAAGAATTTCCTACAAAGAGTTCAGTAGGACAGATAACTGGCAAGGAAGGCAGTAAACGAGATGATGGATATGACAACAATATACAAGGAAGCTGAGGAGAGGTTTTTTACCCAAGGGTAACAGAAATAACGAGAAAGCCAGGATGAGCCCTTGGTTCACCCAAAGGTGTAGAGAGGTCAAAACCAAGTGTACTAGAGAATGGAAGAAGCATAGAAGGCAAAGGACCCAGGAGAATAAGGAGAGCAGTCCTAGAGCCATAAATGAATATGCACAGGTAAGAAGGGAGGCCCAACTACAATATGAAAATGATATAGCAGCGAAAGCCAAATCTGACCCAAAGCTGTTGTACAGCCACATCAGGAGGAAAACAACAGTCAAGGACCAGGTAATCACGCTGAGGAAGGAAGGAGGAGAGATCATAAGAAACGACCTCGAAGTATGTGAGGAACTCAACATGAGGCTCGAAAGAAGTGTTCACAGAGGAGACAGAAGGGACTCGAAAAAGACTGAGTTGTGGGGTACACCATCAAGTGTCGGACACAATACATACAACTTAGGAAGAAGTGAAGAAGCTGATAAGCGAGCTAGGTACCTCAAAGGCAATGGGGTCGGATGATATCTCTCTATGGGTCCTGAGAGAGGGAGCAGAGGCGCTATGTGTACCCTTAACAACAGTCTTCAACACATCTATCGAAACAGGGCGACTGTCTGAGGTACAGAAGACAGCAAATGTAGTCCCAATTTCTGAAAAAAGAGACAGACAAGAAGCACTAAACTACAGACCAGTGTCACTGACATGTATAGTATGCAAAGTCATGGAAAATATTAGCAGAAGAAGAGTGATGGAGGACCTACAAAAGAATGAACTTATCAACGACAGCCAGCACGGTTTCAGGGACAGGAAATCCTGTGTCATAAACCTACTGGAGTTTTATGACAGGGTGACAGCAGTAAGAAAAGAGGGAGAGAGAGGGGTGGCTAATCTGCATTTTTTTGGATTATAAGAAGGCGTTTGACACAGTTCCATACAAGAGATTAGTGCAAAAGTTGGAGGACCAAGCAGGGATAACAGGGAAGGCACTGCAATGGACCAGGGAATATCTGTCAGGAAGACAGCAGCGAGTAATGGTATGTGGCGAGGTGTCAGAGTGGGCGCCTCTGACGAGTGGGGTTCCACAGGGGTCAGTCCTAGGACCAGTGCTGTTTCTGGTATTTGTGAGCGACATGATGGAAGGAATGGACTCCGAAATGTTCCTGTTTGAAGATGATGTGTGGTTGATAAGAAGAATCGAATCGGATGAGGCCCAGGCAGAACTACAAGACTGCAGATCTGGTCCAGCATCTGACTCCTGGAGTTCAACCCCACTAAGTGCAAAGTCTTGAAGATTGGGAAAGGGCAAATAAAACCGCATACGGAGTACAGTCTAGGGGGCCAGATACTACAAACCTCACTCAAGAAAAAGGATCTTGAGGTGAGTATAACACCAGGCACATCTCCTGAGGAGAACATCAACCAAATAACTGCTGGAGCATATGTGCGCCTAGCTAACCTCAAAACAGCATTCTGACATCTTAATAAGGAATTGTTCAGGACCCTGTACACTGTGTACGTTAGGCCCATATTGGAGTATGCGGCACCAGTCTGGAACCCACACCGAGCCAATCACGTAAGGAAACTATGCAACAAGACTAGTCCCAGAGCTAAGGGGTATGTCCTAAGAGGAGAGGTTAAGGGAAATTGACCTAAGAGAAGAGATGGGAGGGATATGATAACGACATAAAAAATACTGAGAGGAATCGACAAGGTGGACAGAGACAGGATGTTCTAGAGATGGGACACAGCAAAAAGGGGTCACAATTGGAAGTTGAAGACTCAGATGAATCACAGGGATGTTAGGAAGTATTTCTTCAGCCACAGAGTAGTCAGGAAGTGAAATAGTCTGGGAAGGGATGTAGTGGGGACAAGATCCATACATAGCTTTAAGAAGAGGTATGATAAAGCTCATGGAGAAAAAAGAGTGACCTAGTAGCAACCAGTGAAGAGGCGGGGCCAAGAGCTGTAACTTGCCCTTTGCAACCACAACTAGGTGAGAACTAGGTGAGCTCTGCAGCATAACATGGCAGGGGAAGCTTACAAGGCTTTTTTACCAACACTTTTTTCAGTTATGATGCTGTTGAACCTGGCTTGAAAAACTTGTAAAACACTTTCACTACTACCTACCTGCTTTTACATTTTTGATTAGATTTTGCCACTGAAGTGGCTAGTTTATTGTGCACTCCATATCCATCCTGTGGACGGTAGCACAAGAGCATATGGAAACACAAAAGGCCTAGGAACTAGGCCCTAAAAGGGTTATCAGGTGTACATGTGGATTTATATCTACGTATCTACAGTTCACTTATCTGTTACAAGCAAGTTTAGGAAATTTGCTTAGTATGTCTGGTATCGTATTTTCATTAATAAGATATCTTGACATGTCACATAGGTTATTATACTGTCTGTCTCTGTATTCCTCAATAAGTGGACAATTAAGCACATAGTGTTCAAGAGAGTGACCATATGCCTGATCACATAATTTACATTTAGTTTGATCATCATCTGTGTGTCTCCCAAACTGCCAGAAGTACTTGTAACCAAGCCTAAGCCTGGCCACTACAACATCAGTCAGTACTTGTAACCAAGCCTAAGCCTGGCCACTACAACATCAGTCAGTACTTGTAACCAAGACTAAGTCTGGCCACTACAACATCAGTCAGTACTTGTAACCAAGCCTAAGCCTGGCCAATACAACATCAGTCATTACTTGTAACCAAGTGTAAGCCTGACCACTACAACATCAGCCAGTACTTGTAACCAAGCCTAAGCCTGGCCACTACAACATCATTCCGTACTTGTAACCAAGCCTAAGACTGGCCAATACAACATCAGTCATTACTTGTAACCAAGCCTAAGCCTGGCCACTACAACATCAGTCAGTACTTGTAACCAAGCCTAAGCCTGGCCACTACAACATCAGTCAGTACTTGTAACCAAGCCTAAGCCTGGCCACTACAACATCAGTCAGTACTTGTAACCAAGCCTAAGACTGGCCAATACAACATCAGTCAGTACTTGTAACCAAGTGTAAGCCTGGCCACTACAACATCAGTCAGTACTTGTAACCAAGTGTAAGACTGGCCACTACAACATCAGTCAGTACTTGTAACCAAGCCTAAGCCTGGCCACTACAACATCAGTCAGTCTGTTCACATTGCGTGTGATAACATGTTGTTCATGTTATCACATTGAGTTATATATCTACTCAGGGTTCTAATTGCATTCCTATAACAATCATTTTCATTATTTCCTTCTCTCCTTATATTACTCCTAATTCTAGACACAGATTTACTAATGTTATATTCTACATTCTCCTTCTGGATACTCTTCTTGGCTAACATATCAACTTTATAAAGAAGGAGTAATCCAATGTGTGATGGGATTCCTAGCAATTGTACGTTAATTCCTTTCTCCTGGATTTTTGAGTATCTATACCTGGCATCTCCACTGAGCATGTTGTTGGAGTCATTATATGAGTCAAGAGCATTCAATGATAACATAGAATCATTAATTATGATAGAGTCAAGCTCAGTGTCATAAGTTAGCTTCACTGCCATTAGGATTGCAGTGTAGACACCCAGTTGTTAATTCTATGCCTAGTTCAACAAGTTTATTATGGTTCTTAACTAGGGAGGTGGCAACAAGAGCAGATGCAGCCCTGCCAGAAGACTCCTGTTTAGATCCATCAGTGTATATAACTTGTGATAACTTGTAAAGTAAAAGGACACAAGTGCAACTAATGTGACATTTATTGTGGCAACGTTTCGCTCTCCAGGAGCTTTATCAAGCCATTACAAACAATAAATGGACACAGAGGGTATATAAAGGCTCAGAGTGAGGTGAATACTAGTGAGGTACCATTTCGATGTTCAATAGTGGTAGTAGTAGTAGTAGTAGTAGTGGTAGTGACAAAAGTAATACAATAAGAAGAGAACATAAGAACGAAGGAACACTGCAGAAGGCCTACTGGCCCATGCGAGGCAGGTCCAAGTCCCTACCGGCTTAAGCCAATGCACCCAACCTAGTCAGGTCAGGTCACATTGACTTAAGGGAGGAACACGGCAACCGACCTGTTAGCACAAGCTATCAGGTCCAACTCACACCCACCCACATCTACTCATGTATTTATCCAACCTATTTTTAAAGCTACACAACGTTCTGGCCTCTATAACTGTACTTGGGAGTTTGTTCACTCATCCACAACTCTATTACCAAACCAGTACTTTCCTATATCCCTCCTGAATCTGAATTTTTCCAACTTAAAACCATTGCTGCGAGTCCTGTCTAGGCTAGATATTTTCAGCACACTATTTACATCCCCTTTATTTATTCCTGTCTTCCACTTATAAACCTCAATCATATCCCCCCTAATTCTACGTCTTTCTAGAGAGTGCAGTTTCAGGGCCCTTAGTCTATCCTCATAGGGAAGGTTTCTGATACATGGGATCATCTTTGTCATCCTCCTTTGTACATTTTCCAGAGAATTTATATCCATTCTGTAATACGGTGACCAAAACTGTGCAGCATAATCTAAATGAGGCCTAACCAAGGATGTATAGAGTTGAAGAACAACCTGAGGACTCCTATTATTTATGCTTCTTGATATGAAGCCAAGGATTCTATTAGCTTTATTGCGAACACTTATGCACTGTTGTCTTGGTTTCAGATTACTGCTAACCAGAACTCCTAAATCTTTTT
>NC_069494.1:6979359-6996335 GCF_026875155.1 Cherax quadricarinatus
GGGACAGGGGGGGCTAGGGGCCGGAGCAGGGGCCAGGGCAGGGGCCAGGAGGGGGGCCCGGGGCGGGGCCCCAGGAGCTAGGGCCAAGCTGGAGCCAGGAGTTTTGGGGCCAGGGCTAGGGCCAGGACTAGGACCCAGGACTGGAGCCGGGCTAGGGGCCAGAGCGGGGGCCAGGGCTAGGGCCAGGAGCTAGGGCCCAGGAGTGGGGGGCCGGACAGGGGCCAGGAGCTGGGGCCAGGAGTGGGGCCAGGAGTAAGGGCCGGAGCTAGGGCCGGAGCAGGGGCCGGAGCTAGGACCAGGGGAAGGGCCAGGAGCTGGGACCCAAGGAGTAGGAGCCAGGAGCAGGAGCCAGGAGCTAGGACCAGGAGCTAGGGGCCGGAGCTAGGAGCCAGGAGCTAGGTCCGGGTGGGCCGGGGCTGGGGCCGGGAGCAAGGGGCCCAAAGGGAGCTGGGGGCCAGGGTAGGGGCCAGGACTAGGGCCGGAGCTAGGGGCCAGGAGCAGGGGCCGGACAGGGAACCATGGGGAACCTGTATTTTTTTTAAAAAGTGAATTATTGGGTTTAAAATTTTTAAAAATAACCCCCTGAAGGGGATCTGACGACAGTGCAGGCTTTGATCTAGGGAATTTGGGTTTGGCATTCCCTAATTACCCTGAATATAAAACCCCCCCCCAGCGCGGCATAACCCAAAAAGGGGTTTAGGCTTTCCCCTTAATAAATTTTGTAAAAATCATTAGAAAAATTTTTTTTTAAAAAAAAATAAAAATTTTTTTTTTCTTTTTTTGTGTACAATGAAGTAGCAAAGTTTCTAATATAAAAAAAAAAAGATTTACTTAGTAAACAGAAAAAACGAATTTTTTTTAGATTCAGAAAGTGCCGTTATCTTAGAACCCCGAAAATGCAATTTTTCGAAAAACAAAAAGTAGCAGAATCAAATACAGAAAAACAAGTTTTCTTAGTTAAAAAAGTGCAGTTTATCAGATATACAGAAAAATAGCGTGTTACTTAGATTAAGAAAGACGATGCTTAGAACAAAAAAAGTAGGAGATCTTAGAATGAAAGAAAAAAAAGCGGTTTATCTTGATATACAAAAAGACAGATTTTCTAGTTACAGAAAATACAGAGATAAAAAGAAAAAAAAAAGAGAATTTAAATTTTAAAACGAAAAGAAACAAAATTTTTTTTGATATACAGAAAAGAGCAATTTTCTTAAAATTACAGAAAAGTGGATGTTATTTAGATAACAGAAAAAAACAGTGTTTTTAAATCGAAAAGTGCAATGATCTTGATAACAAAATAGCAGATGTTATCAATAAAAAAAAGTAGCAAGTTTTTTAAAACAGAAAAGTGCAGATTTTTTTTAAATTTCAGAAAAAATACGAATGTTACTTAGATTACAGAAAAGTTCAGATTTTATTTAGATATAAAAAAAAGAGATGTTATCTTTGAAAAAAGAAAAGTAAAAAGATGTTTCTTAGATAAAAGAAAAGTAGCAGAGTTATCCCGAATAAAAAGAAAAAGTAGCAATTTTTCAAAATATCGAAAAGTACAGAGTTTTTTGAATACAGAAAAGTAGCAGAGTTAAATTTAAAAACAGAAAAAATAGCAGTGTTTCTTAATTACGAAAGTAGCAAATGTTATCTTTTGTAACAGAAATAGCAAGGGTTTTCTTTTGAAAAAAAAATAGCAGATGTTTCTAGATTACAGAAAATAGCAAAGTTTCTTAGATGTACAGAAAAATAGCAGATTTATCTTAGATTTACGAAAATTCAGATGTTTTATTAGAAATTTTCAAAAAGTAGAAAGAAAGTTAACTTGATGTACAGAAAATGCAGAGTAACTTAGAATACAAAAAGTAGCAATGTTATCTTAGTTACAAAAAGTAGCAGATGGTTTTTTAAATTACAGAAAAGTACAGATGTTTCTTAGAACAGAAAAGTTTCAGTAATCTTTGAATCAAAAAAGTAGCAGAGTTTTCTTTTGATTTAAAAAGAAAAATAGCAGATTTTCTTAGATTTACAAAAAGTACAGATGTACTTAGATGTCAGAAAAGTGCGATTTACTTAAATACGAAAAGTAGCAGATGTTTTCTTAATTTACAAAAAGAGCGATGTTTCCCTTTGATTCAGAAAAAGAAGTTATTTAGAAACGAAAAAGAGATGTTTTAAAAAGCAAAAAGTAGCAGATGTTTTCTTAAGACCAAAAGACAGATGTTTCTAATAACAAAAATAGGATGTTACTTAGATAACAGAAAAATAGCGATTTAACTTAGATTAAAAGAAAAGTAGCAGAAAATTTATCTTAGATAACAGAAAAAATAGCAGATGTTTCTTTGATATCAGAAAAGTAGCAGGTGTTATCTTTGAAATTTTCAGAAAGTAGCAAAGTTTAACTTAAAATCAAAAAAAAACGAATTTATCTTAAAAACAAAAAGTAGCAGAATCTTAAAACAAAAAGTAGCAGATGTTTTTTTTTAAAATACAGAAAAGAGCAAGTTTTTTGATATCAGAAAAAGTCAGATTTTTTTTTAGATTACAAAAGTACAGAAGTTATTTTGATAAAGAAAAAAAGCAGAGTTTTTCTTGAAAACAAAAAGTCCAATGTTTTTCTTAAATTAAAAAAAAAAAATAAAATGTGTTTATTAATGTAAAAAATAAAAATTTTTCTTTAAAAAACAAAAAGTGCAATTTATCAAAAATGACAAAAAGAAAATTTATTAGTTAAGAAAATACAGTGATTTTTTGATAAACAAAAATAGAAATTTTTTTAGAAAAAAGAAAATGCAGATTATCTTTTTAACAAAAAGATAATAACAAACGTAAGACTTTGGTCCTTTAATTTAAAGAGATTAAAGTAAGAAGAAAATTATAATGAAAATTAAAAAAATTTTTAATTATACCTCAAGGAACAAAAAAATTTTTTTAAGATAAAGAATTATCAACATTACCGATATTTTTGTAGCCCTTAAACCAGAAATATAGGGGAAAAGAAGAAAATTTAAGGACCCCCCTTATAACAAACAATAATCTAAAGAAAAATAACCGAAAACAAAAGACCAAAACTAGGGAAAAACTAATAGAGGGCAACCAGGAAGGGCAAAACCAAAAAAATTGAAAAAAAATCTCTTCCAAAATTTAATTTTAAAAAAAAACATCAACGGGAACAAGTCAACATTGTCCTTAATGAAATAAGCTGGGAAGATATCCTAAACAACATGGATCCGAACATTTACCTAGATGTAATTAACTCTGTGATTCTTGAGATCTGCTCAAGAAACATTCCAGTAAGAAAAAGAAAGAGAAGATGTAAGTTAGAAGGAGAGAGATGCTCCCTATACTGGCGAAGGCGAAGAGCCACAGAGCTGCTAACAAGGTACAATATATCTGAAATACGAAGGGAGGCACTGGTCAATGAAATTGCAAATATCGAACTTAAGCTGAAGGAATTTCCAGGAGACAAGAATCACAGGAAGAGCTAAAAGCCATAAAGGAAATTGAAAAAAAAAATTACTTCTTCTCTTATGCTAAATCTAAGGAAAAAACAACATCCAATATTGGGCCCCGTCGTAGGCGAGACAGGACATACACAGATGACAGTCAAGAAATGAGTGAGATAGTAAAATACAAATATAATTCAGTGCTCAGCGAGCCACTGCCCAGACTAAGGGTCGACAATCCAAATGAATTCTTTGTGAACGAAACCCGGAATTTGGACATCTCATAAATCTCCGATATTACCCTAACTCCACAAGGCTTTGAAAAGTCAATAAATGACATGCCCATGCACTCTGCCCCAGGCCCAGACTCATGGAACTCAGAGTTCATCAAGAATTCCAAGAAGCTCCTGTCACATGCCTTCAGCATTCTGTGGAGAGGAAGCATGGACACGGGGGTCATCCCACACACACTAAAAACAACAGACATAGCCCCACTCCACAAAGGTTGCAGTAAAACAATTGCAAAGAACTACTGACCGATAGCACTAACATCCCATATCATAAACATCTTTGAGAGGCTTCTAAGAAGCAAGATCGCCAACAACCTAGATACCCATCACTTACACAAGCCAGGGCAACACGGATTTAGAGCAGGTCGCTCCTGCCTGTGCCAGCTACTGGACCACTATGACAAGGTCCTAGACGCTGTTAAAGATAAACAAAATACAGATGTAGTATACACAGACTTTGCAAAAGCTTTAGACATGTTTGACCATGGTGTTATAACACACAAAAAGCATGATAAAGGAATAACAGGAAAAGTTGGTAGAGGGATCTATAACTTCCTGACAATAGAACACACAGAATAATAGTAAACAGATTAAAGTCCCAGGTAGCCAAGGTGAGAAACTATGTTCCACAAGGCACAATACTCGCCCCCATTTTATTAAGACATAGACAGAGATGTCAGCCATAGCTCCGTGTTTTCCTTTGTAGATGACACCCGGATTGCCATGGCAGTGACCTCCATAGAAGACGCCGCAAGACTCCAAGCGGACATCAACCAAATCTTCAGATGGGCCACTCAAAACAATATGAAGTTCAACGAGGAGAAATTTCCACTTCTTAGATATGGAAAACTTGAGGAAATTAAAAATGTATCAGGATATATGGCAAATTCTAAGCATACAATAGAGTGAAAAAGTAATGTGAAGGACCTCAGAGTGATAATATCAGAGGATCTCGCCTTTAAAGACCACAACAATGTATCTACCTCATCTGCTAGGAAAATGATAGGATGGATAATGAAAACTTCAAAACTAGGGACGCCAAGCTCATGATGATTCTCATCAAATCACTTGTTCTCTATAGGTTGGAATACTGCTGTACACTAACATTCCTTTCAAGGCTGGCAACATTGCAGACATTGCACACATAATTAAGGTAAGGCACCAAAATTACTGGGAACGGTTGAAGAGTCTTGACCTGTATTCCCTGGAATGCAGGCGAGAGAGATACCTGATAATATACACTTGGAAGGACCTGGAGGGATTGGTAATAAACCTACAGAAGAAAATCACTCCCTATGAAAGCAAAAGACTCGGTAGAAGATGCAACATTTTCCCAATGAAAAGAAGGGGCGCCACGAGTACATTGAGAAACAACACAATATGTGTCCGGGGCCCAAGACTGTTCAACTGCCTCCCAGCATACATAAGGGGGATTACCAATAGACCCCTGACTGTCTTCAAGAAGGCACTGGACAAGCACCTAAAGTCAGTACCAGACCAGCCGGGCTGTGGTTCGTACGTCAATTTGCCTGCGTCCAGCAGTAACAGCCTGGTTGATCAGACCTGATCCACCATCACGCCTGGTCTCAGACCAGGCCGCGGGGGCGCTGACCCCCGAAACCCTCTCCAGGTAAACTCCAGGTGATCTCTCAGGCAAACAAGTAGGTAATGAGTAACATTATTCATAAACAGTGACGTTCTCAGGAGGATAAGAAGTGTTAAGAAAGAGAATATTTTATAAACATTTTAAGTGCTTCATATTCTGTGATGAATCATTTAAAAATTAACTTGATTTTAAGTTTTTATTAGTAAGTTGTATGGATTTAGGATTATAAATATTCAAATTACACTTCAGGAAAGTTGTGCAAGACAGGCATGCAATACCGACAAGATGAAAGTTAAGACACTTGTGCAACATCTGGTTATCTTTATTGTAGACGTTTCGCCATCCAGTGGTTTTATCAATACAAATTCTTGGACATAATTAGAAAACAGAAGAACTATATACAAAAGTTGAGGTAATCAGTCCCTCAGCCTTGGAGGTGGTGTTTACAACACCGTGGTTGTAGAGATTCTGAAGCACAGGTAATGAGACTGGCGCTTATATAGGCGTCAGTGACTATGCCCTCGTCTGCTACACGTCTCTCTTCACTGACGCCTATATAAGCGCCAGTCTCATTACCTGTGCTTCAGAATCTCTACAACCACGGTGTTGTAAACACCACCTCCAAGGCTGAGGGACTGATTACCTCAACTTTTGTATATAGTTCTTCTGTTTTCTAATTATGTCCAAGAATTTGTATTGATAAAGCCACTGGATGGCGAAACGTTTACAATAAAGATAACCAGATGTTGCACAAGTGTCTTAACTTTCACTTCAGGAAAGGACAAAGTTCGTCTCCTAGCGGTGTACAACAGGTCGTTCCTGTCTGTCCCAACTACTGGATCACTACGACAATTTCCTAGATGCACTAGAAGACAAAAAGAATGCAGATGAAATATATACAAACTTTGCAAAAGCCTTCGACAAGTGTGACCATGGAGTAATAGCGCATAAAATGCGTGCTAAAGGAATAACAGGAAAAGTTGGTAGAGGGATCTATAATTTCCTCACAAACAGAACACTAAGAGTAGTAGTCAACAGAGTGAAGTCTAAGGCAGCCGCCTCAGTGAAAAGCTCTGTTCCACAAGGCGCAGTACTCGCTCCCATCTTGTTCCTCATCCTCATATCCGACATAGACAAGGATGTCAGCCACAGCACCGTGTCTTCCTTTGCAGATGACACCCGAATCTGCATGACAGTGTCTTCCATTGCAGACACTGCAAGGCTCCAGGCGGACATCAACCAAATCTTTCAAAGGGCTGCAGAAAACAATATGAAGTTCAACGATGAGAAATTACTCCGATACGGTAAATATGAGGAAGTTAAAACTTCATCAGAGTGCAAAACAAATTCCAGCCACAAAACAGCGAAACACCAACGTCAAAGACCTGGGAGTGATCATGTCGGAGGATCTCACCTTCAAGGACCATAACATTGTATCAATCGCATCTGCTAGAAAAATGACAGGATAGATAATGAGAACCTTCAAAACTAGGAATGCCAAGCCCATGATGACACTCTTCAGGTCGCTTGTTCCATTTAGGCTGGAATATTGCTGCACACTAACAGCACCTTTCAAGGCAGGCGAAATTGCTGACCTAGAAAATGTACAGAGAACCTTCATGGCGCACATAACGGAGATAAAACACCTCAGTTACTGGGAGCCCTTTAAGTTCCTGAACCTGTACTCTCTGGAACGCAGGAGGGAGAGATACATGATTATATACACCTGGAAAATCCTAGAGGAACTAGTACCGAACTTGCACACGAACATCACTCACTACGAAAGCAAAAGACTCAGCAGACGATGCACCATCCCCCCAATGAAAAGCAGGGGTGTCACTAGCACGTTAAGAGACAACACAGTAAGTGTCAGGGGCCTGATATTGTTCAACTGCCCCCCAGCATACATAAGAGGGATTACCAATAGACCCCTGGCAGTCTTCAAGCTGGCACTGGACAAATACCTAAATTCGGTACCTGACCAGCCGGGCTGTGGCTCGTACGTTGGATTGCATTCAGCCAGCAGTAACAGTCTGATTGATCATGCTCTGATCCACCATGGGGTTCTGGTCACAGACCGGGTCGCGGGGGCGTTGACCCCCGGAACTCTCTCCAGATAAACTCAAGGTAAACACTCAGGAGATTTCCACCTAGCTGTTCCAAATTCCTCCCTGACTACTCCATTAGACCCACAGGCCATTCGGATCGGTGATGCTCTTTGCCTAGCCGCCACCGTCCTCAACAAACATATGAGTATTTGTGGCAGGGCGACGGCTGATCAGAAAGGAAGTACACCAGACAGAGGAGGGTCAAGACATCATAAAGAAAAGCCTCGTCTAAGCATGTTGCCCAGCCCAACGGGAGCCTCAAGTGCAGAGGTTTGACGGAAATCAAAAGCGTCCTGATGGAGCTGCTATGCTACCCTGGAAGGATGGAAAGCAGATTGCCTGGGACTACACCTGTGCTGCCACATTGGAAAGATACCTATTTCACATTCTCCACAGTGAACTGGGTGGAGCTCCCCAGCCACAGGGAGACCTAGAGGAAAAGCAAATTCGAATGCCTTACTTCCTGCTATAACTTCATCCCAGTAAGGTCGGAGACCCTCGAAGAGCTTGGAGAAAAACTCATCATAGAAGCCAAGGCGGCCAGCTTCCTCTTTCAGAGACTCAGTGTTGCACTCCAGAGGGAAAATGCTTGCAGCATTCTTGGCATGCAGCCCACCGCCAGGGAGCTGGACCAAGTATTCCAGATGTAGCTATGTTGTTTTAGTCCCCATTGTATTTTTGTCAAAGTATTTTCTCTCTCTCTCCCTCCTCTCTCTCTCTCTCTCTCTCTCTCTCTCTCTCTCTCTCTCTCTCTCTCTCTTCTCTCCTCTCTCTCTCTCTCTCTCTCTCTCTTTCTATCAAATATATGTATGTATTATATATATTATTATATATATATATATATATATTATAAAATTATATATATATATATATATTATATATATATTATATATATATATTTTATATTATATATGCAAGCAACCACTGTGAAAGAATAGAGAAATTCCAAGGCTTTCGTGACTACTCACATTATAAAGGAAAAACATTGTTTTTGATATTGTGAGTAGTCACGTAAGTGCTTGGAATTTCTCTATTCTTTCACAGTGGTTGTTTTGAAATATTTGAAATCACCTGTTTACTGTGTCTTAGCGCATATATATATATATATATATTTTATATTATATATATATATATATATATAAAATATATATATATATATTATATTATATATATATTATATATATATATACATATATATAATATATAATTTTATATATAAAATATATATTATATATATATTATATATATATATATATATATATTATAGGATGGGGTCCACTTGGTGTAAATTGGGGGGGACCCATAGCCTCGGAAAGTGGATAAAAAAGGTTTTAAAGTATAAATATTTGGATTTCTTCCTGAAGCAATTTGAATTTCCACTATCCCTACCACCCCATCTTTTCATATTTTTTTTTTACCAGTAGGAATATTTTTTTTACAAAAATGGTACAAAAGATTTAAGAGATACATTGTTGATATAAAGGTGGCATATACAGTACATGTTGTTACGTGTGATTCACGTTTAATAGGGCGAAATCTCATCCAGCTCCTCAGAGCTGGGTCGTGTGCTCAAAATACAGCAGACATTCCCCCTTTGGGAACAGCCGCACTGAGTCGCGGGAACAGAAAACTAGCTCCCCTGGGATCCCTAGTTACCTGAGGGTCTTTTTCCCAGGTCCTTAAGGAATTTAGATGCACTCTTTCCCCATGAGCCAAGGGTCTCTGAGCCTAGGGGAAAACAACGTATAAATGATGGGCAAGTTGTCCATATTTTCTAGACTTTTGGGCCTCCTGAAGCTGGCAGCTGCCCCTCCTTCCTCCTGGGGGTATGGAGATGGGTATCAGCCAAGATAGATGCACATATATAGTCGCACCCACCTGCTTCCCATCTGTCCAGGCTTGAAGGGTGTTTACCATCTGGACGCTTTGGCTGCCATCAGATCTGCATAGTTGGGGTGGCTCCCTTACTGCTGGGCACCCAAAGTGTTGTGAGGCTCCTCTTGATAATGTTTTTAAACCCTCCTCATGTCTTGCAATCTTTCCCTCGGATTTACGGCACACAAGCCATGGTCCCCGAATCGGTCTGCTGCTTCAATGCCCCCAAATACACCAGTGTTTGGCGAGAATAGGGGCGGCAAGTCGAAGGGCAACACCAATGCGGATGGTCTGTGGGTCAAGGCGGGTGCCAAGGCTGGAGTTGGAACAGCCAACAGAAAGCCCCCAGCATGAGGGGTCTCACTGCCAGGAGGCGGGCTCTATTCCTTCCCTGACACACTCTGAAAGCTTTGTTGAGGCATATTTTCCACTATTGGACCATCCCAGTGCGACTGTTTGTAGTTGTTGGGGGGAGCAGGTCTGGTTTCAGAGCTCGTTAGATTATCCCAGATCATTGCTCCGTCAATGAATTTTGGTCCTGGACCCCAATCTTGTCCCTAGATGTTCGGGGAGAATCGCTGTTACAAGCTCTCTGGATGCAATACACGGGACAGAAAAGCAGGTAACGCAATCTGTGATGATTTGGGACCCCAATGCCTCCTAGTCTGAAGGAAAGTGTAGCTTGGTTCCACTGCCCGTCTTCTAGAGTAAGGTTAAGTACTTTCGAAAAAATCTGCCTCAGAATACTGTCATATTCGTGCAGTATAGGGTTATCAATGAAGGTGCACATCTTAGGAAATATGTCAACCTGGGCAGACTCAAGCACTTTGTGAGAAGGTACAAGGCATCGTGGGTGTCCAGATTGCCTATTCGTTGTTCCATTCTCCTTAACTCTTCCAATTTCTTCCCGAGAATTGTGTCAATGGCATTGCTTCCCAGAGGTGCTCCAGCAAAAACACTATTTGTGGGGGCAATGACTGTGCTCCTGGTAGTTTTGATCTCACTGCATTTATCACTTGTTGACTGACTGAGATGATTTCACATTTGGGTGGATTCAGGATGAGACCATTTCCCGTCCCCGTGTCATTACCTGTGTAAGGTCAAGTAGGAGGGACTCCTTTGTACCTGCTAGTGTGCCATCCCTCTAGGAACCAGATGTTTAGCTCGCTGGTCAGTCTGACTGTGATTTTCCCCAACTGCTATACAGAAGAGAAATGGTGCAAAAGGATCTCCTTGTTGGACACCCTCCGATGATGTGATTTTCATGCTCTCCAAAAAGATGCATTGATTCCTTGTATACCAGCTGAAACAAAAGGGAAAAAGGGCCAGGGAAATGTTCTTGTTACTGCTGCTAATACCCCGTCTCTTTTCAGGAGATTGAACGCATTCTTGAAATCTAATTTTACCACTGCATTGTCCTCAGGCAGGTTGTTGATATACGCCCTTGTTGCATGAACCGCTGCTTCACTTCCTTGAGAGACCCCCAAAACCAAGGGTTTGGTTGAAGCATCATGGCTGCCTGTGCACGAATACTTCGGACAGCAGCTTTGGACACGAGGCGGCGTAACGTGTTGCCTACTGCAATTGGCCGGGAAATTTCCCCCTCCTTCTTTTTAAGTGCACAAAGTGTTTGCACCAAAAAAAAAAGGTTCTAATTTCATCAGGGAATTTAGGGCAGCCAAGGATTGTTGACGAACCTTGTGATCTCTGAAAGCAGTGTCTCTGCATTTCCCCAATAACTGGATTAACCATTTCCTTTAAATGCTGTGGCCTTAATCCAGTTTTACCCCAGGGAGAGCCAGATGGGAACGACATTATTGCTTTGTAAATGTCTGAGTCTTCACAATCAATGGTTCCATAGTGGGGACAGAGGTGTTGGAACTGTTGGTCCCCATTGGTTTCCCCGGCAGGGTGCTTTCCTCTAAGTGCTTCAGCAGTGTCAGCATCCCTGGGAGCAACTGTATCTTTACTGGTAATAATTTTCATTGCCCCACTGTGTTGCCCTCTTCAATTTTTCTTGCTCACCTGGACTTGACTTTTTTACTGTCAGTAGAGTGAGTGGGGGTTCTGCCTTTTCCCTTTTTTGTGTTGAGGGGAAGGCGAATGAGGTTATCAACTCTAGGAAAATCTCTTTAAAGGATTTAATTATCATTGAGGCTAGCCCCTTTCCCCTTCTTTCCGGCACAGCTAAGCGACATTGCCAAAAAGTAGCAAGTTGTGCCATGCCTTGATGGTTGGTGGAGCATTTAAAATAGTGGAACCATCGTTTACTTTTTTCAGGAGGTCTGTAAGTTTCCCAGCTGCGTGTGGACGGGCTGCTTTGGGATATGTGTGAGTGTCCTCGTACCTGTTGCTTTAATTGCTTCCAAGAGATTGTCTGATGAGATGAAATCTGTTGGAGTGGTTCAGGTGCCTGAGGTGGCTCGGATCATCACTTTCCCCAGGAGGACATCCTGAACCCGGGCAAAATACCGTGTTTGCGGAGGAAACCATTAGAGTTGAGACAACGAAGCTGTAGCATGACCGGGCACTTGCTCTCCCAGTATTGCCAGCCGTGCCATTTCCCTGGCTGCTTGCTTCCTCCTGGTTGGGCATCCATCTGCTAGACTAGACAATAGGAGTGGGAAAATGACATGCTGGGTGGGTATGGTGCGTGGAAGGTTTGTTAAAATTGACCGTGGTGGCCTGGTGGAGGGTTTTAGGGCCGGGAGGGGAGGGGAAAACTTCCCCTGGGAATTAGGTGGGGGGAGGCGCAGGTTGAGTGGGGTTATCCCGGGGAGTACAATAACATGGGCTTGCACACTATATATTGCTCACACTGTCTTACAATACACATAACTTTGTTTCCCATGGTACACTATGAACAATGTGTGTATGGGCACTGCTGAACCAATGTGTTCATTCACCATCTAGTTACACATCCCACCTCTTCCACCCACCCCCGTGACGTGGGGTGGATGCACTGACTGGTCACTCCCTCGTTAAAATTAATTTCACATTGTTTTTTTCCCTAACATATGCCTCTAAATAGTCCTGCATCGACACAATCATTTCCAAGTTAACTGGAAGCATGGTGCATGGTGCTGGATATAGATGTTTTTATAAGAGCTTTTCGAGGTTTGTATGTACGATAATCTAGGCGGTACTTTATTTCACAGTGTAGGCCTTATACTCCCCACCCCTCCACTGGCCGTCTTCCCACTACCACCAATCACCAACATTCACAAACTGCAGAACACTTCCCCAATTTACCTTGAAACGGTGTGCACTGAAATGTCTTCTCGCTTCACTGGAATCTTCCCAGAGTATCACAAAGTCCTGTTGAGTCTTAACCTGGTCAGCCCCGTTGATCCGGAGTTTTTAATTGAAATCCCGCAGCTAGCCCGCCACACGTCTTGCCATGCCAGCGCATGGCAAAATTATATATATATAAAATATATATATATATATATATATTATATATGCAAGGGAAATTTGCGAGAGCATGCGAAATATACACAAACACTGATCTCTGGCTGAAGGAGACTCGAACCTACGAACCCTTTGGACAGGTACGCAGTGCTTTACCAATCTACCCACACTGGACCAATACCTTGGCGTGTAGCATGCGCTACACGTTTGA
Source organism: Cherax quadricarinatus (assembly GCF_026875155.1). Taxonomy (NCBI): domain Eukaryota; kingdom Metazoa; phylum Arthropoda; class Malacostraca; order Decapoda; family Parastacidae; genus Cherax; species Cherax quadricarinatus. The sequence continues at coordinate 6,992,295 of NC_069494.1, forward strand.
TCCAAGGCAGCCAGCTTTCAGGGAGAAGGCTAACAGCTTTTCATCTCATCCCCTGCATGCATCAGCCTTACTAAGGGGAATTTGAAACAATGCAAGGAATTTCGCGAGAGCATGCGAAATATACACTAACACTGATCTCTGCTGAAGAGACTCGAACATACGAACCTTAGGACAAGGTACGCAGTGCTTTACCACCATCAAAACCCACACTGGACCAATACTTTGCGGTAGCTGCTCTACACTTTTTGATCCAAGGCAGCCAGCATTCAGGGAGAAGGCTTACAAGCTTTCATCTCATCCCCTGTCATGATCAGCCTTACTAGAGATTTGAACAATGCAAGGAATTCGCGAGAGCATGCGAAAATATACACAAACACTGATCTCTGGCTGAAGGCGACTCGAACCCACGAGCCTTAAGAACAAGGTACGCGTGCTTTACAATCTACCCACGACTGGACCATACCTTGGCGCTAGCATGCCGCTACACGTTTTGCTCCAAGCAGCCAGCTTACAGGGAGAAGGAATCGGTCTAGTGTGGTAGATTGGTAAGCACTTACGTATCCTTGTCCAAAGGTTCGTAGGTTCGAGTCTCCTTCAGCCAGAGATCCAGTGTTTATATATATATATATATATAATATATAAATATATATATATCTAATATATACAAATATCTATAATATATAAATAATTGTACTGACAGCAGTATAGTGCCAAATGTTAGCGTAGGTAGCAAAGATACTGCCGTGGACTAGTTTGGCTCTAATCGGAATGGAGGAGTACACAACGGGCGAAGTGATGGAATGACTGTTAGGCCAGTCCACGACGGGAGCTGTTATGAACCCGAGAAGATAGCCGTGAAGTGAGCGCACAGTGGGCCTTGAGTCCCAGCTGACCTGGCCTCCTGGAGTTTAACCTGGAGTTTAACTGGATATAGTTCCGGGGGCACCCCCCGCCGGCCCGGTCTGTGACCAGGCCTCCCAGGTGGATCAGAGCCGGGATCAACCAGGCTGTTGCTGCTGGCAGCACGCAAACCAAACGTTACGAGCCACGCCCGGCTGGTCAGAATCCGACTTTAGGGGTGCATGTCCAGGTGCCCAGCTTGATAGAAGCCTGCCAGGGGGCTGTTGTTAATCCCCGTTTTATGTATCTGGTAGGCCAGTTGAACAGTCTCGGGCCCCTGACACTTATTGTATGGTCTCTTAACGTGCTAGTGACACCCCTGCATTTCATGGGGATGTTGCATCGGTCTGCCAAGTCTTTTGCCTTTTGAAGTAGTGATTTTCGTGTGCAAGATTCGGTACTACAGTCCTCTAGATTTTCCTGGTGTTATAATCATGTAACTCTCCCGCCTTCGTTACCAGGGAAATACAGGTTCAGGACCCACAAGCGCTCCAGTAATTGAGGTGTTTTATCTCCGTTATGCGCCGCCATGAAGGATTCTCTGTACATTTTTCCTAGGTAACAATTTCACCTGCCTGATAGTGTCTGTTACGTGTGCAGTCAATATTCAGCCAAGAAAGAACAAGTGACCTGAAGAGTGTCATCAATAAGCTTGCCTCCCTAGTTTTGAAGGTTACTCATTTAACAATCTGTCATTTTCTAGCAGATGCGATTGATACAATGTAAGGTCCTTGAAGGTGAAATCCGCCGACATGATCACTTCCCAGGTCTTTGACGTTTGTGTTTCCGCTCTATTTTGTGCCAAATTTGTTTTGTACTCTGATGAAGATTTAATTTCCTCAAGTTACCAATATCTGAGTAATTGAAATTTCTCATCGTAGAACTTCATATTGTTTTCTGCAGCCCACTGAAAGATTTGGTTGATGCCGACAGGAGCCTTGCAGTGTCTGCAATGGAAGACACTGTCATGCAGATTCGGGTGTCATCTGCAAAGGAAACACGGTGCAGTGGCTGACATCCTTTCTAATGTCGGATATGAAATGAGGAACAAGATGGGAGCGAGTAACTGTGCCTTGTGGAACAGAGCTATTCACTCGTAGCAGCTCTGCCTCGACTTTACTCTGTTGACGACTACTCTCTGTGTCTGTTAGTGAGGAAATTATAGATCCATCGACCGACTTTCCTGTTATTTATTCTTTAACAACGCATTTGTTGCGCTATTACGCCATGGTCCACACTTGTCGAAGGCTTTTGCAAAGTCTGTATATATTACATCTGCATTCATTTTGTCTTCAGTGCATTAGGACCTTTGTCGTAGTGATCCAATATTTGAAGACAGGAGAGGAGCGACCTGAGATAGTGTTAGCACAGGAGCGCCGCAGAATGTGAAACTAGAAGACAGAAATGGTTGTCTACACTAGTACACACAGTAATAGTATTGTGTTCTCACCAAGAATTCTCCTACTCAACAGATAACAGGGTGTTCACTTCGGAACTCTCCAACACACGGGTAAATACAGGTGGATCTCACCCGAACTCTCCTACACACAGTTAAACTGGTGGTTCTCACCAAGAAACTCTTCCTACACACAGGTAATAGTGGTGGTTCTCACCAGCACTCCCTACCCACAGATAACATGAGGTGGTTCTCTCCGAACACTCCTACACACGGGTTAATACTGTGTTTCCACCAAACTCTCCTACACACAGGTAATAGTGGTGGTTCTCTCACCAAACTCTTGGCACACACAGTAATAGTGGGTGGTTTCTCACCAGACTCTCCTACACACAGATAATAGTGGTTGGTTCTCACCAGAACTCTCCTACACACAGGTAATAGTGGTTGGTTCTCACCAAACTCTCCTACACTCAGTAACAGTTTGAGTTCCTCACCAGAACTCTCCTACACACAGGAAACAGTTGTGGTTCTCACCAGAACTTCCAACACACAGGTAACAGTTTGTTGCTCTCACCAGAACACTCCAACACACAGGATAACAGTGGTGGTTTCTCACCAGAAACTCTCCTACACACATGAAATAGAGGAGGTTCTCACCAGAACTCTCCTACACACAGGTAAAGTGGTTCTCACCAGAAACTACTTCCTACACACAGGTAATAGTGTGGTTCTCACCAGAACTCTCCTACACACAGGTAATAGGGGTGGTTCTCACCAGAACTCTCCTACACACAGGTAATAGTGGTGGTTTCTCACCAGAACTCTCCTACACACAGGTAATAGTGGTGTTCTCACCAGAACTCTCCTACACACAGGTAATAGTGGTGTTCTCACCAGAACTCTCCTACACACAGGTAATAGTGGTGGTTCTCACACCAGAACTCTCCTACACACAGGTAATAGTGGTGGTTCTCACCAGAACTCTCCTACACACAGGTAATAGTGTGGTTCTCACCAGAACTTCCTACACACAGGTAATAGTGTGGTTCTCACCAGAACTCTCCTACACACAGGTAAAGTGGTGGTTCTCACCAGAACTCTCCTACACACAGGTAATAGTGGTGGTTCTCACCAGAACTCTCCTACACACAGGTAATAGTGGTGGTTCTCACCAGAACTCTCCTACACACAGGTAATAGTGGTGGTTCTCACCAGAACTCTCCTACACACAGGTAATAGTGGTGGTTCTCACCAGAACTCTCCTACACACAGGTAACAGTGGTGGTTCTCACCAGAACTCTCCTACACACGGTAATAGTGTGGTTCTCACCAGAACTCTCCAACACACAGGTAAAGTGGTGGTTCTCACCAGAACTCTCCATACACACAGGTAATAGTGGTGGTTCTCACCAGAACTCTCCTAACACGGGTAACAGTGGTGGTTCTCACAAGAACTCCTACACACGGGTAACAGTGGTGGTTCTCACCAGAACCTCCTAACACAGTAACAGGGTGGTTCTCACCAGAACTCCCCTAACACAGGTAAGTGGTGGGTTCTCACAGAAACTCTCCTACACACAGGTAATATGGTTGGTTTCACCAGAAACTCTCCTACACACAGATAAAGGGGGTTCCTCCCAGAACTTTCCTACCCCACGGGTAATAGTGGTGGTTCTCACCAGAACTCTCCTACACACGGGTAAGAGGTGGTTCTCACCAGAACTCTCCTACACACAGGTAAT
>NC_069494.1:6996835-7017220 GCF_026875155.1 Cherax quadricarinatus
AATCCTAGCTAAGATCAAACTTTTTTAAGACTGGACATAAGACCCTAATCTCTCTATCGAAACACAAAAGTATACATCCTTGACATTGTAATATTCGACTACATGAATGTGTGTAAAAGTATTACAATCCTTCTTCTATATAGAAGTACAGCTTTAAAGGAAAGTACTTTTTTTTATTAAAATCAAAGAAGCGCTAAGCCAAAAGGGGCTATAAGGAAAGTACTTGCCAGTTTACGTGTTTTAAAACTACAAAAATACAAGCATCATCCGATACTAACGTACTCTTGACCTACAGGTTTCCTTGTTTTATTTTAATTTTTTAACCCCATCTCATATCAATAAAGAGGATTACTAGAATTCACTGGCAGTACTTTTTTGTACATGTTCAGTACGCATGACATAAAACACCATAACAGCTGCGTAAGCCACCTATCCTTGACAGTGAGTGCAATAATATACCCCAACCAAAATTTTGTAAATGTATGACGTTCCAGGTGTTACTGAATGAAACCATGGTACTGAACGCCAATATAAAATAATCTTCAGGAACATAACCAGTTCACAAATTTATGCTCTCACTAGCTCACTTCTCTCTCACCTTCCACACTACTAGCACAAACCTTAAAACCCCCCCCCCCTCACATTAAAGGAGACCCGCCCTTGCCCCCCCCCCCCCCCCTGTCCCCTGAGAAGTTGTGCTACAGTGAGATTACGATAACCTACCGAAAAACTTGATTCCCATCTCCCCCCTTATATTAATCTATTCCTACCCCTTGTCCTAAAGAACCTGCGCAACGCTTTTATCCTCAACTGCCCTTTAATCTGCCTCATACCCCAAGAAACATGCAAATAATCTCCCATAACATCATCAAAGCCCTCCCCACTTTACTTGCTACCCCACTAACATCCATCGACAAAGATCTAAGAAAAGCCCAACTCCCCCCCCCCCCCCAACCTAATAACCCCCGCCTTTCCAACTCTCACCACGCCCAAAAATGAACAAAAATTTACCACATGATAGGCAGTTTCCCCCCTCCCCACAGAATAAACATGTTGCCTCTCTCACCAACCCCATCTTATGCAACATGTGCTTAGATGCAACCACACCCATGAGAAAACGGTATACCATCTCCCTAACCCTTGCTGGTATCCTAAAGCTTCCTGAACTCCCCCCATATGACCCCCCAGTTTTATACATGGGGTATACTGCGACCCCCTGCAATACACCCCTTCCCCACACCACACCCACCACTGTGTTTACCTTCAACCTTTAACCTGCCCCACTGTCAACATGAATCTTAGTTACATCTTTACACTTTCTCAATCCCTACCACACCACCAGTTTCTAGCATCCCTCATCACCCTAAACCACCCTAACAACCCCCTCCTCCCCCCCCACCCTTAGATACCTCTGCTTAATATATAATGCCATTAACCCTAGGCCCTAAGGCCACAAATCTAGTCCCCCCCCCTTTCACCTCCGTCATGACCACATCCTTGGACAACCAGGCCCTCCCAAACCCCCACACAAACCTCAACACCCTCCTCTGTATTTCCTGTTATCCTGCACCCTAAAAGGGGAACACCTCCGCCAAAACCCCAGACCTTACAAATACACCACCGTTTTTAAAATTACCAAAGCCCTTTTCCCCTGTAACCCCCAACTTCACTGACCCTCAAAATTTTAAATTTTCCTAAAACCCCAAACTCGTGACTGTTTTTTGAGTTAATCCTCCTACATTCCTGAAACTCCCTTCATATACCATACCCCCAAAAACCCCCCTTTAATTCTGTCAAAAACCCGGGCCACCCCAAATCTCCTCCCCCAATCTCCCCCCAACCCATGTTCCTACTTCCAAAAACCCTTAGACTTTGCTAAATTAACTACCATTCCTGAAACATTCCCAAAACTCCTTATCACCTCTCCCACCCTTCTTAAAGCCTCCCCACTCGTAACTAACACAGTTGTGTCATCCACATAACCTACTATTCCCCCCATGCTTCCCCCCTACCCCCCGCAATTCCTCCTCCACAGCCTCAAAGAAAGGATGTTGCACACATGCAAAGAGCAACTGCGACAGCGGGCAACCCTGCCTTAATCCCTGTTCCATCATCACCGCCCCCCCCAGCTTTCCATTAACCTGCACCCTCATGACAGCCCCCTCATATAGAGTGCGCACCCACCTCACTACCCCCCTCCAAAACCCAATTTCTCCAAACAGCCCCACAAAAAGTCCCTCTTCACGCAGTCATAGGCCTGAGCCCAATCCAAGCCAAGGACGCCCCCTCCCTGGCAGTTCTCTATAAAATCCCTTATCCCACTGTGCCCATTCTTCATAGTCCGTCCCGGTATCCCATACTGCCCCTCATGTATGCTATTCCCAATTACCTTCTTTAACCTGTTACCCAATACCTTCGCAAAAATTTTGTAATCCGTACACATTAACGACAACGGACGATAATCTCCCAAACCCTTCTCCTCTCCCCCCTTCTTTGGCACCAAAACAACAACCCCAGTTCTCTGTGTTTGCGCCATTCTACCACGTTTCAACATATAATTCAGAACCGCCACTAGGCACTCCCTCAGATCCTCCCAATGTGCTCTGTAAAAATCATTAGATAACCCATCTATTCCCGGTGCCTTCCCCTGACTCAACCCATTCACCACCTCCCCCACCTCTGCCCCAGTAATGCCTCCCTCCAACAATTCCCGATCCCCCTGCCCCATACCCTGATGAACCCCTATAGCTCTAAATGTTTCTAACCCAACCACCCCTCCCCTTCTCTTCCATTTCTCCGTAAACCAATAATCAGTATACCTACTGATAGAATCTGTGTCAGAGAGACCCTGTCCCTGCACATAACCCTCCCCTCCCTCCACGACAATATGTGCCACGGTATTCCTCAACTGTCTGTCCTTGAATTTTCGGAGTACATACCCGGTTGGCTTATCACCTTTTAGTACGTCCTCCAATCCTGCCCTGACCCTGAGTGCATCAAAACGTTCATTATGCATCTCCACTAAACGACTTCTAAGTTCCCCCATAACTCCTCCCACACCCTCCCTACCCCCCCATAACAATCATTCAACTGGCCCTCTAAATAATTCTGCAATCCAAACCTCCAGCGTGCCCGTTCCCTGCCCCTCTTCTTAAAAAATCCTGCAATTTGCACCTTTGCCTGCAACTCCCACCAATCTAGCAAATCCACCTCCTCATCCCTAGCCTCCCAAAACCCTTTCCACCATGTCTGAAAGGACCAACCTTGATCTTCCTCCTGTAAAAGCCTCACATTTAATTTCCAATAACTCTGATATATTCTCGGAATACCATCCACCCGAAGGTCAGCCAACACTGCTCTGTGGTCAGATAAACCCACGTCTACTGTTCTAACCCTCTCCACTCCTATCCCCTGCCTCACATAAATCCTATCCAACCTTGCCTCATAACTCCCCTGTACATAGGTGTGCTCGACCTGATACCCCCCCCTGCCGACCACATCTACGACCCCGACATCACGCAATGCATCCCGTAAGACACCCAACACGCACCCCGCCCCCCTAGGTATGACGTCTGCATGCCTAATCACACAATTCCAATCACCTCCAATTATCGCGATAGCAGGTAAACCCCTGAGATAGTATAACAATACGTCCCGAACAAAGTCTGTTTTTATCCTCACGTTACCAATCGCGGGCATATAAACTCCCACAAAACATACCCTGCTCTCCCCCACCACCCATCCACCCGAACAACCCTCCCCCTCCCCCCTCCTCCCACCCCATGACTCGCAATGGACTGGTCTCCTTTACTAAAACAGCCACTCCTCCCTTTAAAAGCATTGCCATGCTTACAAACAACTTATATCCTCTCAATCGCAACTCACTACCTGACTTATGGTTATGCTCCTGTAGGAAACAAACATCCACGTCATACCTTTTGAGGAACCACTCCAACCATACCCTTTTTACTTCAGTCTTTAGGCCATTAGCATTTATCGTTACACACCTGAATGGTCAAGGAAAGGCGGCTTACCTCTGTGCCGCTGTGGCTTGCTCACACTTCCCTTCAAGCTGCTCACACTTTCCTTACTACTCTTTTTAATAAGACCCCCTACCCCCCCTGTCCCTCCCCCCCCGATTTTCCCTGTACTCCCCCCCCTGTAGGGGATTTTCGAACCACCTCTGCCCATGCCTTCTTACCTGGTCTTTGCCCAGGTGTTAAAACGTCATCTAATTCAGTCAACCCCGCTGGCCGCTTCCTAGAGCTGCCTCCCAAAGCCATCTCTTCCTCAGGTACATCCTCCCTGTGTACCTCTGCCACCACAAGTGTATCCTTTCCACTATTCCCTGTTACTTCCGTCTTCTCACTCAGCCCTTGCAATCGCTGCTTATCACTGGTCCGTCCATCCATGTCCTCTCCTACCAAAGTCTCCTCCAAGAATTCCTGGAGCACAGACTCCAAGGACACCTCCTGTGTCGACTCCACCACTTCCTCCACCACCACAGGCGTTGGAGTAGGATCTCCATCCTCCACCGGGAGTGTGACACACGTCCCCATCTGTTCTCCCTCCTTCTCCACCTCCTCACTCCATAGAGGAGTCCCAGTTTTCGCCGTCGCCACCACACTCGTCTGCTGGGCCTCCTCCATCAGGTCAGGTACCCTTGGGGCAACTCTACGTGCACATTGCACCGCTATATGTTCATAAGAGTTGCAAAGACGGACACGTCCTCCTTTGTCCCGCATAAGACACATATACCTGACGATTCTGTTGCCTGTTAACATCACATACGAAGTATAGGCTCTTTAATGTCCATTCTTGATGTTGTATGAACCTTCCGGGAGCCCTCATATGGTCCATCCGCCATTTACCCCTCCTCTAGCCTATGAATGGACTCCGTAATTGCTGAAAACGTCTCCTTATACCAAACTTGGTTGCCTCAAGGGTACATTTCTCACCCGTACTCACATGTAGTAAGTAGACACGTCATGCATCCACACATCCATCGTCGAGTAGTTGAGGCACATTCGGCGTTCCTGGTTACTCCTCCACCACACTGCCTGTATCTGACAAACTGGCCCTCAAGAAACTTCACAAATACTCCTTTTTCATCCCGTTAAGGGCCACACCATACCAGTTCCTCGTTCGTATGCCTTTAGATCCTAATAATTGCCAGGAAGAAGTACGTTCAATCGTAGCAGAGCTCAGAGAACCCCTTAACAGCTCAAAGCAAGACTGTTGTTAATCCTCCTGCGGTGTAATCCGCCATGTTTGATCAGTGAAAACTGCGCACAGGAAACAGGTGAAGTGGGAGCTACTGCAAAGTCCCGTCTGCACGGCCCAATTGCGATGCCGAAACAATGAGGAGATGTTGTTTGTGTCTCTGTTGACACCGCTGGAAAAAATTTACTGGTGTCAAGATGGGCGGTTTGTCATCGCAGAACATTAAATACTATTGGTATTGAACTGCTGCGGATGGTGTGGGATTACACCTAGTTCAGACTCAGATACTCTTACCTTGATAATCAGGGAGGTACATATGGCATTCAGACTGTTAATTGTATGGGGTAGCATGAATGGAGTGCACATAGAATCTTTGTGAAACTGCTTGCTGCGAACGTTTATGTATCGGTGGTTACGCGCTTTCAGATGTGTGTTTTGACGTTCGTTACGCCTCTGCTGTGCGTGGAGACTGAGTGGACGTGTCTCGATATTATTACCTGGGATAATAGTTGCGGGAATGTTCCTTTGAGAGTGTGAACGAAGCTGACATCAGAAACGTTATTTGGAGAAATATGGGACGTGCATTCTGCCCAGCAGGGTAAGTGGTTGATTGGGTGCCTAACGAGGTATGCCAGAAGGAACTTTCAGGTCATTAAAATGACGGTGCGGGCAACCCATACAATATACGTGTATCTCAAGATTTTAGGACAAGTAATGGTTTCTATATCAAGAACAAACGGCGTACGTTGTGCATTTGGGGAGAGTATGACCACATAGCGCGGCATTGCAGAGAAGAAACAGAAGTGTGACCAAACCTGTGCAAGAAGAGGTAGCCCCGGTCACACGTGGTGAAGGTTGAAGCATCTATCATCAGAGGAAGGGCGTGGTCGTTTGTGGAGTGAGATGGTGAACAGGCTTTTCGAAAAAATGGAGAGTGGAGTCCTCCATGAGCTCCGCATCTGAGTCATTGCCAATACCACCTGCTGGATTGGTACCCCGCAAATGACGTGTTAAATATAGGGGGAAGAATTAGACGAAGTTTTAAGACCTTGTCACCACCTGTTGTGGAAGCTCCGTCTACGAATTGACGTAGTGGAGACTTTTTTGAGTCAGATTGTAAACAATATGAGATCAGCGGAATGACGACCGAGACTGAGACATCGGAGGACTTTCAATACCTACTGTAGTGGATGTTAAGGTTCACGTGAGCGCTTCCTCAGACCTTGACATGGTGGATAAGAACGTTACGAGGGAAAGAGCGCTACGTCAGATTCAGATGACGTACTGATGCCAGCACAGAGGACTGGGAAAGAAACTGAGAGGATGTCGAGAAGGAAGGGATGGAGAGGGACGCCATCACAAGAAGGGAGGGCGAATGGGGAAGGTACTGTAAGAAACCCATAGAAATAGACATTTCATGTGGTGAAAAACGAGAGGAGAAGGCTAGGGTGGGAAAACATAAACAGGCCTTAGGTGTTTGACTGCTAATGTTAACGGTTTTATGTACTAGACTAAGAGAGATTGGGTTAAACAATTTTCTTAGCAAATATAGGAGTTGATGGTTTGTTCCTTCAAGTAACACAATTTCAAGAGGGGGAGGATGTTGGCAGGGTTGCAGGTTATAAAGTACTGGACCCTGCCAACTATCCGTTTGAAAGGACGAGACCGTATTGTATTGCAGCAATTGAGGGGGGTGGGGGAGGGTGTGCTGAGAGTGGATGAAAAACTTGGATGGGAAGCGTGTTTCTTAGTAAGTGTGTTAACCCCTGCGAGAATTGCACGAAGGTACAAGGATTTGTGGTTATGACCTTGTTTATTTTTTGCGTACACTTCCGGAAGTGGCGATTAGTGGGGGGTGTACTGGAACTGTGTCAATCTTGGCGGCTGACGTTCGAACCCAAAGCGGGGCTGGGCATATGTCTGCACCTCTCAGGATTTGTTGAGGGAGGTTACGTTACGTGATGATTTGGGGGATGTGTGTGGGAAACGGAACATACTTTAAATCGAGGTGATTGCTGCAAGGTTGGAAAGACGTGTGTTATTTTCAAGGAAGTAGTTGCAAAGTCTTTTAATACGGTCACAGTTGAGACGGTCTGGTCAGCATCATAGGGCAAGTAGTAGTGGAAGGTAGGGTGGGCGGGGATGACGGAATTTTATCGGGCCTTATGGGAAATTAAATATTAGGTGATGTTGGTGATGAGGAGTTTAGAGGGTTTTCTATGCTGTGGAAAGAGCTTTCAAAGGGAAGCTCAGGACGGTTAGAAGACATTGGTGGGACTCGGTAGCAAAGAAAGATAAAATCCTTTTACTGAGGGATGGTAAAGTATAAACACTTCTAAGATATGGAATAGTGAATTATTTAGAGGATCGATTAAGGGGTGGTTATTGCAGGGAAAAGGGTGGGGTGTTTAAACCATGGACGAGATTGTAGAATAATTGAGAGCTTGCGAAGTTGCATAATGAGTGGTTTCAAAGCGGTGCGGGTTGCAGGCAGATTAGAAGATGTTTTGTGGGGAGAAAAGCATTGGTGTTGTGTTGGGCAGCAAAAGCAAAAAAGCATGAGCTGATGGGCACTCCCGAGCTTGGAGGTACATGAGACGATGGGAATCCATAGAGCAGGTCAAGTGATAAGGAAACACGAATGCTATGAGTGCATATCGGATATAGTGGTATAGAAAAACACTGGACTAGTAGTGATGTGGTGGAGTGGCAATTAAATAGGTGTGACACATATGCCAAGTTCATTGGTATAGTGATAGGAAGGGCTTTGGGTGGGGATATTTTACTTGGGGAGGAAATTGAAATGCCATTTTTACACGGATTGGAATGGGCAAAGCCGGGTATTGATGGATTACCGGTGGAATTTTATTTACAGCATTGGGGAGCTGATTGGGCAAGTTCATGGTTAAGATTTATTAAATTGTAATGAAGGAGAAGGGTATGTAGGGAATAATAAGCTGAATACAGCAATTGTGCGTGCTGGTTCGAAAGACCACAGGGCAAGCCAGACCTGGGAAGTATAGGGCAATATCGTTGCTCTGTGCAGACCTAAAAGGTTTTCGCTAAAAAATTTTGCGGTAATGAGGGTGAAATGCTTGGTGGGGTGAGGGTTGTTTCACCATCCGCAGTTTGGGTTGCGGGGCAGGTCGAGTTTTAGAAGGTCCGGATTTTTAAGAAGGTTGTTGTGGAGTCAAAGGGGGGGGAGGGGGCGGCTTACTGGGCCTTGACTGGCGAGCCGCCTATGATAGTGTGGAAAAGAGGTGCACTTGCGAAGTATACTTAGGAGACAGGGTTACAGGTGAAGGAAATAGTTGGTTGGAGTAAACACGCTGTTAAGGGAGAAAAGATGAGAGTACCAATAAATGGGTGTTTAGGGGACAGACTTTGAGATGGGTCAGAGGGTTTACGACAAGGGTGCCCTGGTCACAGATCTTATTTGCGTGTTTCAGGATCCCTTGTTACAGGAATGGTTGAGAGCACAGTCCCATTCCCGGGTGAGTAGTGGGGGGTAGGGAAAGGGAGTGTTGCCGGCATTTAATAGGTTATGTGGATGACACGCTGTTTTGGTGTCGTGAACGGTGTCTTGAAAGTGTTGGAAGATGTTGTGCGTGTGTTTGACACGAGCCACGGGTATATGAAGGTAAATAGTGAAATGTCGAAGATTCATGGGGTTGGGGTACCTGGAAAGGGGTGGGAATGGTGGCTGTAGTGGTTAACACGACTGCGATGTCAATTAAGATTTGTCGGTATTATTTATAAAGACGATTTGGATGTGGCGCGGGAGGAAAATTAGTAGGACGTTAGAAAAAGGTCATAGGTGTCTGGGATGTTTTGAGGCCCCAACATCTCACTATGGCCCAACGTGTGATTGTTGTTAACGTTTTATTGTATAGTAAGGTGTGGCACGTTGCGGCTGTTATTCCAATTACAGGAACAGCGATCAATGGAATATTGAGAAACGAGTGACTATTGTTACCAGATTTCTGTGTGCGGATGAGGTGTGATTGGTTAAAAAGTGAGGTTGGTTATGTTACTGTTACGTCGAGGAGGTTTGGATTGTTGGAATTAAAGCGTTTAGGGTGAAATGTTGTTTTTTAAAGTGGGAGGTTTGGTACGTGTGGGTTTGTGATGGGGGGAATAATGGGTTACTTGTAATTCATGAGGTTGAAAAAGTGGTATTGGGGGATGGAAAAAATTGAGGAATGGAGATTGTACTATGGGCTTTGTCGATGGTAAGGGAACGGAAAACATTAGCATAAGGGTTTTAAGTAGGTTACTGGGGGTTCGTGCGCAGCTCCAGTAGAAGGGTTTGGGCCCCATGTACTCGTGGGAAAATATTTGGCTCAGATTTAGTAAGCTGAATTACGGCCCTAGGGTGCTGTGAAGTCATGTTCCGTTTTTTTACATGGTATATTGCCGTCAGGGGCAATACTAACGATCCAGAAGAGTCGTGGAAGGTTGGGGTGTGGCTTTTGTGGAGGAGAAGGACACGGCTTTTCATGTTGTTATTTTTGCGAAGGGTTTAGGAAGATGTTTCAGGGGTTGGTTAGGTAGGGTGTGGGGTTACAGTGGGTGGGGGGGGAGGGGGAGCAGGTCCTGCGCGCGTTAAGTTTACCTGGAGTTTACCTGGAGAGAGTTCCGGGGGTCAACGCCCCCGCGGCCCGGTCTGTGACCAGGCCTCCTGGTGGATCAGAGCCTGATCAACCAGGCTGTTACTGCTGGCTGCACGCAAACCAACGTACGAGCCACAGCCCGGCTGATCAGGAACCGACTTTAGGTGCTTGTCCAGTGCCAGCTTGAAGACTGCCAGGGGTCTCTTGGTAATCCCCCTTATGTATGCTGGGAGTCTCGACATCGGTGGATTAGACCAGGAAGTTAGACGAGCTTTAGATTATATTATCGTGGGTTACATTTATATTTCGTGGGTAATGAGGGGGAAAGGGGTAAGTGAGGTGAGACGGCGTGTCCTAGCAATAACGTTTTATCGTACAATGTGTAGGAATAGGGAATTGTATGGGATGAGGTGGGACTGTTATAAAAGGCTAACTATTGAAAGCCTTGTGAATTTGTGAATAATTTACGGGCATGCCGGGTAAGTTTCCGTGTAGGTCAGTGGGCAATGACTGGCTCGTCTCTTGGGGGGGGGAGGTGTGAGTTGCGTGAATATGAGATTGGGCATGGATGTATTCTAGTTGTTATGGATGTGTGTTTGTTGATTCTGGAGTTAGAGTTACTTACTATACCTTTTGTGTACAGAATGACAGTGGTGTCTTTACAGTATTTGTTTTTGAAGCTTTCCTTTTATAAAGACTCGTTTTTTCTTGAGTCACAAGTTTTCTTAGTATTTTGTTTTTGATTGTGTTTTATAGGTCCAGATATTTGGGTTTACAAACCTACATATATATATATATATGCATGTTTTATCCCTTCCCTGTTACTGTTCAATCTAGTCTGTGAGTCACCAAAGTATTAAAGGGATATAACACGAGTACATTACCCTGAGTCGTCAAAATTTATCCTATAAATACTTGGTAATATTGTGGTTGTTGTTTGTGATTCAAACTTAGTTCATAGGTATCAAGATTGAACACATATAGAATGGATGGAAATTGCTGACGATTAATATGATCGTCAATTTATATAATATTTATTATGTTAATGAATTTGTGTTAGAGTAAATCATTGAATTTGTGTCTAAGTTGGAATTTCTATAATCAATTGTATATTTTGTATGCAAATTACATAAACTATTGTTTAATCATTAATGTAACATGTTTGTATGATGTGCATGTAGGTTATAATGGGTTAAGTGGGGTTTCCACCAGTGTTATATTTGTTACAAACAGTTATATCTTTTGGTATTGTGTGTGTTTAGTGAAACGTACGTATGCGTTTTATGGTGTGTTTGTCGTATATTTTTTTTTTATTATCACACTGGCCTATTCCCACCAAGGCAGGGTGGCCCGAAAAAGAAAAACTTTCACCTTTCTTTTCACTCCATCACTGTCTTCCCAAAAGGGGTGCTTTACACTCCAGTTTTTAAACTGCCCCATTAACACCCCCCCCTTTTAGATGCAGGCACTGGTACTTCCCTTTCCCCGGGACTCAACCCGGGCCCTTTGTCGGTTTCCCTAAACCCCCCTTCAAAAAATTTTTACTTTGCTCCCCCACCCCCAACAGCCTCAAGTATTAAAAACCATTTTTCTCCATTCCTCCTATCAAACACGCCCCACGCAGGGCCTGCTGGAAGTCCAACCCCCTGGGCACCAAAACCTCCTTTACCCACCCCCCCAAACCCTTTTTCCTGGGCCGACCCCTACCCCGCCTTCCTTCCCTAAGCCTGATACATTTTTAAAAGTCCACTCTTTTTTGCCCCCATTCTCTCTACATGTCCGAACCACCCCCAAAAACCCCTTCCTCAGCCCCCCTGGACAACATTTTTTGGTAATCCCCCCACCCCTCCAACTTCCAAACTACAAAATTCTCTGCATTTTTTCACACCACAAAATTGGGACCCAGACATGAATTTCTCCATTTGCCTCCACCCCTTCTCCCTCGTTTGCAACTTTCATCACCCATGCTTCACACCCATTTTTAAAGCGTTGGTAAAACTAAAAACTCTCATACTTTCCCCCTCTTTGCCTCAAGGACAAAGTTCTTTGTCTCCACAGACTCCCAGTGAAAACCAAACTCCCCCCTTTTTCCCCCCCCATCATTCTTTGATTAAACCTCATCTTTCTTTGACCCATCCGCTGATTTCGCCCAACCCCCAAATTTTTGAATTTTTTTCCCCCTCCCCATACTCTCTCCCTCCAATCTGATACCCAAATCTTTCATCACCTAATCTTTTTTTTTATCCTAAATTAAAACCCTTACTTTTTCCTTTTTTTCACTTTTAAAATTTTCTTTTTTGCACACCCAAAAACCAAATTCATCCCCCAACCTCTGCAGCTTCCCCTTCAAAATTCCCCCAAAGAGCACAGTGTCATCAGCAAAGAGAAACGTGACAACCCCACTTTATGTGTGATTCTTTATCTTTTTAATTTTCCCCACCTCCTTTGGGGGGGGCCAAAAACCCCCGAAATTTTTTTCTGTTACAACCCCCCTCTATAAAAATTTATTAAACAACCCCGGTGACCCTCAAAACATCCTTGTCTAAGGGGCCCACTTTTTTCTGGGAAAAAAATTTCCCCCTTTCCTAATACTCTAAAATTGAGCATCCCCATCCTCGGAAAAACTCTTCTTCTGATTTCGTTTAAACCCACTTTCCCACACCAAACACCCGCAAAAATCTTTCCCCCTTTGGCCCCCCCCCACCCCCCCTGTCCCTACCCCCTTTTCCAAATCCATAAATGCCACAAAGACCTCTTTAGCCTTATCAAAATACTGTTCACTTATATGTTTCACTGTAAACACCTGGTCCACATACCCCCCTACCTTTCCTAAAGCCTCCTTGTTCATCTGCTATCCTATTCTCCGTCTTACTCTTAATTCTTTCAATAATAACTCTACCATACACTTTACCAGGTATACTCAACAGACTTATCCCCCTATAATTTTTGCACTCTCTTTTGTCCCCTTTGCCTTTATACAAAGGAACTATGCATGCTCTCTGCCAATCCCTATATACCGTATATATCTATTCGTATTAGTTACAAAGTTTTTTTTTTCTGGTATTTATGGTGTGAATCTTGGTGTACTCTATAGAATATGTATGGTGATGCTATTTAATTTTTAAGCAGCCTTGTATTTATGATGTTTTAAATAAAATATAAAAAAAATAATAACAATAACGTAAATGTTGGGGGGGGGGGGAGTCACTAGTAATGTAAGTGCTTTGTGTTATTTTGCATTATAAAAAAAACAATGATAGAAGCACTGTGTATTTTGCAGTAGTGTGTTAGTTATGTAGTTAGGTGTATATCAGAATCATTATGAATAGTGTTACTTAGTGGACCGCAACACACCCACTGATAATGCCTCTTTTTTATGTATATTTACATCATATTTATATACGTAACTATCTATGTATATTGTATGAACTGTTTTAAATAAAATATAAAAAAAAAATCAAAGTTTCTAGGTATATCAAAGGTTTGTGATCCGTTTCTAAAATGAATTCTTTACCCAGTAAGTAGAATTTAAGCTTGGACATGCCCCACACAAGAGCCAAACTTTCCTTTTCTGTGGTGGAATATCTCGTTTCCGCTGGAAGAAGCTTCCAGCTTAGGAAGCATACAGGGAAGTACCATCATGATACTGTAACGGTATTGGAGGCATCAGTTCTTAAACAAAACAGTTTATTAATATCTGGAATCTTAAGTATAGGGTCTTTAAAGATGTTTTTAATCTCATTAAACTTTTCTCCAGCTACGTCGGAAAGTTCAAAGAGGTTCCTTCACAGACTTTTTAAGGTAGTTAGATAAGTTGCCTGTAAGATCGGTAATGTTGGGGTTAAACCGTGCATAAAAATTTATGGAACCAAAAAAGCTACGCATGAGCTTCTTGGTTTTTGTTAATTTAAACTCTAATAAAGCTTTGATCTTACTGGGGAGAGGCTGCAGAGAGTTATAAGAAAGAATAAGTCCGAGATATCTAATTTTGTTATACCCAAGGAAGCATTTCTTCGGCTTGGCAGTGAGGCCATGTGAGCGTAACCTACGCAAAACTGATGTTAATGTTTGGATATGTTCGCCCCACGTAGATGTCATTACGTAAATGTTATCAAAATAAACTGAAACATTTGGCATATTACCCAAGACCTTTCTCATCAGTCTCACGTAGGTAGCACAGGCAGTTACCAAACCGAAGGGCATAGTTCTATACCGTGTCAATCCTTGGTGTGTAGGAAAAGCGGTGTACTGCTTAGAAGAAGGATCTAACATTACTTGATGATATGCCTGTGCAATATCAATCTCTGAAAAGAAGGACGAGTCATAAAATTTGTGTAGATCGCTATCTAGTAAGGGCATAGGCTCAGCATCCCACCGAGTTATAGCATTAAGGCCTCTGAAGTCAATAGCAAGTCTATATGAATTATCCTCCTTCTTAACCATGACTACTGGTGAGCAATATGCAGATACTGAAAGTCCAATGATCTTTAGTTTTAATAATTTGTCTACCTCTCGGTCAAATGCATCCCTAAGGTGAACTGGAACTGGAAATAATTTCCGTTTGATAGGATTGTCCGTAACTACCTGGAGTTTACCTGGAGAGAGTTCCGGGGGTCAACGCCCCCGCGGCCCGGTCTATGACCAGGCCTCCTGGTGGATCAGATCCTGATCAACCAGGTTGTTACTGCTGGCTGCACGCAAACCAACGTACGAGCCACAGCCTGGCTGGTCAGGAACCGAGTTTAGGTGCTTGTCCAGTGCCAGCTTGAAGACTGCCAGGGGTCTGTTGGTAATCCCCCTTATGTATGCTGGGAGGCAGTTGAACAGTTTCGGGCCCCTGACACTTATTGTATGGTCTTTTAACGTGCTAGTGACACCCCTGCTTTTCATTGGGGGGATGTTGCATCGTCTGCCAAGTCTTTTGCTTTTGTAGTGAGTGATTTTCGTGTGCAAGCTCGGTACTAGTCCCTCTATGATTTTCCAGGTGTATATAATCATGTATCTCTCCCGCCTGCGTTCCAGCGAATACAGGTTTAGGAACCTCAAGCGCTCCCAGTAATTGAGGTGTTTTATCTCCGTTATGCGCGGCGTGAAGGTTCTCTGTACATTTTCTAGGTCAGCAATTTCACCTGCCTTGAAAGGTGCTGTTAGTGTGCAGCAATATTCCAGCCTAGATAGAACAAGTGACCTGAAGAGTGTCATCATGGGCTTGGCCTCCCTAGTTTTGAAGGTTCTCATTATCCATCCTGTCATTTTTCTATCAGATGCGATTGATACAATGTTATGGTCCTTGAAGGTGAGATCCTCCGACATGATCACTTCCAGGTCTTTGACGTTGGTGTTTCGCTCTATTTTGTGGTCAGAATTCGTTTTGTACTCTGATGAAGATTTAATTTCCTCGTGTTTACCATATCTGAGTAATTGAAATTTCTCGTCGTTGAACTTCATACTGTTTTCTGCAGCCCAATGAAAGATTTGGTTGATGTCCGCCTGGAGCCTTGCAGTGTCTGCAATGGAAGACACTGTCATGCAGATTCGGGTGTCATCTGCAAAGGAAGACACGGTGCTGTGGCTGACATCCTTGTCTATGTCGGATATGAGGATGAAGAACAAGATGGGAGCGAGTACTGTGCCTTGTGGAACAGAGCTTTTCACCGTAGCTGCCTCGGACTTTACTCTGTTGACGACTACTCTCTGTCTTCTGTTAGTGAGGAAATTATAGATCCATCGACAGACTTTTCCTGTTATTCCTTTAGCACGCATTTTGTACGCTATTACGCCATGGTCACACTTGTGGAAGGCTTTTGCAAAGTCTGTATATATTACATCTGCATTCTTTTTGTCTTCTAGTGCATCTAGGACCTTGTAGTGATCCAATAAGTCAATCTTATGGACTACCGTGGAGGTGACACCTAGAATATCAGTAAAAACGTCTGAGAAGTTACTCACACATTGAAGTAGTTCATGTTTCTTACGTCATCCAAAGACTCATTAATATTTAATGTTTTTTTGCACCCGAGTGGTCAAGAGTCACCAAGTCATGTAGTTTTCTGTCATAGTCTATGTTAGAGGTGTCAATTACTCTCACCTTACACTCCTCAGTTGTCTTATCAAGTTTGTGTGGAAAAACTAAATCAAAGTCATTAAGACAGTTGACCGAATTTCTTCGGTAATATTTCTTAAGAATGTTGATATGATAAAGCTTACGTTTCCCCTTGACTTCAATACCTTATGCGGACCTTTCCATGCTACTAATAATTTATTTGACTTCATTGGTAAAAGTAACAGAACTTCATCCCCTACTTTAAAACATCACCTCTGACTTTTGGCATCAAAATATGTTTTGTACTGGTCCATTGACAAGCTTAAGTTTCTCGAAACTATGTCAGAGGTCTCCTCAAGTTTGGATCTAAGGTCAAGGAGAAACTGATAGGAAGACTGAACCTCAGCATTTCCCTCCTCATTAGTCCATAAATCATGAAGGATGGACAATGGACCTCTGGCCTGTCTACCATAGAGAAGTTCAAAAGGTTAAAACCCCAGAGAGTCACTGGGAACTTCCCTCATGGCAAACAAAACACATGGTAGATAACGATGCCACTCCTTAGGTTTAATGGAGAAAAGTTTCCTTAAAATGGACTTGAGAATTGAATGCTGGTTCTCAATCCTCCCATTACTGCTGGGATGATATGGTGTTGTGAAGAGAGGTTTCACTTCCAGAAGTTGGTAGAGATGTTGCATTAATTCAGATGTGAATTGTGTCCCACGGTCAGACAGAATCTCTCTTGGGATGCCAAATCTAGAGAAGATGGACAAAAGGGCTTCAGCCACCTCTGTAGTTGTGATGGACTTTAAGGGTACAGCTTCAGGGAAGCTGGAAGCATAATCAACTAATGTTAAAATATATCTATGTCCCCCAGATGAAAGTGGTGATGAAGGACCAGCGATGTCAATAGCTACTCTTTCAAACGGTACCGTAAAGATTGGCATTTTGATCATTGGTACTCGCCGGGTACCTCGGGAGGATGACAGTTGGCAAACTTTACATGATCTACAATATGTAGTGATATCTGAGGATATTTTGGTCCAAAAATAGGTTTCCTTAATTTTATTCAAGGTTTCACGATGTGAGAAATGTCCGGCCACTGGTAGGTCATGAGCCATTTAAGAACGGTCTCTCTGCATTGACTTGGAACAACTAAGATGGAATAGTCTAACTCGTCTGAGTTTAATTTGAATACTGATTTATACAAGATACCTTTTATATATTCAAATTTATATGAAAAGTTTTTCATTTGAATGACTTGATTTTTGCTAGCTGCATTACGCAATTCTGAAGAGAAGGGCAATTACGTTGTAAATTGACAGAGGAGTCTTTAGATATATCTAAAGGCTTAAAGTCAGGGAAAATCAAAGGATGGATAGTAGGAGAAGCCTAGGTTTTGGTCTGAGCCCTAGTCAAGACATTTATAGTATCAGAGGAGAAATCCTCACTTTTATCTAACAAGTGAACCGGTGATCCCACTACCTCGCTTTCGAGAGTAGCATCGCTGGTTTCTAACCCCACATGAATATCACGAGACATTGCCTCATCTGAACTGTCGAGGGGCTTTTCTGACTTTACACGAAGAGGAGCTGAAAAACTTATGTCTATCTTTGGTGATGAAAGGTCTACCTCTGAAGGAAGAATGGCACCTCTTACATTACCGATTAGTACGGAGCAAGAGGAGATAGGAGCTAGTACGGCTTCGGACCAACCTGTGAACCATTTAGACCTAATGTAACAATGGATGGTAGGAAAGGTGTCTGTGCAGCCAAAGTAGTCTGAAAGGATAGCAGAGGCATGAGTGTCTTTAAGGTTAGGGAACAGCTTATCAGAAACGACTATACATGTGCATCCAGTGTCTTGTAAAATTTCAGCTACATTAATTCAATTAACTCTTCCCGAACAGAAGGGTGCCTGGTCATTACAGTCCTTAAAACACCTACCAACTTTTTGCACCTTCTTAGAAGGACAATTGGGATGTTTGTGTCCCTTAACACCACATAAATGACAAACCAGAATAAAAGACGTTAGTTTGCTTTGTTTTCTTAGGATCAGGTGAACCTTTGCCCTTAGGGTTCTATCCCTTTAGGTCTTTATAGGAATTATGAGCCTCAGCATACAAGTCAGCGGCCTCAGCAACTTCCTCAGCTTTAATCAGGTTACGTTCTCTAATGAATGTTCGTATCTGGTGAGGAAGAGCTTTCAGGAACTGATCAGCAACCATGAAGTCTCTAAGAGATTCATAACTATAATCAATTCCTGAACTCTCTATCCAAAAGTCGAACAAACGAAAGAGTGTTAGTGCAACTGCTGAAAGTTTTGGCCATGCTGTAAGGTGGCATACCTGAAATCTTTCCTATAAGAATTTGTGGTCTTTTGGTATGCTTTAAGGATTGCCTTCTTAGGAAGGTTATAATTACACATGATATCCTGGGACAAAGTTGCATAGATATTCAATGCTGTACCAAAAAATAACATACCTAATCTGGTAGCCCAGGTGTTAGATGGCCATTCACAGAGGGTGGCAGTATTTTCAAACCTAATAATGTATGAGGTTATGTCTTCACCCTCTGTGAAGGGAGGTAAATGAGGTGTTGCACTATGTGGACTAGCTGTATGATGTTCAATCACTCCCTCTAATTCAAGGCATTGACCTCATCGCTATAGGGCCGTGAGGTTGTGCTGCGCACACGCTCCTGGTTGAGAGGCCTTCTTGCGCAGATTGATTTTCACAAGATGGCGCAGAATACAAGAAGGCGTGTCAACACTGTGCTTTGATTTGGTGCAGGGTGTAGTTACACCTCAGTCCGCACAGGTGATTCTACCTATGATTATTCGCAACACATACGGCATTGCTGATCAAGATTTTTATGGAGTATCGCTCAACGGGGCTTACCGGATATTCGTTAAGCTACGATCGACGGCAGTGTATGAGCGCCTGGTGGAGCAGTATCAAGATGGCTGTGTGGACGTTAACTCGGCAATACGAGTTCGTCTAATTGATGTGTCGTGACACTATACTTGGGTAAAGGTACGTAACGTGCCTTTTGAAGCTGAAGAGGCAGACATACAGAACGTTTTTGAACGTTATGGTACTGTGCATCTGGCAACAGCAGGTACCTGGGTGGATGGGGCGTACGCCGGCTGGCCGGAGGGTACGTTCAATATGAAGATGACGCTGAGGCATTCCATCCCATCGTTTGTCATCCTGGAAGACTTCCGGACACAAGTGATGGTGTATTATGCAGGGCAGCGCAAGACTTACAGGCTATGTGGCACTTATGACCATATGTCAGCCCAGTGTGGGAGGCAGCAGCGACGACAGGATGCAAACAGAGGGACGGAGCGAGGGCCTGACCCGATGGCGGGGCCTGTCAGCGGGACGCCTGTAAAGGGCCATAGTTCTGCTTGGAGCGAGGAGGTGGAGAGAGAGTTCCCGACGGTGGGGTCGAGCCCAACAATGCCTGTAGGCTCTATGGTCTCCGCTTTGGTGGAAGGGGAGACCAAGCTGAGTGGAGAGGAACGAATGAAGGATGTGGCTTCAGAGCAGTTGACAGACAGGTTTTTGGAGACGACGAGAGCTGGGGATGATGTGCAGTCGGTGGAAAGACCAGAGGAGAGTGATGACGAGAGGAGAGGCAGTCAGCTGACTGCGGGTGCTGCTTCTATGGGAGTGGTGACCGTGGTCGAGGTGACGGCGGAGGTACATTGTGAGGCATCCCCCAACCAGAACATGGATGCAGAGAGTGTTCGGCGAAAGAGGGCGGCAATGCACTCTGATTCCGATGATGTTTTGACCCCGGCGCAGAGGCCAGGGAAGAAACCGTGGGCCGACGTGGTGAGTGGAGGCGCCACAGGTGTGTCCGGTCAGGTGTTCGACCGGGGGGGGGGAATAGCGCTCACAGTGGAGAGCGTAGTGGGAAGAGTAGGAAGGCTAGTAATGCACCTATGAAAGAAGTTCCAGGGCAGCGTGTAAAACCCTTAAAGAAGGTTTCAGGTGTATGACTGTGAATGTAAATGGGATGTGTGCAAATGTGAAGCGTTTGTGGCTCCAGGGGTTTTTGAGGCGTTATGCCATAGATATTGTGTTTGTGCATGAGCATAACTTTAAGGTTGGTCGGGATTTGAATGTGGCTGTGTATCGTGTGTTTGTGGCATATTCGGAACGTTTGAAGGGTGGGGTTGGGATCCTGATTCGGGAGACGAGCCAGTTTGTTGTCATTAGATGTGAGGGAGGGGAGGAGGGCAGGGTACTCCAGGTAGATGGATGGTGGAGAGGTGAGCGAATGGCAGTGGTTTGTGTGCATGCGCCGGCGGAGCGTGATGTACAGGTGAAGAATGAATTTGTGCATGATGTTTTGGTTTATTATTTGAGATCTCTTCGCTCGGTAACAATCGTAGGCGGTGACTGGAATTGTATAGTACGTATAAAGGATGTGGAGCCACGGGGGGCAGGGTGTTTTTTGGTTAGCCTATGGATCTTTTGCTGGGCTGGGGTTAAAG